>VZRJ01001411.1:2358288-2935328 GCA_013397565.1 Ptilonorhynchus violaceus | reverse complement strand
GCACCGGCTCCGCGGAAACCCCCCTCTCCTCCGCCCCCCGCCGCCGGGGGGGCAAGGGGTCTGCGCCGGCCCCGGGAGCCTCGTCCGCGGCTCCCGCGGGAGCTGCGCGCCGGCATCCACCCGTGTGACCGATCCTTGGCTCCTCTCAGCCTGTACAAACCTCCGCAATATTTTGCCGTTCTGCGTCCCCGTGCGCTGCTCCAGCTGTGCGTATGTGTATGTACGTGTGTATGTCACGGAGTCACAGAGTCATAGGCTGGAAAAGACCTCTGAGATCATCTGAGTCCAACCTTTGACCGGTCACCACCGTGTCAACCCGACCATGGCACTGAGTGACACATTCAGCTGTTTCTTGAACACCTACAGGGGTGGTGACTCCACCAACCACCTGGGCAGCCTGTTCCAGTGCTTGACAACTCTCTGTGTGAAGAAATTCTTCCTGATGCCCAGCCTGAACCTGGAGGCTATGTCCTCTTGTCCTGTCACTGTTGCCTGGGAGAAGAGAGAGGCTGACCACCATCTGGCTACAACCTCGTTTCAAAAGGTTATATTTTGGCTGGAGTGTGCTAATAGATCAAGCATGAAGACGGATTTCATCACCTTCCCCAGCCAACGCTAGACACACATACAAATCCAATTTCTCATTCTGTTCAGAATAAGTGTCTGCCTCAACCATTTACTTATTAAAAGGTCATCATAAGCACTAATTGATTACACCTCTTTTCTTCATAAAAATTTGACATCGTGTCAGAGCTCAGAGACTCATGAAAGGTCATGGCACAGGTTTTCTCAAATGAATCATCTCTACCTGATTAAGCAGCCTTGACTGACTCTTTTTCTGTGGCCCTGGAAGCTTATTTGTGGTGGTGTCTAAATATTAATCCTTCTTCCCAAATCGGGGCTGGATTAGCAGAGTCATTTCTCTCTAATCATGGGTGCACACACCGAGGGTAGACAGCTGCTTAGACATGCTTGGCTGGCAGTCATGCCCTCTCAAAATACAGCCAGTACCAACACGCAGGGCTACATCTCTGCAGGACAGTCCTCTGCTGGGATGGCAAGGTGACAGTTTGTGTTTGTGGCACTTTCCATTTGGGCAGAGTTCGTAGGAAAACATGGACAAACAGTTCTATCAGCCAATTGCAGCAGCATCCTACCGTGGCCTGTTAATGAGCAGCACTTCTTTAATATGATTTTCCTTTATATTACTTGGGAGAAAGATGGGAAAAGGCTTTTGATTTCCCATTGGATGATGTTTTCAAGATTTTTGTGATTTCCGCAGCAAAATATCCATGCAATAAAATTAGCTTGAAGTTGAAATACTTGATAGCAAAGGCTGCAGAAATACAAGGCTGGATGGGCAGGTGTGTGCTGTGCAATTGACCCAAAGGAGTTTCTTTGGGGTGTAGAGCAGGATGCGGCCCTTCATCATCAGATGTTGGGGAAAGCTGTGTTCAAAATCATGCAGTTTTCCCAGAATTTGTGAATATAACTATATCCTACTTTCACAGCGTTAATAGCTGTATATTTTGTCTGCGTAAGCTTTTAAAAAGTAAATGATCTAGAATGTTCTGGAGTTGAATTTCAATACTTAGAAGTGGTGCTTTTATGAATTCTCCAGGAAAGCTTGCACTGTCCTCCATGCAGGTTTTTCCCTTTTAGTCACATACAATATTTCTAGAGTGAAATTCCAGTTCAGACGAAGTCAGTGACGAAACTCCCATTGACTTTAATGGAGGCAGGATTTCACCCTTGGTACGTTCTGGTAGCTGAGCAGTGGAGATAATTGATTGTTTGTCGGACTCACTCATCTGCTTACCAGTGTTTCCCTGTCCTTAACATCTCAGTTTGATTTTTTTTTTTTTTAAATTACTGAAAGTAAACCAAACCTAAACCAACCCCCTTCAACAAAAAGAAACTTGAGACAAAACTACTACTGGTACTATCAAAGTCAGAATTTATGGCTCACTGACAAACCAAGAATGAGAAAAGGAAGAAGAGATACCAAGCAAGAAAATGATGCCGTGTCTGCAAAGAAAACCGGAATGATTTTCTGTGACATTACAGCAATAGCTAATCTGGGGGTTAAGGACAAAGGGGTGCCTGAATGATTCTTGTTCTGGTTCCAAGACAGTTGGAAATAGTAAGAAATGCAAGAAATGGGATTTTTTTTGGTCAGATAAGGAGTCTTGTAAAAAGGCCAGAGTGCTGGTGACTTTAATTACTAGGTTATTGATTGGGATAACATTTATGCAAGTGCTAGGGGGAGCATATTCCTCAAGGAAGGTGCAGCAGCACAGCACTGCTGTTATTTTACAATTTGCTGAATTGCTAATAGCGAGCAAGAATGGGGCTGCATGAATGCAAAGCAGAAGAGTGGGCAATATTTTATGTGCAGTGATAAGGTTTTGCCTGAAATTTGCCTTCGTGCTGCACAGAGAAAGTTATCTGATCTCCATTGTAAGGAAGCATTCAACAGTATTCAAAAGACTGGAAATATGAAGTATCTCACTGATTAGTTGCAGTCTAGTGGCTGGTGTTTCTTTAATTTGCCTTTATTTTTTGAAGAGCAGTGTTAATAGGAAATAAAAAAAAAAAAGAAGAAGAATTTGGAAAGAAGGCAATTTGGAAAAGATATACCTATGAAAAGAGCAAGTTATTTAGGGGATAACAAAAGAAACAAATCTAAATTAGTAGCACAGAATGTCTCTGGTCACAGCCAAGAAGCCTTCCAAATGTATTCCCATTAAATAGAAAGCATAACACAAAATTGTTTCACTTGTTAAAAAAAAAAAAGACATAGAGACTAAAGTGTCTTTAAAAAGATGAACTTGAAAGTTTGTGGCCTCATTCTTCACTTGCAGGTCACATTGACTTCAAGAGCTGAAATATGATATTATCCTATAGACAAAATTATTTTTTTTACACAACTGCTCATATTTTTCTGCCTCGCACCATGGCACGTCTTGCCACATGCCATGTTTTTTGAAGGACTACACTCTGTCTTCTCCATCAAAGCAATTACACATACATATATGTTTTTATTTCCCTATTCAATATTGCTCACACATATGAGAAGATATGTCTGTGTAGTAGGCAGAAGCAGCACAGATCTCATACAGATCTCCAAACTACTGTTAACTGTGTTATTAAGCAGGATACTTATGCAGTGCTTCCCTGATGGAGCAGGTTCATGGTATATTTCAATCACATTTCACAGATTCAAGGGAGAGTCCAGATCTAACAAAGAGAAACAAATACAGGATGTTGATAGCTGGAAATGTCCACAGAGCTGAAAATACTATATTTGACAAAATGTTATCCATTATGTGTCTGTCTTGGACTTCGGCTTTCACAAACCTGGATGATGGAGTTGTCATTTTTATGGCATTTTTAAATAAATGTGACTGCCGTAAAATACCTGTTGATTAGAGAATCTTTTAAATGGCATTTTACCCTAAACAGGTTCTGTAGGAGAATGATTTCAAGGAGAAAAGATTGAGGAGTAGTCAAAATATGGAATGATACAAGAGAATTTTTTGGAGAAGGAGGACTTGCACAGAGCATGTTAAATGAGGAAAGGTTAATCAAGAGGTGGATTTAAGGCTTCATGTGTTAAAATCCTGTCAGGTGGGATGGTGAACCTTCCAGATTGTAATAAATATCCTCTCCTGCAGTGCAAGTTCCCAGGTAGGGGAGGAGCAGGACCAGCTCTGCTCTGCACTGCTGGTAGTTGATTAATGTGGGATCTAAAAAGTCCCTTCTTGATATTCTAGCCAGCCAGGTTTAGCATGACACTTATCTCTTCACTTGCAATCTCTTCACTTACAATCTCTGTTCTTCATCTGAATTGATCTGTGCCATGATTCTCTGGTGTGTTAATGAGTTTTCTGTGTGGTGCAGCGCTAGAGGCCTTGTTAAACTCCAGAGACATCCTGTCTACTGCACTTTATTTATACGCCCACTCTGTTACTCTTGACAAAAAGAAGCTGGGTTGTTTATCTTAAGGTTTTGTCAAAAAATTTATCTTACAGTAATTTTCTCTGCTCTGGCTGCCCACAGAGGCAAATCCAAATGTATTATTCACCTGCTATTTCAAAACCATTTAAACTTGCCAAATCTGAGTGGTGTTTTACAGGATTCTGCTGATACTCTCGAAGTTGTTATTAACTGCCTCAGAAGTAATTTTTGATTGTGGTTGCATTCAGCAGAATGATGACAAGGCATGTTCTTCTCTCTGTCAGACTGAAGCGATATAAGGACAATATGCCTGCCCAAGGAAACAAAACATTTTGGAGGCAGTGTTTCTGCAGAGTCTGTTTTGTTCATTAAAGCTGCCAGAGCCCTCCCTTGCCTGCTGCCTTATTTCACTGCTTTTTCAATCCACTCTAACTGAGCTTGATTGGTCTTTGGGAAGATGTTGTCTAGGACATTCAGCTGTTGTGCGTGGTTTGGGGGCTGAGATCCATTTGGAAACCCCCGTGTTGGTGAAAAAACAGACCTTAGATGAAGCTGTGGTTGCTCATGTCTCTTTATGTAGCTGGCTGGTTGGCTGCTAGGAGGGACATTCCCACTCTCCTGTACTTTGCCACATGAATCCATGCCTCAAACATACACGGCACAAGCGTGTTCTGCTTGGTTTTATAGGGAAAAAGGACTGGAAACACCACCCTAAAAGGTGTAATACTCTTCAAACTCTTCTTATGACAAAGCACCAACAGCTCATGCTTTCGGTCCACTCCCAGGTGCTGTCAGCGTGATGGCCAGTCTGTGTAATGTTTTACTGCCCCACATCCCATGGTTTTGCCTTTTCAGAGACTAAGAGTTGCTAGGTCTGTTTTGCGATGTCCTCTGACCCAGGCTTACCAGCTTGGATCGCTGATGGAAATCCAGCTTCCCTGGAGTTTTCTAGGTCACTGAAAAGTAGTAGAATAGAATGTATAGTATTAAATAGGCATTGAATTTTCACACAGACCCGTGTTTGCTTGGATTCTTTTTTCTTTTTTTTGTAATAAAGGTGGAATGCTGCTGTAGAAATGCAACCAACTTTGAGTTATAAAACCCACTCAGATACTGCAATAACAAACAGAAACATGAGATGTAGAATCATCCACTTGTGTGGAACAACTATCTCAGACACTTCAAAATGCTTATTGCAGTTTGATTTGTTCCATTTTCCCCTCCCAATCATAGCTAGATCTGCCAAAAAAAGCTTTTTTTTCCCCCCATACTTGTAGTTTTACGGTATCCTTTTATGAAGAGCACTATACTGCACAAGATTTTGTAGGTACTTTAAAGAATGTGTTTCCAACAATTTCTTTAAAGTGCTTAGAGCTGACAAATCCAAAGACATTCCAAGACCCATGAAAGAAATATAATTGATTGTATAATTACTGTAGCTTCTGCAATATCCCTACAACTGAGGTTGTTTGTATGGTTTCTGCTCCTCTTCTCAGCTTCTAGTCTCCTATGAAGATACTCAAAATCTGACATTCTGGAGATACTTCACTTTGTTCTTCTTAGTGCTTCAATTCCACGCAAGCATTTCTGTTAGCAAAGACATCTGTGATCACAATTCCATAGTTCAAACTAGATTAGAGGACAGACTCCATTTCAGTCACTCAGGTTCAGGTCAGAGCCGACTCCATTGTCACCAGTTGAGTTAATCTGTCCCTGCCCCAGTGTAGCTGGTGGCATAATCAGAATAATAATCAGTTTAAAGCTGCTGTTGGAAATACTACATTGATATTAGAGGATGCATGAAGGTAAATTCCTTTATAGTCTCAATTTTTGCCAGAGAAGTTGAAGTTGAATGTATGTACATGTGAGTGGGTATAAAACCAAAAAGCTACATCAGTTTCAAATGTGTGTTGTAAAGAAGACAGCCAGCTTTTCAGGGCTATGTGATCCTGCATTTTAGAATAAAATTGTTTTATTCCTGCATTTTTACTCACATTTGAGGCAGTGGGAGTACATACTTTTACCTTCAGATAGGGATGTGGAAAGTTTTCTAAAAAGTTCCTTTAATCAATCACTAATTAAACCCAAAAGTTTCAATGTGATAATTTGACAAGCTGGAAAAAATAAAACCAAAGCAATTATCTACTTAAAATAGAATTTACTCTAAAATACTGTAATTGAAAAGAGTGTTTTGGAAGCCTAAATCCACAGCTGTTGGTGAAGATGTATTCAGTGGTTCTTTGGAGCTGAACTAATACAATTTAATAAATAATAGGTGAATTATAGCAAACAAACAGTTTACAGTCTGAAAGCTTAAAAGACTATTCTGTTATGCCAAACAAACATGGAATGATGCCAGTATTATGCTTTTGGAATGAATTTCTAGCTCTATCAGAGTAGATAGTATCATGTAAAATAAGTTTGACTAAGCTGGTTAGATTAGGGATCTGTGTAGATCATAACAATCTCTTGTGTGGCAAGTATAAATTATAATTTTTTCTGGCTTTATACCTATAGAATCTTTTTCTTGATTCTGTTATATGATAAGTCTTCTACACATATTAGAGACCGCACACCAAAGACCAAGCTCAGACACAGAAAACCCTCTAAAAGATTATTTGACCTTTCTTTGAGTGCTAAGGGGATATTACTTAGAAAAGATAAGTAATTCTCATTACGATTCCTGCTGACAGTTGGCAGACCAGGTGGTCCTGCAGAACACAAGTGCAGGGTCTCCCATCCTGAGTCTTTAAAGATTTCGCAGGTATGAAGTGTCTTGTTGGTGCTCTGAATTAAACCAAAATTAGTTTCAACAAGAGCTGTTTGCCTTGTGTTTTCTGAAGATGCCCTGCTGCCTCCCTGAAATGTGCCCAATCTACTCTCTATCTTACACCACATTTTGGAGTCTTGTATAACTCTTCTTCTGCGCTTCTCTTTATTTTAAAGTAACCAGTTTCCAAGCTGCCTTGTGGGGTCCCATTAGTGGGAATGGCCCACTGCCTGCCCACAGTCCAAACCAGTGCTCTTCCCCCACAGTGGCTGCTGCTGAATCTTTCTCATAGATATACTGAGAAAACACAGCTAAGAAATGCTGATTAGTGTCACAGGTTTTCCCTTCTCACTTCAGACTGTGGCTAACCTCTCTCTGCCCAAGATTTCTGCTCCCCGTTGGGCCAGCACACACTGTCATGGCGTTTCAAACACTGTTCCGGAACCACGGCTTGTGTGTGAGCTCAGCTTTCATGGAAAAAAGTGAAAATGAAGGTAATATAGTAATGAAAGAAACTTGAGTTCCTGAATTGAGTGTACCTGATGGAGAGATGTCTGCATTCACAAACGCACTGGCACCACAACCCTGTTATGTGCAAACTAAGCCCTGCATCTTTGTTAAAAAGCTGTCTAGTTAAGTGATTAAAGTTATGGTTTTCCTAAAGCCCTCCCTGAATGGGGATTTTAGAAATTTTTAATCCTTTTGAAATGGATGATATTTAAATTCATTTATTGCTTTTGTCAATTCTCTCTAAACCTTCACTGCAATCATTGATGTTACAGGGGGAGAGAACAGTAAGGCAACATCTGTATTTGTATGGATGGAGTACAATAATTTCTTAGTGTGTCTACTGTCAGTTTTCTCTTTTCCAGCTATACTTGCCTTTTTTTTTGCTCTCTGTAGTAATCCACTGCCAAATCTTATAAAACAACATTTCCTTTTATATCAAGAATACTACCAGAAGCTCGTAAAAAGGAATTCTGTTCCTGTATCTGGCATAAAGAAAATGTGGTTAAAGAAACTGCAGTTTGACATATCCATCAACTGTATTGAAAATTATTCCATACAGGAAATAATGGCTTTCTGCTGAGATCATTAAAATGAAATTCTTGACTTGTCTGGGGATCTTTGAAGGTGTGGAGAGGCAGACTTGCACAGCTCTGTGCCTGTTAGGCATATCTGCATGCTGACCTGCCTTCCAGGCAGACCTGAATAAGTTGCTTGCCTGAAAGGTGCTGTACAAAGGCTCATAACTCACTTTCCAGGCAGACAAGAACAGGTACCTGTCTGGGAGACAGCCCTTTGTTGATAACCTGCCTCCAAGGCAGATCTGTCTAGTTATCTTTTCTCTCTTTGAAGCAGCTCCACACAGAGTTGTGTCCTTAGCGGACTCACTACTGCCTGCCTGGGAGGTACTCGTGCTGATCCTCTTCCTTCTAGAAAATCCCGAGCAATTAGTTACTCCAAACATCATCTCTCCAAAAGGGACATTTAGAATATGAACTTGCAAATGTTTTTAGTTCTGACTGATCACAGTGTCTGGTATTCTCTATTAACCTCCCATGTATAAGAACTGTAACAAACATCCCTCTCCCACATTTAGAAAAATAAAGAATCTTGTCAAAAATTTCTGCTAATATAGCACAGAGCTCACACATGCTCGTTTCTGTGGCAGTAATCAGGCTGCCAAGCTTGCAGAAGGGAAGGAAGGGAGCAGGGAGACTTTTTGTTTCTTAAATTCAAAATTGCTATTCTGTGTTGAAGGACTAAAGGGAAGGCGGACACTGTATATTTCAATGTTCAGTCTTACAAGTGGCATCTAATTATTATGAGACAGGGAACCAGTTCTCAGACACACGACGTTGTAAGTGCCACATGCTCATTTTTAATCAAAGAAAGTTTTACTTGAAAAAAAAGAGTAATTACTAGTTAACAATCAAATGCAATTCAGTTTCTTTTCCTTTCTTAGAGAAATTGAGGTTGCAAGTCAGGCATTAGACTTGAGAAAAAAGAGTCATATACCTCAGGCCATAAACCAGCAGCAGTTAAGGCACCTGATAAAGGATAGACCAGATATTAAGCACTTTTATGTTTGGTGCAATATTGTTGTGTAAGTATATCAGTGTAATTCTGCAGTAGGTTGGTTCCAGTTGGTGTATAGTCACTCTGGCAGGCATGGAATGAGCCCAGAATTAGGCTCTTATTTTAGCTCTGCTTGTGTTTTGTGGAGGAAGCAGGAGCTTTCGTTTAGATATGTTAGTCCTGGGTACAGTGTGACAAATCTCATGTGTTTGGAAAACATTATGTCAACTCAGGAAGTGCAGCAGTTCATGGTAGGTGCTGTTGGACCTACTCTGTTTCTTCCTGTAGTCTGAACCAGTTCAGTACTGCACTAATATCTGCTGTCATGGACGATTTCTCCCTCTTTCAGCCACCCTAAATCTCTCAGCTGGGACATTCTGCATGAAGAGCACTTAGGGGTGGGGCACTTTGTCCAGCAAAAGGTGCGTGGCCACCCTCAGCCGGAATGCAGGAGCACTTTGCTGGAGGGAGACACGTGTCCAGTGCAAGCCGTTCCCAGCTTGTGGCTCACCCAGTAGGATTTGCACTCGCATCACACCCCTGGATGCATGGAATGTGAAATTGCTGCTGCACAATTCTGCACATGGAGTGGGAAATAAGGAGGATTTTCTACCTCTCCTTACAGGCACTCTGGTGCCTCTGTTATCATAGAAGAAACATGATTAAAAAAGACAATCTTGTACTTGGAAAGGAAAGCAGTGAATTTTATATTAGTACTTTAATTCTGATCCAGGCTAGTTTCATGGTATAGAAAGGCTTTTTTCTTCCTCTTCTGCCCAAATTAATTTCATTCATTGGGCATGAGGAATAGAAATTAGGAGCCTGAAGTCATGCTGTGATATCCAGAAAGACAGGTATGATCCCCTTTGTTTTTTTCCTCATCTTTCTTTCTCTCAACCTCTTTCACCCCATCTTTATTCCAGCATATTTTGACTAATGATTGTGGCTGAAGAAATTGAAATCTGCTCATGGGTATTTCTCAAGCAGACTAAGTTTGTCAGCTAAATTATTCATTGTGAAATAGCTCCTCAGAGGCAAGGACTATACTTAGTGTGATGGTGACCGGACTGGACCTTTGGGTACTGCCACAACGGTCGGATGTAGTGTTGACAACATTCACAGTTTCAAAGGAGCACGAATGACAACACAGATCTCTCCATCACACACGGGTGGTGTGGAGCTGAAAAGCAGGACCTGCTCAGGAGAGGAGGGTTGGGTGCTGACAGGGAGAAAATGCCCAGTTACAAATAAAAAAATGGCAAGTGCTAAAATTTGTTGCAAATGGGTATAACATTTGGGTGTAGGATATTAATTAAAATACCCCCTTCATGGGACATAACTGTGTCCAATCACAAGCATGTAACTAATCAGGGTTAATTTCTTGTTCCTAAACCAGACCGAGATTCTTGCAATGTGTCACTAACTGGGGTAGCTTTTGAGCTGCAGGACTGAAGCCATACTTATTACAGTCCATGTTTTACCTTCTGCAAGACCTGGAAATGTTTATAATAAAATGATGTGCTGTTACATATGTATCACTTGATAATATGTGGCAAGTTACTGGTCCAAATATGTTTAAATAATTTTTGAGAAGTAACTTGAATAGTGCATTTGAAAAATCAAAGTTTATTGAAGATAATGTACAAACCTCATGCTTTCATCAAAGACTTTTTAGTGGTTTATTGGAAGAAATTCCTTAGAAAGAAATTCTTCCCTATGAGGGTGGTGAGGCCCTGGCACAGGTTGCCCAGAGAAGCTGAGGCTACCCCATCCCTGGAATTGTTCAAGGCCATGTTGGATGGGGTTTTGAGCAACCTGGTCTAGTGGAAAGTGTCCCTGCCTACAGCAGGAGGTTGGAACGAGATGATCTTTAAGGTCTTTTCCAACCCAAACCATTCTATGACTCTGTGATTTTATTGGTGCAGTGTTCTTTTCTAACTCAGCATTTTGGAGTTTGCCAAATGTGTTGCAGAAAAATCCTCTGATGCTCAGTCCATGTGTATTTTGAGAAACATCAAGCACTAAAGAGAAGGCTTTAAAGGATACGGACAGAAGAATAGAGATACTGAAATGCAGTGACTGTGTTAGAGAACTGAATTTGCAGTACACGTGGGTAACCAAACCTCTGAACCCTCCAAGCTTTAGTGAATTCAATAAAGGCCTACACAGGTCTGAGCTCTCCATAGTTATTAGTTTGAGTTTTGTGATGCTGAAGTCCCTGCCAGGCTTTTGCTGATACTGTCCATGTTCTTCATCTCTATCCTGCATAACAAAATATCTCCTCACACAGTGTGCCATGGTCTCCTATGTACAGTAAGAATGATGAGTGCAATTACCAGCTGGGAGTGAAGTGGAAAAACCTCAGCTTGTCCTCAGTTCATAACCCTTCACTGGATCGAATCAGACACTCAGGGCAGTTTACAAACTCATGCCAGCTTCTTATGCACAGCATTTTTTACACCTTGGTCAAGGTTACTTTGTGGGGTGTGAATACCCATTCTGAAGCACTGGGTAGAGAGTAAATTGCCTGGAAGTGCTATTTTAGACATGAATGGAGAATATTTACTTCCACCCTTTACTTGGGCCAGAATTTTTCTCAGGCATTATGTTTTCAGGGTGAGCTATGACCTGTTTTTCATTTTCTTCTGGCTGTTTCTCTCAAAAAATGGATCTATCTCTGTGCTCCTTTCCAAATGAAATCCCACTGCTCATCCTGTTTTTAAATCAAATCAGCATTCTACCCCATCTCCTTTTTGCCACCTGAGAGGTAATAATTTAAATGCTTTGGGAAGGAAAAACAGCCACTAAATTTGGTGATGGAGAGAAACGTGTTAGAGTAAGCATCGGTCCTGTGAAATGCAGAACTCCTGGATTCTGGATTCTTATGGTTTTGTGTCTGCTTTAGAGTTGGGTTATAACTGAGCTCCGATTCATGCTGCAGCTTTTTTCTTGTCTGAGGTGTGAAGTTTATTATCACTGTCTAAGCATTTGTATTGATAAACTGTGTTAGGGATACACGGCCTTGGAGTCTGCTACTTCTCTGCTGGGTTTGGTTAAACCAGTTCAAAGATTTAAAAACCTGAGTGGACTGCTGGACACAGGCACACAAGCAAAGTGCTTGCATTCATTTCTTTTCCCTGAAAATCCATGCAAAAAGCCTAACTCATCTCACCCGACCCTGAACTGTACACTTTCCATAGTCCCTGTTTGTCCCTGACATCCCTTTAAAGCTGGAGCTAAGCTTGCTCTGCCTTTGCTCCATCGATCTGACTGACATGAGTCATCAGTCTGTCTTTTATCCACACAGCCTTTGCCTGTCCTGGGGCCTTGAAACTGCTCCCAGCTTGGTTCTGTACCTTCAGCAGTGAGCTGGTTTTGGCCTTGCAGCACCTTCTCTCTGCTGCATCTTTTCATTAAGAGTGAATCCACCCTGGGACAACGCGTGGGCCCGTTCTTCCTGCCCCTGTGCCTGTTAGCCTCCGCTGGATTTAAGCTCACAAGAAACACACAACACAATAGCAGGCAAACAAATCAAGACATATTTTTCTGCAAAATAATGAAAGTCTTCCCTGTTTCTGACACAGCATGTAAGGAACATATTTTTCACTTACGTGTGCTGAGTTTGTCTCTCACCGTTACAGCATCTCCAAATTACGGGCTCTCTTCTCTTGGTGCACGTCCAGGAGTGCACCTTGCCCAAAGGCAAGATGGCAGCTTTTGCTCACTCTGGGTTTACCTGTAGATTGGAGAGCATGAAAAAAAATGTGCTACCGGCATGGCCAGCAGCTAAATGTCAAAATTTGGCTCTAAGACAATACTACTTAAACTATTTCTCTAAGTAAGTGCTCCTTACACAAGGAGGGATTGAAGGATCAGACTCATAGCATTGTAAAATCACTCTCTTAGGAATATTCAGAATTGCCTAGAACATTTTGAATCTAATTCTCCAAACCCTCAGGCAGCTTTGAATATCTCAGCTCTAATACATTGAAATAACAGACACTGATGAAAAAAAATGAGAGGGTGATACTCTGTTCTACCCCTGCGATTTCCCTCAGGGATGGCCGGATAACCGCGGGCTGTGCTGCCGGCGTTTCGCTCCTGCGGAGGGCTGAATAGGGGTCACCCTTGTGCCCACAGGAGCCCAGGGTCCTCTATCTGCCACAAACCTATGCTCTGCTGTGAAAAGGGAGTTTTTGATGGCAGGTGTTGCTGCTCCATCAGCAGACAGAGCAGCTTTCCCTGCCAGAGCTGCCTCTGTGCCGCCACTGGTTTCTGCAGCGGGCTGGAAACCTCCCAGTACAGAGGCAGCCTCGGGGCAACGCAGCGCAAAATTTCATCCCGATCTCTGCATTAGATGGATTTTTAAAGCTCTTTTATCTTACTCGGTCAGATGTGTTTCCTTAGAGAAATTCTTATAGCTTCCAAAGCTGCAGCGACTTGCTTTTCCCGCTGCCTGCTTGCAGAGGAAGAGGATGGCCGAGATGCTCTTCATCCTTAGAGCCAGCCGGGCTGTGCCGGCTCCCAGCACGGGCACCACGAGATGGCACTGCGTTCCCGCTCTTCGCAGCAGCCTCAACTTTACTTTAACCTTGCTCCGAGTTAAGTATTTCATCAGAAGGATTTCTTCTGAGCAAAGATTGTATTTTCACTCAAAAAACTGAACCGGGAAGATTGTTTNATTTTTTTTTTTTTTTTTTTTTTTTTTTTTTTTTTTTTTTTTTTTTTTTTTTGTTAAATATAGAGGCTGTAAAAAAAGCTGGCAGAAACTTCAGGGTTTAAAGGGGCAACTTGAAGGGATGTTATTCTTAGTGTGTCAACCAGCTCACCACATCAGGTCACCCCGCAGCTGCAAGTCTTGCTGAAGAAAAGTCACGCAAGCATCAGAATCTGGTCACCCGGTTGTATGCCAAATTCACATTTTTGTAACTGTGATGTGTTGTTTCTTTTCTTGAGAAATGTTTTTCACCTAACATCTTTTACTATTTCTTATTTCTTTTCTTTTTCTTTCTTTTTCTTTAATTCCAAAATCTCCCAGGGGTACAGTCAAGTCACTGATTGAGAACAGGAATGGGGACGGAGTGGGTAGTGGGGACAACATAAAAGGCTGATATTTTTTTCTCTTGTGCTATCAACTGAAGAACACCTTGGAATGTTTGAAATTAGATTATTTTATAAATATTGTATTACAAGAGTATAAACACTAAAAAAATCACTTTGCAAATGCTTGTTTGTAAGAATCATGTGTTTAATTCCTTTAGCTGAGAGTCTCTGAGGACAATACAGGAATAAATTCAGTGAAGTAGGATAAAGTACCTATGCCATCAGTTTTCTCCAGTAGTTAATATTACATTTAAACTGATAATGATGGAAATAGTTTATGAATAAAGTGCTATCTGAGATATTTGTAATTTAAAAAATTACATTGTAATGTGATCTTTGCTGTCTTATGTGAGCTTACATTATGCATGGTGCTGTAACAAGAAAAATGAAAGAGGAGAAAAAACTCCTTGAAAACAATTTCTCTAAGGTCGACAGGTAGGTAACAATCTTAATTTACATTGCAGACATTGCTTGGGGCTCAAAAGGGAATAAATACATAGAGACAGCCTGTTCCAATCCTCTCAGTGCTCCACAGCACTGTCGAGAGTTGAGCAGGCTGCGACTCCTGCCCTTTCAGTCATTGCTGGTGTAGTTCTCTACACAGATGAGTAGGAAATGCTTCTTTATTTCCAAAATGAATTCCAGTCAGAGGTAGGCTAAAAGCACCATTCATTTAGATTAAAGATCTTGAAACTATCATGTTTGCAACCATTTGTCACAGTTTAAGTAGCAGTGCATAAATGGCGTGCTGTTGGTATACAATTTAATCTCTGCTGACAACAGCTCCATTTCTAAAGTTTCCTCAGCATCTTTTTTTAATGGCTTACATTTCTTATAAACAACCTGTGCTGCTTATGCAGAAATGGGACAGCTCTGTAGGTTGCCAGGCCTGAATGCCGTCCACATGGGGAAAAAATGGTAAAGCATCAAGGGCAGCGGATGTGGGAGCATCAGGGAAAGGGTCTTTGCATCTGATGGCAAGGGCATCCAGCTCAACGCATGGGGTTCCACTCTGCAGGAGCATTTGATGCTTTTTTGTTGTTTCAGGTCAGAAAAAATTGGGTAGGTTTTGTTTTGTGACTTTTCTGGTCTACACCTTGTCCTTGTTCCCTCTCCTGTTACTTCCACTGTCCAAACCAGGGAAAAGGTAACTCATAGGACAAGAATTTGATTTTTTTCTGCATGATCTTTCCAGTACCTGAAGTGAGTCTACAAGAAAACATGGAGAGATTCAACATGCAAATGCATGTAGTGACAGGACAAGGGGGAATGGCTTCAAACTGAAAGAGAGTAGATTTACTTTAGATATTAGTAAAAAAATTCTTTACTGTGAGCATGGTGAGACACTGGAACAGGTTGTCTGAAGAAGCTGTGGATGCTCCATCTCTGGAAACATTCAAGGCGAAGTTGGATGGATCTCTGAGCAATCAGGTTTAGTGGAAGAGGTGCCTGCCCAGAGCAAGGGGGTTGGAACTAGATGATCTTTAAGGTCTCTTCCAACTCAGGCCACTCTATGATTCTGTGATATTCGGAATTATTCTGTTAAGAAAACACAAGAAGTGATTATGATTTTATCAAACACAAATGCTTCGCTTCTAGGGGATGTCACTCTTATTGTACTGTTGGCAGAATGTTTATAGCTGCAGGCCTTTACTTGCATTAAAGCATTGGCCCAGAGAGAATAGGTTATAAATCCAAGTGTCTCTTTCCAGGGATAACGTCCTTTATAGACCTTCTATAGATCTTCTGATTCTATCTGTGCTTGAGACTATGCCCAGCCTGGAGCAGGTGGAGGAAAGGTTGTGAATAATGTGCAGCTAAGAAACTTTGCTGAGCTGTGTCATTGCAACTAGCAGGAGTTTTATGGAAATATATCTTCAGTAGAGAAAATTAAGGTGTTGTCGCATGGAGGACCACATTGATAGTCAGAAACATAAATTGCAGAAGTCTCACTGCTGCACACTGGCAAAAAGAGATGCAAAAAAGTTATTTACAGTCTGAGCACGTTATGACTAACCCAAAGGGATGAGAGGGCACAGCTGAGTTGAGGATATCCTGGAGGAGCTGTGGGTCTGTTTCAGTGGGATACTTTTGACAGAGCTGAATGTGGCTCCAAAAGATCAGGGTTAATGTGCTTCTTTCAAAGTCACTGATGAGAGTGGTTCATATCAGTATTTCAGAAAATCTCTCCAGTCAGTGCTGCCAGGCTTTTGTAGTTATCATCCACAGCTTTTGAAATGCCTGCAATTGTTCTGGGTAGGAAAAGAGCAGATGTGCTTTTATGTTAAAGTATAACCATTAGAACCACAGAACCATTATCACCATTTAAAACCAGAGTGACCATTATAGCCACAGAAGAAAAGTTTCAAGCATATGGAAACAGAACCAGTCCCAGCTGACACATTTAAGCTGTGTCAGTGCTAAAAAACATTCTAATCTCCTGAGTCTGCAGGAGAAGTGCCATCAAGAGTCAAGAGTCCAAAGGTCAGTTTAGCTGGAAGTTGCTGTGAATAAGTAGCAGCATCAAATTCAGGTAAAGGAACAGGACTGACAGAGAGTACAGGTTGGGGCTGGAGTTTGGTGGTAGGAATTAGGAACCAGGAACCAGGAACCAGGCAGCAAGAAAGATCAAAGCTATCAGAGGTTATTATATGCAAATCCCTTATTTGAAATGCTATGAATTTTAATTTGCAGGGGCAAATATTACATGAAAGTCGGAAGGATGGAAAGTCAGTGCTACATCCAAATTCTGCTTGCAGTCTTCTAAAATGCACCTCATGTCCATCTTGTCGGGTTATAAGGAGCCCATGGTTCACAGCGGTGCTTTGCACCCTCTCTGGCTCACTTGGCAGCTCAGTTACTTTGCAGCACTGATTTTCACAGTGTTGCAATGCTTTTACTGCACCTTTGCTGACACATGACTGGAAATGCTGGACCATCTCAACACCTCTTGCATAAACAGTGTTTTTCTGTTTTCCCTTCTCCTTCATCATGGACCTTCTTTCCCTGGCACCAAAGTAAGTCCTCTTTGCCCTTTGCCTTTGTGCAGCTGACAGCCACATGAGCCCATTTCCCCACCCCAGAATTCTGGGCAAGCTCTCATCCCCTCCTGCTCAACCCCAGCAGTGCTGAGACAAGTCCTCTGCCACCTTTTTTTTTTTTTTCACTCCAAAACCTTCCCTTTTTTAAATTTGAAACTTTTATTTCTTCAAGGTGACTTCAGATTTAATTTACCAATATGATATATTTGAAGAGCTAATTTAATAATCTTATATGGCATTTTTAAAAATTGCCGCACAAATATATTGTAAGTATGATCACATCTCTCTGAAATGAAAATCAAGACCACTCAATGTCCTTTTGTCAAACTGATTGTATCTAATTAAAAAAGAAAGAAATCCCAGCGATGCAGCTTTTCTTCCCATTAACATGCACCGCACAGGTTACTACCTAATTTAATACAGAATGTTGTCTTGCTTTGCTCCATTCCTGATGAAACTGCTCTGTTTAGAGGAAGTTAAGGGAAATTCTGAGTTAGCAAAAGAAACAGCAACCCCCACCTTAATACAAAAAGATATATAATTTGAACATTTATTTCCTTTCTTTAATAACTGGATCCAACTATGGCAGCAGATGGACTGGCCCTTGGCCTCATACTACTGCTAGCCTGGCACTCTGATTTCTTGGTAAATAGATAAACACGCCTATAAGATTAAGTGACACATTCACATCAGCACCCAAAGCTTTGATCAATACCACTAATCCATTAAGGATTACAACAGAGCATCTTATGTTTCTGTCCCTTCTTTTTGGATTCAAATGTGAACCAAAAAATAACAGACTAAAATATTTCTAAAATTAAATGAAAAAAAGAAAATTACCGTTTGCACATTTTAAAGATAAAGAACCCTCGTTAGTGCATCTTCTGGCCTGGACAGACTGCCTTTGAAAGCAATTCAAGTATAACAAAATAATTTTCAAATTAAAACAGGAGCAGCAGGTGTATAAAATGAAAACATAATGGGCAGCCACACAGCCAGATCCAAAATCCCATCTACCTCCTGAACCTGACAACAGTTAATTTGACCAAATGGTAACTGCACCTGAAGGAGAGGGGACAAGAGCTGAAGTAAAGCCAAGGCAAACACCTGTTGAGAACTTAGTAGAGGATTCAAAGTCCACTGAAGTAAGTGGGAATTCACTTCAATTGCCCAAATCAGGCCTTCATCGCTTTGAATAAATAAGAGTTTATGATTCAGTGTATCCTCTTTCCCAGTGGAAAGGACCCCTGCAAGAAACTTCACAAGAGTGACTGAATTACAGGGCAACAGGACTTTGCTGTAATTTATTTAAAGTTATTTTCATGCCTGAGAGTATGCTTGGAGAGTCAGGTTCTGCAGTGATGGAATTGGATAGGATGCCTGCAAACATAATGCTAAGGTGACCCAAGTAAGTGTCCCCTGCTATTTATTATCTGTTAAATAGGTTTGAAAACACACCTGACTATAGGAAGAGGTTTGTTTATTGGTTGTGGTTCACTTGCCTCTGATTTCCTTCTGTGTTCAAGTTTTAATTTTCCCTCTCTCCTCTGCTGTAGTCTTTCTCTTGTTATAATTGAGAACTGGTAGGAGAAATGTAACTTTCTGTAAACATTCTCCATGAAATAACATTTAAAAATGTGGTGCCCGGTGAGGCTTTGAGCCACCTCCTGGGGTTGTCAGATCAAGGTTGTAATGAGTTGGTGCCTTTGCTTACCACAATATATGGGAGCCTAATGGCAGCTGCAATCATTTACTTTTGCTCCCCGGCTCTTTGAGAGTTATTTGCTTGGTTACATGAGGTGTCAACATTAATGCAGATGGGGATGAAACCTGGAGAAATTAACATAAATCGTGTCAACGTGCTGTCTGCTGATGTAGTGCCACTTTCTTTAGAATTTCATTTTATTGCTATCAATATTTTCCTCTGATCGTCACTGCTGCAACATAATTTCAACACTGAAATTTAATTTCATCCAAATGTGCTGTCCTGTTCAATCAGCAATGGAGGGTTCATCCAGTCACTCCCTCCTCCCCACTTTTTCCCACCTCCTGTGCGATTTTGCTGTTTATGGCTCGTTCTCTGGACTTTCACACTCCCAGCATTTGAGAAAGACGGAAAAATGCCATGGCATTTCATTTAGTCGGTGTTAACTCCACTGCTTTGGGTTGTGAGAAAGTGAAAATTACTTTGTAAGATAAGACTTGGCTAGCACAGGAGCAAATATCACTAAATGCTGAATCTGAAAATCCAAGTGTAGACAAGGTGTAGACATTAAAGTAATTCCTTTCATGATCTTTAGCCATATCATTTCATGACCAGTAGCTCTTGAACGCTGCTGTGTGTCTTGGGCTTCTGTTGCTTTCCTTTTCCACTTCTCTGGTGAATGTTTACAACACAGTTGCAGGTTTCTGTGGGAGATAAAACGGCATTTCCATAGGGTTCCTAAGGAAAGTTGCAGTAGGGTGAACACCACAGAGGAAGGATAAGATTGATGTCTTTGCTTAAAGTTTGCATTTAAATGTAGTTTCTGAGTGGAATTGTGTATCCTGGAGAAAGAGGGAGAAGATATCTCAGAAAGGGCAATAAAGTTCATAGATTCCAGCTATAGGGTTAGGAGGGATGGAAATAAGCCCTGGGCTGAATGCAGGGCCATACAATTACTGGGATTTGCTTTTGGCCCTTTTGTGGCAGCAAGTCTTCTCTTTCTGCCCAGTACTTCCATTCCTCTATCTCAGAACTATTTTATATGATTATAGGGTCTGTCTGGCTCTGTGGAGTGAGTTCCATCATGTGAAGTGAAATATGTCAGAGGGAGATAGGGGAACAGAGAAGAAGGACAAAAACAGGCAAGAAAAGCAAAATAAGGAGCTGAAAAAGAGCACTTCAGAACTACTTGAACAGAGTGGTCATATTTATATCCATGACTTGCAGCTGCAGAGTTTTAATAGCAGCAGCAGGGCTGTCTTGCTGAGAAAGAGCAGGAGGAGGCAAGAAGACCCTGACGTGGAACAAGGCTGGAGTGTTGTAACCTGGTGGAGAGAGGAGCAGGCAGCTGCCACAGGCTGCTGGAGGTGATTGAGAGCCAAGGGCCGGGGCAGCTGTGACAAGGTACCCGAGGGAGCAGTGGACATCAAGGTTAAATCACATCTCCCCAGAGGCTGAAGGTGATGCCAAGCAGTAACAGTATTGCCTTGGGCTCTGCTATTTTAACTCCATTTGTCTGAGTGCTGTATACCTTTTGACAAAATAAATCATACTTTGTTTTGGAGAATTTGTTTTCTGCATCACAGCCTTTTAGTAGGGCTTCTTGTCTTCCACAAGAAAACACTCTGTTGGAGAGAAGCCTGGCAGGCTGCAGCAGCAATTACCAGCCAAGGGGATATGATTTAGAGACCCATATCAGAGAGGTCCTGGGAGCTGATGTCAAACACAAACCACTTCAGGGAGGTGCCTGAGAGATGCAGGCAAGGGTCTGTTTGAGAGTCTGAAAAGGGCAGGTACCTGCTAGTACAAACACTGGAGTTTCCTTCTCCTGTTGGTACCCAGCAGAACAGGGAAAATTCATCTGTATTCCTGTTAGTCTGTATTATTATGGGCAAACCAATCACTCAAGCAGCCACAGAAAGATTATTTGGGTACCTAAAACGGGACATAGGGAGAGCTGCAGTTTTCTCTTCAAGAAATCCAATGGTCAGATTTCTATCTGAGCAAACCCTGCAAGATGATGAAATCCATTTGGATTCTGTGCTTTGAAGGGCAGCTGCTGAGTATTCTTTAGCTGGACATACTCTGCAGACTTTGTGTATGGTAGGACATGCTCAGGCAAATGTCACCCACCAAGGGAACAGCACACATTTCATACAGGTTTTTCTTCCTCACAGATTTATTTTTACTTTCTAGGAGAAGTGGCAACAACTCTGATTATTTCTGAGTGATAGGGATACTTAGACCACTGTTTGCTGATAGAACAGAAATAACCAAGAAAGTGGAGATAGTGAATAATTTATTTTGTTGCCTCTCTTTTGTCTATGTGGGCAGGTGACTTTAACATCATGGGTCTGAGAATTTCCCTGCCTGGAGTGACTCATTACAAGGGCGGTCATTATGCTCCCTCCAGACAGATTTTCTGCTATATCAATTTAGCACACCTTTAATTACAATAAGGAACCCTTTAAATTTCATCTGTGTTGTAGGGGATTTCCTTCATTCTAGTCTGAATTGCACCCAATATCATTAAATTAGTCCAATTTACATACAACTGACCTTGCCCAAACCAATACTGATATTAAGGGTACAAAGTCAAGTAAGTCAAGTACTTAGAAGTCCCAGGATCAAAGTCACTTATGAAACTTTAAATCACCCCTTTCCTAGTTCCAGATAAGCTTTGCTTTGCTCAGCATACAGAGTTCCTACTGAATAAGTAGTGGGTCAGTGTTTCCTCTAGTCCTCTCTCTTTGGTTATTTATCGAGTGCTAGTGAAACCTTGCATCAACAAATTACATAGATAGTCCTCTAGTACTTTTGCATCATGCTTTGTGTTGTAGCTTGATGATCTGCAATTTTTTACAAATGAATTAGCATGACACCCATGTAAGGCTGGGCAGTGTTGGCCCCTGTGTGAATACGACCCAGGACACAGACTAAAAGTGAGTGTTAATACTGTAAATTCAGTTTGAAATGACTCGTATTTAGTTTTTGCAAAGTTATGTGTCTTCTGTAGCATGCTAGATGTTCAAACTGCATTTTCTGCTGGTCTCAGTTACAGAGGTGAGTGTTTGCTTGTCTGCAAATTAAACCCCAGGTGTCTATGCTTGAATTCACAACCTTATCTTCTGAATGAGGTGGAACTCCTGTCTTTAAAAATTAATATAGTCATGTACATAGAAGTTGTACAGAAGCTGTATGTCTATGGGAGCTAAAGAAATGTCCAAGTGCAGTTCTCATTTTGTCATTTTTATTTTTGGAGAATTTGATTTTTACAAGCCTAATAGTTTTTTTTTTTGCCGTAATGTCTTGTAATGGAGCTCTCAAAGGTATTTATACACATGTGTTCATAGTATATGTTAAATGTATATATTAAAATTATTTGTATACGTACATTTAAACCACATATATATACAAATCCACTCCTCTGCATCCCAACCCAGATTGGCTTTGACTCTTTTCCCCTTGGGCAGGGTGGAAGCACTAATTGTAGAGAAGAGGTGAACTGGCTGTTTTCCATCCAACTGTGCGATGGTCGTTGATAGGAGAATTTGTCTTCTCCAAGGACCAGCTGCATGGAAGATCACACCGAGTCCTGACTGCGTTGGGATTGCTCAGGGCTCGCTCGAGCATGGGCAAAAGGCTCTGCAGGCAAAGTCCACCCAGACTGAAGGAGCTGTGAGGATATGAGGCATTGAGCTGAGAAATTAGCTGTGAAATTCTAGCGGGTTCCTAACGGAGCAAATATTTTCAGCGACTGAAAATGCGGCCAGATTTGAATGGTTTAATGATATGGCAGCAGGATTTTCCTTCTGCGAGATTTGTCCCTCTGCTAAAAACTCAGGCCTCCGCTTCCGAGCAGGGAAGTATTAGATAAGACTGTCCCAAATGTTAACATGCAAAAAAGCACATTTTCACCAGACCTCTTTCCAATAAAGCAGCTCATGCTGCTTTTCTCAAGATGAAAAAAAATCAAGATCCAAAACTAAATGTCCTATTTGGAAATCTTCTGTTGTTACTCTGAGAGAGATTTAGTTGCAAGGAAAAACTGGTCGTTGAATAGAAAATCCTAAATATGCTTAGCTACAGGCATCAATAATTATGAAGCTAATGTAAAGACTTTCCTCTGGGTCAGATAGAAATTTTTAGGTCACATTTGAATAGTCTAGTAACATGCAAAAATTGCAAATATGCCAGATTTCCTCCTACTTTTTTCAGCAAAAACCCCTTCCAGTTATCTGGCCTGTAAGGCTTCTGAGAAATTCTGTTTCCTCTTGAATTTAGCTTGGATTAAAGCTTCATAGCACAGCAATGGATCATGCCAGGAGACAGCCTGGAGTTCTTACTGGTGTGCTGGACTTCCAACAGTGCATCCACAATTCTGCTGGCCTCAGGCTGGTCAGGCCACCATTTCCCTGTTTAGCTTTTCCAAACATTTACTAAACATGGAGGAGGTGAAGCGTGACCTTTTCTTTGCCTTTTTTTCTCTGATCTTGCTCAACTCTTTCCCAGCCAACCAAAATCTGCTTCCTTTGTAAGTGGTACTTAAGATGATTTGCTTTCGTGGCATACCTACACCTCCAGATAAAAATATAAATTAACATTAATTAATTAATTAGCTTTGCATTCTCCCCCTATGTCACTCTTTCGGTATTTCCTCCCTTTTAATTGGGAATGTGGTATCAAGGGCTAATCCTGTAAGTCTTGCATTTCCCAGTTCTCTTTTATTTCAGGGGATGTATAGCACTTGCAGGACCTTGACTCAGGTCTGGATTCAGTCATTGGATTACTGAACATTCTTCAAAAGATAACTGAAAATCTCATTACTTCGAATTCTTATGAATGAGACATTAGGAAATACACCACATGAAGCAACTGAACATTATTATTTAAATGGCCTAGAGATAGATCCTCTTTTTCTTTAATAGCATCTTTCACCTCCCCTCTTCCTGTAGTCAAGTGAACCAAAAATTACATTTTGTAGCATACGTTTGTACATGGAGGTGTCATTTGGTTATTTCTTTTCCAAGCGAAAACTACTTTCCTCCTTTTTTTTTGCCCTACCAGCAAATGGAAAATTGAGCTTCCAGGAATGTAATGTGCAAACTTCACTGTTACATCCTGCAAAATTGAGATTGCTTAATGGAACCAGAAAAGAAAGATTTTTTTTTATTATGATCAAACTTAAGCAATTTTAGATGGTCTTTTGTGGTCTAGTGAATGCAGGGAACTAAATCCAGAGTGAATGCCAGAAGCAACAATTACAGTTCTTTTTTTCCTAATTGAATTCTTTGATGATTTTCCCAATTGACTTCAGAAGCCAAAATACTCAGTCTCCAAAATTCAGATACTTGGGACATTAAAATTATGAACTTGTAGGAATATTACAAGTATATTTACGATACTCATGCCAGCTGAATAGTGTGACGTTATATAGTTGATTTTCTTCCCTTAGAAAAATAAGGAAGCTGTAGAGCTGGGATTTTAAATTTTATTTCTGCTTTTTTTCACCTTCAAAGAGGTAAACAGTAATCAAAATTATAAACACTATCCTTAGAGGAAAGAATGGCAAATTTCTATAATTTTGATGGATTTTTGAAAAATTATTTGTGAATGAAAAATTACCCACTGCACTGGAAAATATTTCTGCAAGCTTACCCATTCTGAGTGTTTCCACCTTCACTCAGTACAAAATAATGAGTTCATAGAAAGATACAGTGGGAAAATTTTTTAAAACTAGATGATTGGTGTTTGGCAACAAACACAAAATGAAACTTCAGTAGCTCATGGAAGGAGATTTGAGGGAGCAGTGCTGTGTGTGTAGCATCACTGGCTGGTGCTTTTCAGCTGATTTGTGGTGGGAGACTGCAGGGTGCAAACACCCAGGTCTGATATAAATGTGCTCTGTGCTACCAGAATAAAGCAGATTTTGAGTGAAGCCAACCAACCTGCCTGCTGTCCTGGATACAGGAACGTGGGGTGTCTGGGACCGGGAGGAGGAAACAGCTGAGACACTGCATTTGCTTGGTAGCTTTAATTAGCCATTCTCCTCTCTCTGTTCTCAGGCAGGATTCTCGTTCTTCAAACACATTTTAAAAATTCATAATGTTTACTGCTTGTTCCCATTGCAAGTCATTTGATTTTTTTTTTTTTTTGCTTAAGTTTTTATAGTCTTGATGGAAAAAAAGAAAGATATTCTGTCTTAAATCCCTTTCTGCTAGGTCTTTCATAGTCCAGCTTTCTTGGTCATTTGTTATATACGACATAGAAAGTCACACATCCTTTGTAACATTTTCCTTCTTTCATTCCTTTAGAACATCTTTATGCCTCAAAGAGTTTGATTCTTTATTTCTTCTTAAAGAATCTCAGCCTTATGTCTCTACTCAATCACTAGGCTACTCAATTTACTGAATAACTTGCTTTCCCTGTGTTATGCCTTCCTTATTTCTGTACATCATTTGTATAAAAACGTGGAAGTTCGGATTTGTTAACACGAAAAAATAAGGATTCTTCTGCTAAAATTCATTTAAAGAGGGAAATTGTACAACATATCCTGAAATTTTTCTTTCACTTTTAAATTTCTGTCTATATTCTTTATGAAATAACACTGGGATTTGTGCTTTTAGCCCAATGTTCCCTGGAGCTGAAGGGGTTTTAATGCAGAATTTTCTCCAATATTTTTTTGTTGCAGTTCCAAATTAGCTGTTGTTGCTCATTGACTTCTACCTGACTTGTTTCAGCTCCTGAGAGTTAGGTAACGATAGTTAAAATTCCGTATTTGCTTTGCTTGATTTTCTGGGCAGATCGTGTGTGAGGTGAGTGGGAGTGATGTGTATTTTCACAGCTTCGTGAAAGATGATCTTTGTGTTCCTGAGCTCTTCTTTCCATTCCATTATTTTGAGGCACAGCAAACCTGTTGTTCCTTCAGTCCTTAAGAACCACAGACCCAGGCTGGGGACGAGCCTGCCTTGGGCTGTGTGCTGTGTGAGCCTATACCAGGAATTAGTCATTTTAGGGTGAAAACTCCACGACATCAACAAATCAGATGTAGGAGAGGCTGTATTTAACGAAGTATTGTCATCCTTTTTTTTATGAATGAGGGGAACTGAAGCATTCAGACAAGTGAGTCACTTGCCCAAGGTCAGAAAGGAAACTGGAGCTGGTGCCGCATCTCCCCAGCTGCAGTTTCAGCGACTCAAATGCTTGCTCATCCTTCATGTGAGTTCTCAAGCGTGGTTCTTTGGTGCTTCAGGCACTTTTCTTAAATAAGACTTTTGTGGAATATTTAGTTTTAGGCGGTTTTTTTCCCCCAGTTTGTTTTGGAGAAGTAAATAGACAGTAAAATTAAAGAAAGAAGATGCAATGAAAATTATTTTCCATAAAACAAGAGTGTGATAGAAGCAGATGGAATTACAAAAACATTCTGGCTTTGATTGCATGATAATCTATAGCCTCTCCCTTTAAGAATTTTATAAGATTATGAAGCTGAAGCATAGAAAAAAGAATATCAACGTTTGCAGTTAGAAAGGGCTGATTTTTAGCTAATTTCAGAAGAAATACTTTACAGGGGTAGACCCAAGTTAGCAAAAGAAGAATATCTGATTATTTATTTTCAAAATGGACTTCTACTTCTCAAAGCTTCTCTTTTCCTGATCACACGATACTGAGGAGGTAGCAAGGCAGGCCCTTTTCTGTTGTAACATTTCCATGCCAATGGATGGTGTGAACCTTCTCTATCTTCCCCCCCCATTTTCTTACTTTTTAATACTTCTTTTTTTTTTTTTTTTTGGTACTGTAAAAGAGCAGCCTGTTGGAATTTTAAGATTTCAGACCAATCTGCTATTATGGGTTATTTGGTCATGGGATGCAACGAATGTGCTGTACAGGAGTAGCAATGCTGTTTTAATACAAATATAAGCATTTATCCTTACAATTG
The DNA here is from genome assembly GCA_013397565.1 of Ptilonorhynchus violaceus. Classification (NCBI taxonomy): domain Eukaryota; kingdom Metazoa; phylum Chordata; class Aves; order Passeriformes; family Ptilonorhynchidae; genus Ptilonorhynchus; species Ptilonorhynchus violaceus. Next base: position 2,908,731 of record VZRJ01001411.1, on the reverse strand, counting down.
ACTATCAGTAAATTCATCACCAAATGGGCTATTAACTGATTATTTTTCCAGGTTAATATTATTGATTTCCAATACACAAGATCATAGTGGGAAACATCAGTGTTTGTGGAGAGGCAGAGTAAGATCCAGCTGGTGTGTTTACACTATAGCTGGTGTATCCCTGCAGCATGTGAGGCATAGGACACTTCCTAACTAAGCTTCTTCATTGTTCCTGGAAGTTTGTTACATCTTGTAATTTTATATATTTGTGGGGGCTGTCTGAAAAGGAAGTGCTGACAATGCAGAATAAGAGCAAATAACGTGTGTGGAGAGGATAATGGTGATTCCTTGTGTTTCACTGATGGTTGGGACTGACAAAAGTAAGGATAGCCTTGCTGATGTCCTGATTCCTGGGAATAAAGAAGCCTGTGCTGATTTCCAGAAGACTTTTTGAGTCTTGAGCCGGGAAAGAAAACTATTTCTTGCATTAAATATCCTAATCATGAGCAGAACTACAACAACTTACAAACTGCTCCCTGTGAGGAGACCCTTTGCTCCCAGCCAGTGTGGCAGGAGTCCAGGAGTTATCCTGTGGGATTGGGGTGTGTGTGACCACGCTACAGGTGCCCTCTTTTAGCCATCCCAGCTTCATCCAGGATTCTGTGTTAGTAACAGCTCAGTCTACAAACTGCTTCTTTTGATGTTGTTTATTTTTTCCCTCTGTCCCAATTAGGTTGTAAATTGAAGTCTCTCATTACTGCTAATGTGCTCATTTCAACGTTTTCATTTCTCTTATCATTTCTGCAGATTTTGAGGGAATCAGGCAGTTTATAGGAATTCACATCAGCAACGTGATCTACTTTCTCACCCCGAAAATTCAGCCGTAAAACAATTTACCTCTCTAAAAGTTATTTAAAAGTGTATCTGAGGTAGGTGCTTAATTCTGATTCAGCTACATTCAGTAAACAGCTATTTATGCAAATTCAGTTACCCTTAGAGTTCAAACATTCAATTAACTACAAGATTGATATGTGAAATATTCACTTGCATAATCAGTGGATTTCAAAACTCCTTATAGAGAGGGCTGTAACATATTTCCTGTTTATATATGGGAAAGTGAGGGTTGCAGGAGTGAGGTGATTTACTGACTAAATCAACCTGTGAACCATTGGCAGGACTGGGAGCAGACTGAGCCTTGCCAAGCTGCCTCTATTGCTCTGATAGTGACAACAAGCTCATTTCAGCTGCTGTTACCTCAAAGAATTACTTATGCAATACTAGGAATCCTTCAGACAATTATATGTAATGAATATAATACATATATAATATTCAATGTTTTATATGTAATGATTATTTGAGAATTACTCGTGCATATGTTATGAAATTGTATATATTACACGGGTTATAAATAAGGATATTTTTTGAAAATAGGATGTGAGGATTTTTATGCATCTATTCTAATAATTTATGTAATTTGCTTTCATTTCTTCAAAATCTTTAAAATAATTTCTTGAGGGTCTACATCCCTTGTAGGGACAATAATATTTTAAAATAAGAGTTCTTTATCTGAAAACTCTTGGCAGAGTCAGGGGACTTCATTAGCTTGTGGAGCTAGTTTAGGTGTCAGAGGAATGGTGTCAAACTGCAGCTTCCACTGAATTATAGAGAACTTATAAGTGTGGTATAAATGAAATTAGAACTGGGTGAGAAAATATGGCTTCATCATAAATCAAGTGATATTTCAGGTGAAACAAAAAATACATGTACAGGCAGAATTTTGTAATTGAGTCACATTCAGAAATATTAAAAAGCTTCAAAGTGAATAATTGTTTCCTCTGGTGAGCTCCTTTCCAGCATTAAAGAACATGTGTAATATTGATGTATTACCCCAGTCACCTGGAATACTCCTTATTGCTGGAGTAAACAAAGTCACTTTAATATTTTTGAAGGTTTCTCTACATTATAAGGAGCATCATGGGAGCTTATTAAGTTCATTAGAATACCGAAGAAATGTTAACAGCAGTTCTAAGTGCTTCTTTACTCCAAAACAAGGGTTTTTTTGTTTGGAGAGGAAAAATGCAGGCAGCAAGTATTGGAAAGAGATTCACGCTGGATGAAATAAGGAGAAAAAAATGTAGCCACTATTGCTGTTAGCAGTTGTGGAGTCTTTTGGGAAGCTTTTGAGTTTAGGGAAACCGTGTGGTTTCACTCTTAAAGCTTCATTTTTTTTTGCATCATGTGAAGAAATATCTAGCAAGAGAGAAAACAGTAAAATAAAGTTTTAGTAACAAGATGCAGCTTTGAAATATCTCAGCAAAGAGATGGTTGGGGTGTCTGGGGCAGCTGTTGATCTGACAAGCTGTACTATGTACAAACAAAATAGATACCTTAAAAAACTCTGCATCACTCCTCCACTAAGAGTTCTGCCTGCAGCTGAGGCTCCAGACAATGAGAATGCAAAAAGTTGTACTGGTCCAGAGAACCATCTGATTTTATTCAGCACTGGGATCCAAGATGAAAGCCTGACCATGTGGATGCACAAGAAAGCGTTCAGATAAGAGAAAGGACCTCCTGGAATCAGCCTGGATGTGAGAAGCAAGGATAAGGTTTGAGTCAAAGATGATGCACATGTGCTGGGCATGTGAGGATACTGCTTGTATCTATATTGGATGTAAGGCTCCTCTGGGACTGAACTGAAAACTTCCTGCCCTTTGGCTGACTTCTTGGAGTGTGGAGGATGCCAGAAAGAGAGTGCCTGGGTAGATCTGTCTAAGCTGAGAAGCAGTTCTGTGAAGCCTTAGCCTGAAGGCAATAACAGAGTTTGTTGTTTTGATGGCATTATCCAAATAAATAGTGAGATTGGAACAAGAAGGGTGAAAATGGATGCAACTCTGTGGAACCACCTAGCAAGTTGGAGGAAGGGTAGAAAAATTCATAAAAAAAATAAAGAAGGAGAAGGAATGAGAACTAGGAGGTGCCAGGGTCACAACAGAGTCAAAGGAAGACAAAAATTCAAATGACAGGCTTGCTGCAGGACAGAGACATTCACAAATGAAAAACGGACGCTAATTAAAGTTTTTAGACTATGTTAAGGCTAAGTTAATGCAGTTAAAAGCTAGATTGAACTGAGTCTAGTTTGAGACAGGAAATGAACAACTCTAATCACCTGTTTTAGACAAGAAGTTCAACAAACTTAGAAAAATGATCAGCTGAGAAGCAACGGGATGAGTGAAAGTGAAACTCTCACAGGTTTGTACAGGGAGACACGACTGGTCCATAGCAATCGCTGGAGGAAAAGGAGAGAGAAGGAAGTGCAGGCAGTGGGAGGGAGACCAAAAGCTGGGATGGGCAAGCAGATGACTTAGAAGAGAAGATTAACAGAATAACTCATGCACCTCTGGCATGGAAAAAGGAGAGGCTTGAGCCTGGCTCTGCAAAGTGAAACATGGATCCAGCAGAGCTGTAAGAATCCCTCCTTCACCAAGTTCCTTCTGTCTGCTAAGGGACATTTAAAAATTCTTCAGTTTATAGGGAGGCCCAGAGGTGAGAACTATGATTTAAGCAAAGAAGGATCAGTGTAATACACTGAATACAGAGTGGTAACAATAGTAGAACACTCCAGCAGGAGCAGTATAGGAACAGACCAGGTGAGACAGAGGTTGGTTGGTTCATGAAGAAACTTATGCATCATGGTCACCTACAGCAACAGAGGGTAGGACTTGACCCTCTGATATTTTCTTTAGTTCATTCTCAATTTCTGAACTGGTGTTGTGACTCTTAATTTTGGAACCCAGAAGTGGCTGGGCTCAGAGCCCTCCCAACCACCCGTTTTCTCTTTGGGCACCCAGTATTTCCAGTCCTTGCAAGGGATTTCTAAGTAGCTAATGACATTGGATTTCTTTCTTTTCCTTTTATTTTGTTTGCTTGGAGTTTTTTTTGGCTTTGTGCCTGTTGCAAGGAGATATGAAGCAGACTAAGATCTGCCCTGTTGTGCCTAACTAGAAAGGAAATCTTTCTCATCCAGTCATCCTTATGTAAGTGTTTTGAGTCCTTGTCGAAATGATGTATTCCCAAATGGCACCGGTGCTAATGTGGATATTGAATTATGAATAGATTTTTATGACACATATTTCAGAGTTTTGAAGATCACCAGGGAAAAAATTTCTACCGACTGCAATTTGATGAAAAGCACACAAAGCCCAAAATAGCTGTTGATTTCAGATGCTGTTGCAGTTACAGGTATTAGAAAAAACCAGACAGGTAAAGCAATATTTTTCCTTCATTTTGTGTGTGTTCCACTGTGAGATTTAAACAGCAGTGACTGACCCTCAAAATAAATAGTTTTCAGAATTTAAAGAAAAGTCCTTTGGAAACCTCTAATATGATCATTGATTTTGGCTGACTGTAGGAGAAGTTTTGGAGCAGTTCTGACAGTAGATTTACAAATCTGTGATGCAGAGTTTAAACAAAGCCCTATTGATGGTGCAGAGGCTTTTATTTCTTTGTCTGCAAAATGGCACAGAACAAATTGAAGGGTGCCTTCACAGTAAGACATTTTGCTCTTTGATTTCAGCTTTGATTCTCTTCAAACGTGCAGCATTAGCACCTTTATTTAGATGTTCTCAGTATGAACAGAAAATAGGTGAATTCAGATGGGTCCTATGAAAGAAGGCAGTGCATATGGGAGAAGGATGTTTTCATTATTTATTCTCAGTTTGGCTTCCTGAACACTGAAACGCTAGTGTTCTTGAAAGACATGTTTTTCTAGTTGAAACTGGTGTAAAAATGACATGATGTAGTAATTATGGACAGAACATAGTCTTGGGGTGTATTAATGGAAGTTTCTTTTAGTAAAAGGCAGTAAGTTTTCTGGGTGCGCTTGTTCTTTATTGTCTCCTTGCCTTCAGTTTTCTTATCTGTAAAACGGGGATCCAATACATTAAAAGTTTTTTGAGATTCTTGAGTAATGTGCTATAAAAATGCACATTTTTATATTTATCTTTCTATTATGGGCTTAAAATTCCTTAAAACAGTCATAAAGAGAAGCATTTTAATTTCCCTTTGACTTTTAATTAAAAGCAAAATAGTCATTCAAAAGATGGCAGTGTATGTGGTCAGCTGAGATCCCTCTCTAGTCTGCATAATTCTCTTCTAGAATAGCTGAGTCAACCATTTATAAAAGTCTTTAAAGTTCTTGGTAATAAGCCAGGAACTCAGTCTTCAGAAAGGTCAAGAAGACCAAAACATGATCTTTCTCTGAGTAGTTGCTGCTCTTGATAAATCTCTTTTCATTTGTAATTTATTGTTTGCACTCTTTGTGCCTCTGCAGTGCCAAGGCTTCTCACGTGCTCAGGATAAGTTGGTTTTTCTTGCCGTGCACAGATGTAAGAAATCAGCAGAATCCATGTGGTGCCCCCACACTCTACTGTAGAGAACAGTGCTTGTCCTTGCCATACTTTTTTATTTGATTTCATATTTACCTAACACACGGAGAATACATAACAAATAACAGCCAAGTAATACCTGTGGAGGTATTATTTTTTATTAGTATAAATAAATACATTCAATCAGGCATAATAGTTTCATTTATTTGAGAGACTAAGATTTATTGCTTTATTTTTTGGTCATTTAAGTAAATAAATAATATTCTGTGTGGCTCATAATTTTCTATGAATAATTCCTTTATTTTCTTTCATTCTAGCAATTCATAAACACATTAAGTACAATTCCATATTTAAATAACATTAAAATGGTGGCACAAGTTAAAGCCAGAACAGCGTAAAAAAAGTACAGGCTGCCAAGATAAATGTGAATGTCCTAATTCTGGTTATTTATGTTGCAGTCTAAGTGCTGAACATATTTCTGTAATGAATATGTTTGTAAATTTCCAGCGGGATTTCAATTTTTTCAAATACAAATTTACTGTGGGAAAAAAAAAATATACGATGACTGTAATCTGCTCGCTCCTCTGCTGACACAAACAGCTACACAAACTTTGAAAGTATGTTATTTTATCAGAACACATTTAAGCAACGAAGCACAATGGGTGGTGTTGTTATGGTAAGATAATCACCCCCCGAGGTGTACTGAGGCACAGTGTGGCTGATTGCCTCTAATCCTATTGGGATGTAATTATTTCATGGTAACGATATTCTTGGAAGTGCCTTATTGGTGTTATCAAATTTCTTTTAGCTTTATATCTAAACACATTAAACAATGACTTTGTCAACCTCGAGGTCCATTGAGATTAAACTATCTTTTCACACCGTTTAATTGGCAGTTGAAATATTTTTTTCAAGTCTGGTTTCAATTTCCTTGTGAAATTCCAGCAGAATTGCAAGCAGAAGAGAAGAGTCTGATCCATCTGAAAGAAGCTGCACAGAGTTTTATACAATTAGAAAAGCGGTCCCGTTGACTAGCAGGGATTCTGAGAAAATTGAGAATTTAAGTAGTATAAAGTTATATTTGAATTATTTTAAAATTATACTCCAATTTTATTTAAATAATATAAAATTAAGGATGCACTGAAGTAATATCAGCTCTTCAAGCCTCCTATTTCCAGTGCAGGGTAAGATATTTGAAGGAGTCTGAACTATGGGTGCTCAACAGGAGAGGCAGCCTGGAGGTCCATTTCTCTTTTTATCTCCAGTCTTCATCTATCATCACATTGAGATATCATATATATATTATATATATTAAATATTCAAGGAATCTTTGATGTTATATCTGATTTATGTGGTTGGAGGTTATACTTAGACTACAGGGCAGAGGTTTCACAGTTGAGCTCTTTTGCCTGAATCATGCAAAAATATTCCAGGGGTCTCCTCCAGTGTCCTCCTGGCTGTTATGCCCAGAGAAATCAAGACACAGGAAGAGGAGACTTCTAACCCCAATGGTGAACGAAAAAAGTGGGTTGAGGAGAAGGAAGCATTCCCTGTCATACATCTCAGCCAGAGACACCGCGGCTCAGAAGTCTCTTTTGGTACTTTGTAGAATGGAAAAATGGATCCAGGAGTTAAAATGGATTGAGCTGAATTTTCTGGTTTAGTGTAGAAGAGGGAGAAATGCAAGAAATTTGTCAGTGGATAAAGGTGCATTGTTAAGTCATCACATTTTGAAACTATTGAGCCTTTCCTGGAGATGAAGAATTATTCTGCTAAATCCTCAGAGCTCTATTAACTTGAGTGAGGATAAAGAGTTGAAGAGTCCCTTTGGGGCAGAAGAGATTACAGAATGGAACAGGAAGATCCCAAAGCAAAAACCCTAGAAACAGTTTTGGGGAAAGGCTTTGAGGAAGATTCATGCCTTTTTGTTGCATAAATTTATGAAAGAAAGACTCCAGAAAACTGAAAAAGTTGGACCACTGTTTATATACTGTGTTCAAAGCAGAGTTAGGATCTTTTTACAGCATTATAGCAAAAATTCAGGTGGCTTATTTTTATTTATAATTAGTGTATATGTGGATGTTGGCTCTTAGGGTTGATCTTATTATAAAGAAAGGAAGAAAGGACAAGCAAGATGTAATGTTTTCTGGACCTTTGCCCATTCCACAAATCACATTCTCCTCCAGGCTTTCTCAGCAGATCATCTTTGTTTTCTACTGAATGGAGTACACAGAGATGAGTTGCATTCATTTATTTTCTAAAGCAGGGCTTGTTTGCACTCCATTTGAAATAGATTTCTGTCTTATTATACTAATGCACGTTCAGCCCTAATCTAATAATCCGATCTAGATTACTAAGTGCTAACAGAGCTGTTATCTATCAGGGGTGAGTTTATCTCAGTGAAGGCGATGATTTCCAAAGGGAATAAGTAAGATTTCAGAGTATATATGTGAATAATAAATGGAGATACAGGTAGCATATTACAGTAATGAGGAGGTAAAATGATAATTGGGTGGCTCAAAACTGCTGTGATCTAAAGTAGATTTTAATTGATGGAGATTTGCAGAATGCATGACTGTTGTGCAAGTTAACAGTGTTGAGCTAAGAGGACAGGATACTTTCAAAAATTATTTTTACAACAGAGGGGGTGCCAGCTTGAATGAATTGCACTCAAGTTCCACCTGCTATGGTTACATTCTGCCTGTCTGAGTTCTCTTTGGGGTTTGACTGTAATATTTTATTTTAATTCTTACATCCAAATTTTGCATAAAGTCATTGAATTTCTCATCTGAGTCATTGCAAACAGTTCTTAGAGCATATTCTAACCTTGATAAAAGCAATTTTCATGATAAAATCGATTACTAACTTTTCAAAGAAGCACACATCAAGTCCAAAATCACAACTCTTGATGGCAATGATATCACCTCTGCAGGTTAAAGTGTTGATCTTTTGTTTTGGAGGTGGGTTTTGTTTTGTGCCAGGAAGGTAGTGGGTCTTCTGTGACCTAATTTAGGAGTTCAGCTTTGATCTCTGAAAGCTTTGTTGGAGATATGAGACCTTGATCTCATATTTGAGTTTTGCTTTAGTGAGTTTGCTGAGTTGCTGAAAGAAGAGACTAATCACGTTTAAATGCTGCAACAACAAATATTTGAGTAATAAAAATAAAGTCGTTAATAGGAATATTTCTATTGGGAGTTTAAGTTCCCATAAGTCCCTTTTTTTTTGTGTCAAAGACAAGAAAGGAGAAAGACTGAACAGTTATTTTGGCCTCTGTGTGACATCTTCTACCTCTGCTGAAGGGAGAGAAGACTTTGTTTGCCTGAAATGTAAGTTTGGACTTCTAATGGAGGAGGCGGTTTGTGATCCTGACAAACACGTGTCTCTGCTTCCAGACACCAAAGTTATTGAGGATTTCTCAGATGCACAGATGTCATCCATATAAAAGCAGGTCATACAGAAGAGGGCGGAAGAACGAAATGAAGGAGAGAAATAAATCTGGAGGGGAGAAAAGGAAATGTGACTACTAAAAATGTATCAGTTTCAGAAGCAGAGCAATCTGGAGGCCGCCTTCGGAGCTGAAAATGTCACACCGCACCCGGGTTCAGAAGAGAGGATGAGGAAAGGCTTAGGAAAGTAAGCACATAAATTATGGGCGAGGAACAAGGTGAAGGACAAGCAAGACAAGGCAGCAGAAGACACTTTCAGTAGGGATTTGGTCTACTGAAAATTGCACTTCACCAAACTTGATTGCAGGGATTTGGGGAGAGAATAAAGGCAAACGCCTATCTGTTCTTAAACATTTTTGGTTTTTTTTCCAAATTCTTTCTGTCCCTTCAATGGAAAAGGAAAGATAGAATAAACCACTGCAGGTGAATGCTGTTAACTGGGCCTGCTGCCTGTTTTGGTTGTGCTTTGTAGCAGATCTTGTACCAGTTTTCCAGGGTAAATTTTCATGTGTTTTGATGTGAAACACCAAGCAAACAAGCTTGCTTATGAGGACAAATTGGAATAATAAATAAACCTTTTGCAGATGTAGTTCCAATATGGGAAAGCTTTCGTGGTAGGGCAGCTTCTGTTCTCCTTCATGGTAAGTAAGGAACATCTTCATTGTTGGAAGAATTCAGAATTCCAGCCCAAAATACTTTCTTGACCATGAACAGCAGGGACATAGGGCTCAGAGGAATACTCACAACCTCTGAGTTTTAAAAAGCTGAAAAGTCTAAAAAAAAAAAACTTTAAAAATCTGTACCTCTTCCAAATAAAGAGGAAAAAGAGGTAAATTGCCAAACCAAATCTCTCTGTTTCTCAGATACGAATGCAAACATTCAAAGGCATGAAATGGAGTTACTCTTTCCTTGGGTTTCCAGCACCAGAGATTGGCATTTTGCTGGAGACCCTAATGATTGCTTTTTAGGCCAATATCTCATTTGGCCTCACTGGAAAGCAAAGGCTTTTCATTTCTAACTGTTATTTATGATGGAGGTTCCAACAGAAACCTTGGTCTGGGTAGGCTAAAATGCTTTTAATTTTCATTCAAAAACAGAATTTGTCTTACAAAATGTGCAAAATTTAAAGTCTGAATGATTTAGTATAGATTTTTAATAACTGTTTTGTTAGTACTAGATAATCCCTGGGATGTGCAGAGTATTATTCTTAATGCAGGAAGGCAGAGCGCCTGCTTTGGAGAGCTTATTACCTTTGAGCAAGAGTGTTAATATGGTTTAAATCCTATCAGGGCCTGGAGGAATCCCTCTTCAAACCCTGCCTCTACCAACTTCCTATTAAACTTGTGCCTCAGAGCTGTTTCTTAAAAATAAAAAGAATTGTCTGTTTTACAAATGAGTTGAGCAGATGCATATTTATGAAGGACACTGCTGGTACAGAGGCCCTGAAGACCAACGCGTGTTTTTTTGTGGGAGCAGTACTGGAAGTGCCTGGCAAGGATGCTGCATGATACCTGCAGGAAAGTGAAGGCTGGGTGGCTCCTGGGCAGCCTGGTGCCTCAGCTGAGGAAGGAGGAATGCTGGCAGGAGCTGCTGGGCTTGACATTCTTGGCTGCCCTCGGATGTGTCAGCAGAGCGAGTCTCCTTGCAGGCCAGCCAGCAGTGGAGTAATAGGTCTCTTGGAGAATTCTTGTCATCTCCTGTCTGTAGTTCATTACCATTTCTTTTTTCTCACCTCTGCATTCTGATCCCTATGGCTGGCATGTGGTGGTTCTCATTCTACGACAGTTTCAGTGCTCTCAGGGAGCTGAGTACTCTTATGTTGAGAGTATGAACTGGAGATAAAGGGTGAGTTAGAAAAGCACAATTTTACCTGTGCCTTGCATACGTTTTCACCAAGTTACTGCAATTATTATTAGCCAGCCTTCAGTTACCTCTTTGATACAACCCCTGTGTGTGTAATAGCTCACATTCAGAAAGAAACGAAACTTTGCAGTCTGGGCCTTTGCATCTATATCTCAACGAGCAGACCTCAGATCATTACCCGTCTTGCTGATGTCTAAATGGGTACTATTAGTGAGGGATGAAATGCCTGTGGACTACGTGCACTGCAGAAAAAGGGGTATCCTGCTGGCCTTAGCAGTGGCTGCTATAGAGTCTGCAACGTGGAGGGCAGTACAAGTGCTCGTGGCAAAGAGATCTGCTGCATGGATGGAGAGTCAAGGCAAGGATGAATAAGAATTTGGTAACTGAAATATAAGTCCCAAGTGTCCCTTCTTCTTTTTTACAGTAGCCTTATAGAGAATCTCAACTGAAGTTGTTTAGTTGGGTTTGTGATTGCCTTTAAGTTATGGGTAAATTAGATGCGGACTCATTATTTACCTCTTCTTACTCTTAATCTCTTTCTCTCTTTAAGACAAGACTCTCCTGAATAAAAGTGAAAGTGTGAACTTTAAAAATGTGCTCCTTTTCCAATCTCAAATGCCCTCTAATTCTTTTCGAGGTAATTTTCATCCTTGTAACTCACCTGACTCATCACTGTCTTTGCCCCTTCATATCTTTGTCTGCTATATTCACACTTCATTTTCTATTCTTTCATTCCCCCTTTTTTTTCCCCCCTCAAGCTTCTGACATCTTTTGGCCAATTTCTTCCTTAAGTGTTTCTCATAAGAGGAGCAGTCAGGATCCTTAATCAGCCCTGATGCACGAGGCTGGCACTGTGTCCTGCCTTGAGCTGCAGAGGCTCAGGAGGCTGGAGCACAGATCAATAGAGCACGCAGAGGATGCTCCGCATTCCCCCCGCGCTCTGTCCTTGGGCTGAGCTGATGTTTGAGAAACTCAATCTCACAGCACAAACCAAATGAGGTTGTTTTCATTAGCCCAGGAAGATCTCAGCAGTGAGACTCACTTTATATCAGATATGAACTGAGGACCATATCCTTAGGCAGAGTTAACCAAAACGCTGCTCTGATGGGAGTTAGGGGGATGGTTCTGATTCTCCACGAATGTGCACAATGATGGTCTCTGTTCAGTTTTGGCTGCAGTCTTTCCAGACACCTCACAATGCCTGTGTTTTATTATTTAAAGACAGAACACTAACAAAGAATATAAAAAAAACTCTACCACACACTGAATATTAAGCTTATGAGGCCAACTCATAAATTTCATAAGAAAAAGAGTAGCAGAGCAAAAGTGCAACAAAAAGATTTCCAACAACATTCCAAAGAGGAACTGAATCAAGAAATTAAAATCTGTACCCCAAAAAGTAAATGCAAAAGCATTTTTGTCACTGACAATGGTTACAGCAAATTGCTATGTTCCTGTAGCACATATAAGAGACACAAAATATTTTACTTCTGTTCCATTTTGGTTTGGGCAGAAATGTAAACTGGAAATCTTGACCTGCTTTACATCCTTTAGAGTCTGAGCTGAGTGCTTGTTTCTGTCAGGTGCTGTCTGATTCTGTCAAAATGGTGGAAGCAAAGAAAATATTTTTCATTTATGTGCAATGTTCTTAGCTGGATTCCTTGGATTTTTCCCTGTGAAATCTTTCTTCTTCTGCTGCTACTGCTATTTGAAAGTTATTTCTTCCTGAGGAAAATGTGGTGGAGCAGCTGGTTAGGCTGTCTTTGTAGATTAACTTCTTGCAGGTAGGATTCTGGATTGTACTGACTGCATCTCACCTTTTTTCTTTATATTAATTTGAATGACTTTCTCCTAGACATAAAGCAGTTGAAAGGGTACTGCAGTACGGACATCCTCAATAATTAGAAGCCTAAGGAAGGAAACACCCATTTTGAACTGGTTTTTACGGGTGTGTGTGAGTTTGGGTGCTGGCAAGGGGGCAAGGCACCATTTGCACCCATGTATTTTGGTTTGCTGGAATATCCACGTGGAGAAGCTGGAGGTGGTAGCACAGACGTGTCTTCAGCCCCTGGAGTTGCCATTTACTCATTTTAGAGTGTTATCATGATCAAAACAGGGCAAAGAGTTGTCTGCCATAAAGTCAGGATTCATGTATGGTTTTGAATTTTCTCAAGGAAAGGAAATTGTCCTCCAAATATCTGGGACAATTCTAAAAATGTCTTCTTTGAACAAATGCTCTGGGGTCATGAGCCGTCGCAGGTATGTTAGCTGACAATACATATTTTGTTGCCTTTTACAATAATGATAACTGAAAATGTCACTGCCGTTATATAGTACATTTTATGCTCTTTGTTGAATGCCCTAAAGCTTACTGTCCTGCTAAACAAAACTGCAAATTACTGGTCTTGGGTAATCTTCCCTCAGTGGTTTGATATTTGTGTTTTTAATTGTCAAACCAATTACTGGGGCTTTCTGCTAAAGATGCTACTATTGCTTTGTGCTTAGCCAGGGGAAAAAATAATAACCATCTTCTAGGAAGTAATGTTTTGAAATATAGGAATCTAAAAATACATATTTAAAACTCAGGGAAAAATGTGAAAATATTGGTTTTATTTGGCAACTCGTGTACTTTAATCATAGCAGAATTAATATTGTTTTTCATTTCTGGAAATCTCACTGCAGTAGTGGAATATTTCAAAAGAACTTGTAAAAGCTTTGGTAAATATAACAGCCAGTGTTGAAAATCATTCTTGAGTTTCTTATAAGCAGGGTCACTGTAGGTTTACACAGCGTCAATGGGATCCATTTTATGCTGGGCTGTGAGGTCTTTTAGCACACTTTCCCTCACACTTAAACTCTGATTCTCAGGGCCATGGGCTGTTTTAAAGGCCCATTGTAAATGGGAGCATTTACACTGACTGCAAAGAAGTGCCTCTGATCACAAACCTAACCTCTGCAGACGAGTGGAAGGACAGGGGCCTCGAAAGGCAGGAGCTCGAGGAAGGTGAGCCAGTTTTTTAAATCAGAGCTACATGGTGATTTTTTTTTTTCACCTCCCATGAGTTTTAAGTGACTTTAAAGACCAGAAACTTCCCTGGGAAACATTGCTGTATTGTCTTGTATCTGAAAAGGAAAGCTGTGTTCTTCCTGCATGAGAACGCTGCTTTTCTGTTAAAATATGCAGAAACATTTTCTTTATCACTCAGTGTTTTCAGCTGGTATGTACAGAGGGGAAGTAACCGGCTGGGCTCCCTTGGAATAAACTGCTTAGAGTGAATGAATCATCTCTGTCTAATCATATGTATTCCCACCAGAGATTAAAAAGTGATGGTCACAGTGACGAGAAGGATTCTAATGGAGCATGATTTGGACAGTTGGGGCTTTGTTTTGGGGTGAGCCACAATGCTCTGTGGTACAGACATGTGCTCTGATTTTACCCACATATTTCACTCTCAGCTTTTAAATAGTGTGACCTAGTCTTAAAATAAATCCCTTTTAATGAATGATACCTACACCTCCTTTGTCTTCCAGCCCACCAAGGTCCCCCTGCAGGGTGGCTCTCCCTTCTGAAATGTCCACTTCCCCACTCAGTTGGTGTCATTGGCAAACTCCCTCAGAGTACACTTGATCCCACCTTCCATATCACTTATGGAGAAATTAAAATGCATATTGTTTATAAACAATGAATAGATGCTGACCATGTAGATACCTTACTGAAGTATTTTAAATCGATAATGTGATTGTACATTTATTGATAAATCACTGTTTTCCTGCTGATAGCTCTCTCCTGAGCTGCTTTATCTGTGATACCCTTTATCAGCTCTTTGCCAGCTGAAATCTTTGCAGAGATACGGAATGAACACAGCACAGGTGACCTCTGGGCCTTGGTTCCCTCAGGGCCACCTGGGTCTGGAGCTGGTGTGGGCATCCATCCCAGGCAGATTGCTCCCACTGCAGTTTGGCAGGAGCCTGCTCCTTCAAGTGCCTTGTCATCCTCTGGGAGCTGTGGCTTGCTGGGCAAACTGGTTCAAGTGCCACTGAGGGCACCGGAGAAGGTTTTTTTTTAAAATCAATGCTTTATCCGTGACAAAGAGGAAATTGGGGCCTCTCAGCTTAGAAAAGACAGAGTTTGAATGAGATCAACCTCACGATCCTATTGCTCAAAGTCTGTTCTAGGTGAGTGGCACTAGGAGAAGGCTGTGCACTGATTGGCATCCCAGATCCGCATCTGGGTCTGTGTGAGCTCAGCAAATGAGGGGCACAAGCCCGAAGCAAGCAATGCAGGCAGTCAAAGCAGTGGATGTTTCAGATTATTGCTCTGTGTCCCGGCTTTCCTGCGAAAGGGCGAGGTGACTGCCTTCTAATAAAAGATAGTTTTTCTCCTTTGCAACAAAAAATGTAGGATTTAATTTTTCTTATTTTTACATCTCTTTCACAAAAGCTGGATTTATTCTCAAGCCACAGCCATAATACAATTAGATGAAAATTTTCATCTCTCGTTTGTTTGGTTCTTTTTTATTAGTAAATGTATTTTTTTCCCCAAACACCTTTTTTTTTTTTTTTAAATTGGAAAATCCAAAGACAGGCATCTGTTACAATTTTATTTGTATCAGTTTCACATTAACCACCATCTCACCACATGGGAGAGGGAGAAGATCAAGTAATTGGTAGAATGCTCCTGGAAAGAAGCGTGGAGGAATTGTTCCCATGCTGGCATGGAGGCCCATGCAATTAAAAACAAACATCAGTACAGAAGAAACTTTAACTCTAAGTGGTTCTGAATATTGAGATGACAGAATTTTACCCACATTTGCAGTATTAAAGGAGAATGTCTTCCTCTTTTATGCCCTTGTGGTGAAATGTAATTAGAGAATGATATGATATAGATAGGGAATGTATGGCTGAACATTATTTTTAGACTCATGGTGCTGTAGATGTTTAAGAACAGCTTGCAAACTGATTAGTTTTAAATCCCGTAGTGTGAATAGTTTCTGTATTAAAAAAGGAACCCACCAGGTGGAAAAGATATTGCTGGAGAAATCTGCCAGCGATGGGGTATTGCTTCTCCACGGGAATATTTTTGTGGTCAGACCATTTTTAATACCACCCTGCAAAAGCAGTGTTGGGAACCATGTAGCAAAACTTTTCCTATTTTGTATTTGAAAACTTCATTTATTATTTTTTCATCACATACCCTAGTAAGGGAAACTTTTGAAGTTCAGTGCATTGGCTGAACTGAGTGATGAGTTTCTGCCTGCCTGTGACAACAAGAGGAAGATTGCTTCCTTGTCCCAGAAATTTCTGGAAAGACAGTGGTTCAAATTGACCCATGATGGAATTCTGCTGTCATTGGTGAATCTGCAACAGAAACATGTTTGGCCGAGTGTGTTAGAAACCATCACACCTTGAATCCCACATGCTTTCGGCACGAGGAACGGCATCCTGTTCTCACCTGCAGGAACACAGCTGCTCCTGTGCTGCAGTTCCTTGCCCAGGCAGTGACAAGGGTTTGGCAAAATCAGTTCACTGCCCAGTCCTGCATTGCCCCCTCTGCTTTTGAGTTCCAGGACTTCAGTACAAGGCTTTTGGGGACCACTGTGTTGGGACATTGCCTCCAGTGCGAGTTTTTTTAGTATGTCTGTGACTGAAAGCAGGGTCACTGTGGCTGTGACTCTTTTCCTGCACAGGCCATTCTAATTTGCCCTTAGCGATGGTGTGGGAAATGTTGTTTCTTTCACCTTCATTCTCATCTATATATTTTAACATTTTCCTGTTTTCAAAACCTTAAGCAAGATTGTTACTAGAAGCCTTTTTTCCATTATTTCAGACATGAAAGGATTTGTTCATCTTTTAGGGGTCCCTAAAACTGTGCTCTGGAATCTGAGAAGACCAACAATAGAGATTCTTCACCTTCTTCCATTTTCTCCTTTTTTCTTTTTTTCTCCCTCCCTCACCCTCTCACCTTTTTGTTACCCCCCCTCTTGTTGAACCTTCCTCCTCCTCTGTTCTCTCTGAATGCAAAAAACATGTTTCTCCTAACTAACGTTTTCTTTTCTGATTGTGGCACAAAATGTGTCAGGTCATCTTAGTCCATCAGAGAATAATAATTTATTTAACTATAAATTACTAGGGAAAGCTTTTTTCCTAGAATCTCTCCTGTGGAGATAATTGCGCAAGTGAAGATTATTTTAAGTGCTGAACTATGTCCTCATATTTGTTTTGGCAGATGCCTTAGAATTTATGTATCATCTTTTAAGAACAGGACTCTGATAAAATGCCAAACCTCTCAAGGCTCCAAATATTTATTCAAATTGCATTTTGTTCTTTATTTTTATGATTGTTTCCTCTCTATGAGCCAACTTCCTCAAGATTCTTCACACTTTCTGCATCAAAACACCTTTTAGTAAACTACATCCCTCTTGATGTCCCCTGGCCAGCAGCAATATCTGCCCTCTGGCTCTTGCTCTCCGGTTTTCACTTGCATGGATCTACAGGGTGAGAAATCCTTGCTCCTCCACTCAAAATTCTTTTCCACAAATCACAAACACAAATCACGAAGTTTGTCCAATTCCTTTCTCTCTGTCACTTATGAAAATTATATCAAATTGTCCTGAAATGTGAATATTCAATGTGCAACCCTGCCTGTGAGCTCCAGTGAGGATTGGTCTATGACTGTGGGAGGTGGCATGTACTTGTGCTGTACATAATCTGTCCCTACAGAAATTCCTACACTTTCAGCTTTTTGGCATGTCTACTACTCACCTTAATCGTAACGGTGCGTGTGATAATAATAGCACGATCTTTATGGCTTTTCTCCATTTTCATTGCTGTCAGGTGTCATGAACTTGAAATTTATTCAACTACTTATAGAACTGTAGCAAAAAGGGATCTTACCTACTTTTTATTCCATTTTTCTTGTTCCTCAGGCGGAGAAAAGCCAGCTCATGTTACTGTGGCCCCTCAGCTTTATCTATAACAAAGTTTAAATCTCGTTACACATTGCATTTCCTTGCACAATAGTGCAAGACAAAAAAAAAAAACCCTCAGCAAAAAGATATGACTTTAAACACCATACGAATTGAAATGTTGCACCGGAGTCAGGACAGACACCTGACCTGCAGCTGTCACACACCATTGAGATTAAAGAAGCCCATGCCTTAATATACTTATATAAAATACAACCTGCTTAGTGGTAGCAAGTGGGTGTTCAACTCCCATCCGTGTGAGAGATGTTTTAATGATGAATTTGATATAATTTAAGAATTACCACTGAAAAATACAGCAGAAATGCATTGTTGTGACTGCACAGGGAGGCTGGGACTTAGAGCAGAGAGCCAATGGCCTTGAAATGGCAGAGCTGGGCTATGTGTAACCCGGGCTCCAGCCTAAACCCCAAAGGATGGATCTGTAAATCAGCCCAGGAACACGATCAGCACAGGTTAATTAGACAAAAAGCCATTTTTTTACACGATGAACTTTATCTTGCCCATATAACCTGCCTCTAGATAATCCTCTTTGCTCAATAGTTATCTCCAGAGCAATTTAGCCACAACCCTGTTCACATTACTCATTGTCTTGAGGATCTCTGTGCACAGAGAGGGAAAGGATGGTTGGGATGTGTTGCTGCCTTTTGTCCTCCAGCCATGCCAAAGACAGAAAACAAATACAGAGCATTTTTGTTCAGGGGATGCAGAAATAAAGCAAGAACAAAGAGGAAAAGTACCTTTCTACCTGTCTGAAAACCTATGCTTCTACCTGAAAATTTACATTTCTATATTTCTGCCTGAAAATCTATGTGAATTATGTAAAATGTTCTTGAGAATCAGAACATGCTTTCATTTACAACTTTCATCAGAGGAATAAGGTAAATATATCCACAGGCATGAACAGCTGAAAAACTAGCTTTTCTCCCGCATAATGTGCTTCCAATTATACTTTTGTCAAAATATCAGGAGGCAATAATTCATATATAACATCCTGCAATATTTAACTCTCAGATATGTCTTTCTAATTAGGAATTCAGAAGACATTAAAAATCATTAGAGGAATAGCTGGGTGAATGTAAGTGACCTGGTGTGGGGTTTTTTCCCATGGGTATCATCTTGAATTTGCAAATGAATTCACTTTGAAAATGCTTCCACTTAGAGTTTTAAATCCTGCAAACATCTGAAAAAACTGGATTTAGGGTTATGATAAACAACAGAAAATAAACCTCAATCAGCATGGGTATATCCGGATTGAGGACCGGGCATAGAAACTCCACGCCAGCACTCTACCACAGACATTAAAATGAGCCAGATATGGATCTTGTCACATATGTTGCAACTTTTGCTTAAAAACAAATGAGTATTGAGGAATAAATTCAAACTTCTGGCCATTGGATCTCATTTGGGGTCTGAGCTTTGCAGGACATCATTGCACATATGCAAGTGTAATCCTCACTGCACATCCCAAATACATCTGATTCCCTGACAATATTTTAGTGTATCAGAGTGGGTTTTGGGGATGCTGCTTCTCGCAAAGGGGAGCTTTAGTTCATAGGATAAAACCTCACAGAACTTTGTGTCTCAGCAGGATTCTGTTGTTCTAACACTTGGCAACCAAACTTTTGTCACTGCTGGCAAATGTCTGAATGTTTCCAGGTCTGGTTTGACTTATTCTTGCTGAGGAACCTAACCTAATTCTCCAGTTATGCTTTGGATTAATTGGCCACCTGTCTTCGTGGTCTAAATTGCTGTTTCTGTTTGTAGAAAGCAATTTTCAAAATAAACAAGTAGTTTCCAGTTCCAATTTTATCATTTACCAATGATATCTTTGAGTACAGGAGATAATTATTGCCCTGCCTGCCATGTGTGAAAATACCATGAATTCCAATAAATTAAACCCACATTTCCCCTGTCTGGAGTTCAAATACTGTAACTTTCTTTAGTAGAGCCAAAGGGAAAAAGTGCATAAAGAAACCAGAAAAAAAACCCCTAAAAATCTGTTCGAGCAGGTGACGCAGTAAAAATACAGCACCATTTACTTCTCCGAAGTGTGAGTCACCAGAACCTGTGTTTTTGCTTTATATCTTCACAAATCTCTTCCCTGCATTATCGGTGCTCCCAAATATATGTGCTTCCATCTTTCCCGCTAAGAGCTTCACCCTCTACATTTGCAGTGTGAGATTTCTAAAGGAGGGAAAGCTGTCCCTGAAATCTTTTATTAATATGTAGTCGTGGTAACAGATCTCTGAGAAAACAGCATGTGTTGCATATTCTTCTAATGTCGCAGGATATTGTGATGTAGAAAACGAATCATGTCAATAGGAAAGGGGTTTTTATCCGTACAGAAAAAGGGCATTTTTGCTTGCAAGGTGATATTAGAGTGCTCCATGCCTACAACTGCCAATGCACTCGTTAGCGTTCAATGGAATCATAGTAATAAAAATGGAATCTAAATATGGACTTTCAAAGGAAAATTGAAACTGTTCGGAAAAAAACCAAACCCGGACTGCAGCTAGATAATCCCCTAGGAAAATCCCTACTATAAATTTAAAGCAATAAAAAATTGTATAAAAACAGATTTAAAATTAAACTAATTTGATATTTCTTACAGTGGTTGGCTCAAAGTTAAAAAAATTAGTGGAAGAAATAGCAGAAGATGTGCCCCAATGCCAGCAGGGATGTAATTTTTTCCCTGGTGAAGTGCAACATCTTGCTCCTGGTATGGTCAAACTGAAACAATGACTGTCCTGAGTGCATGGCTCATCATTATCCAGAAAGGATCTTCTGTCTGGACGTAACTGCTCTTCATTCTGGTAGATTTTTGGCATCCTCTGCAGAAGCTTAGAAGTTTGATCTGCAGTTAAATGTGGTTCGAATTTATGGATATGCTATAAGTAGATTTAATAGGTCAATCCTTACACTGAACCTGAACACAGGCTGGTGGGATCCCATGCTGGTTTTAGGACAGAGAATGATACAAATTTCACAGGTTATGACACCTCTTTCTATCAACTGCTCTACAGCTTTTGTCTTAAGGGCCAGCAGCGTGAAGTGAGCATGTGATGAATTCCTGGTGAAGATGGGTAGAGGAAGGACAGAAATTCATCTTCCCTGCCATACCTCAGAGAGGTGGCATCACACAGGGTCCATCTAATTGCCTGATTGCAAGGATCCCTTCTGGAGACAGTGTACAATCTATATTTGAAGTGTTCCTACAGCTCTGTAAAGATGTGTCAGTGCCTGATGCTTTTGTGTCTCTGTAGAACTCAAGCTGCGAATGTTTCCAGTGGACTGAATCAGAAAAAACCAGTAGGTCTAAGGACATCTGAGAACCTCAAACAGCTGCAGCAAAGCTGCAGGGGTGGCAGAGGAAGTGTGAAGGTTACAATCACAACATGGAAGCTCCTCAGGATGATTTGGCATGGATAACTCATTGTGTTACCACAGCCGATAAGTCACGTGAACATAACCAATTCCACCCTGAATAATTCCGGGCCTGACAAAGGGCAGTGGTTGTTCATTCAGTTTAAAGTTTCTAATGAGCTTTTTCTGCATCAATATTCTTGGAAAACACCCAAAGCGGTCTTGTCAAAGTGAAAATGGTATTTTATCTTTGAAATTAGGGTTAGAGAATTTCATTTCCATGAATATTCAGCACTTTTCTCATCCCAGTTCTGCTCATTGATCATGCATGTAAAACATTAGTGGCATGCTGGGTACTGAATTAAATTCAGTCCTTGCCATTTGCAATTCTACTCGCTCTGGAGGTCACTGAGTGTGGCAAGGCTGCCTTTTAGTTTTAAAAGCTGTGTAAACATCTCCCTATCCTGCTGTTACCTATCTGCCCAGGGAGCACCGCTGGATGTCCACTAGAAATGAAGTGCGGGCCACAGCGAATCAGCTGGCTTGGAAAAACACCCTCTGTAAATCCTCTGAACCTGATGTGCCAGTTGGATTAGCAATAGGAAACTGCAATATAAACTATCCACGTGGCTGCCACAAGGACCAAGGGATGAGGAATAGCAGGGCTTTCCGTGCCCTGACTGTTCACTTTCCCATCTTTCTTGCTTCCAGATTTACCTCACCAACGTATTTTTTTCCCATTCAACCCCAGTTCTTGTCTTTATTGTGGTGAAGTTAACCAGCACAAAAGCATTTCCTGGAGATGATGATCATTTAGACTTAGAACGTATTAAACATTTATAACAATTATGATTGTTATAAATAGCAATTGCTATTAATGTATAGTTACATAAACGTCTGAAATGTTGGGTGACATATAACATTGCAAGATAACAAAAGACTCAAAACTATGAAATTGAAATCTGTGAGGTTAAAGATCCTCATGTGTAGCCTTTGCTGTGTATCCCTTTGCCTAAAGACATATTTCCTCCCTGTTATTTTTGGTTACTTCTTTGGATCTTTATGGAAAATAAGTTACAATGACAGCCAAACCCTGACAATGTTTCTTAACAATTCAGTAAACGTAATAAATTGCCCATACTTCCATGCTTGGACACTGTGTTTCCTCTGAACTGTCTCAAGCTTGGTGCCAACCACTAAAATCCTTTTTTTCTGAGTAAAAGCTCCCATTGAATCTGAATAGAACACCATAAAATTAGTTGGAGATCCTCCTGGGAAAAAAACTACAGGCCCAATGATCCAGACAAATCAGCCGTGTAAGTACTGCGGTTTCAAATGGTGTCAATATTTGTCCTGTTCACAATAAGGTAAAGCATAATTAGAGATAAAATTTTGGAAAGCAAAAGTTCATAGACATGTGGCAATGTAGTACCAAATGCGCATTTAATTGACAGCACAAAGTAATACAGGCATGGAGTGACATGTTTCTTTGAGGATTTTAGCTTCCTCAAAATATTTTACAATATTTTGCCATCATTATATTTTACAGAATTATTATTTTTTCTTCTTCCTAGGCAAAATATAGAATTAACCTCCTTGTTGCTCAAGCCCCAAATCCCACAGCAGGTTAAAGATACACTTTGTTTTAATCAGACTTAAATCTTCCTGAGGTCAAAGAGGGATTCTCAAGTGCTTAAAACTAAGCAAGAGTTAAGTGTTTTGCTGGAGTGAGTCAGAATGAGCAGCACTTTGCTGGGCCATGGCCTTACCGATTCGTGGTGGGATTAGCTGTCTGATTACAGGCAGCTCTTTGTCTTTTATTAAGTTAGAATTCAGGGAAAATGTTGCAGAAGCTCTCCAAAAAGAGCTTTGGATATTCCTCTCTACAGATTTATTATTTTTTTCTTATTTTAATTTTTTAAAATCATCCTGATGTTTGTGCATTCTTTCCTTGTACCTTCTTATTGTGCTCTTTCCCCTTGGTGTGCGTTTATTGTTTCTTTTCTCCCTTTATGCATCCTAGGAAGTTAAATAGTAAAGCAGGATAAACAAGCAGGTATTATGTGATAATTGAACCCATAATGTCAGTGTTATGATGCAAGTAATGCAACTCAAGGTCTCTTATCCTTCAGCAGCTAGACTGTAATTGCCTGATGATAATCATGATAACTACACTCCCTGGAGTTACTTTACTGCTGGTGAGAAATATCTTCTGGATCTCTTGCACGATCATGATGAAAACCCCCACATTCAATTATTCTACTGAAAGTTGAATGATTATGATGCATGTTCCCTGACACGGTGATTTACACAAATAGAAGTTTTATTCTACAAGGAGGGATAATATTTTAGAGTAGAAGTAATTAAATCCAATGTGGAAACTTCGTTCACTGCTGAATGCAGGGTCTGCTTGTTTGCAGAGCAAGCGTTTTATTACCCGCACGTTACCCACATTACATCCCTCAGCAAGTGGGGATGTGGCAATGACTGATTACATTAAGCGGCTATTTTTGACAAATATGGTTGTGAGGAGCAATCGGTTCAGGTCTGGCACAAGAGATGAAGGGAGATTACATCCTGTTAATTGTTTTGGCAAGTTTGTCATTGTGTGAGTGATGGTGCCTCGTTACCCAGCACAGCCACAGCCAGGCTACAGCTCAACCCACACAGCCCGAGGGGGCTGCATTTGTCCATCACAGCCCACTTGTTTAGACCACCTAAGCCAGGGACAGCTATTGGTGTGTTCTGAATATTAGTTTACTGTGAAAAATAACATTTTTGCGAAGGATATCACAGTGGGTTGTGGATAATAAGATTTGGTTTCTTATGCAAATTATCTGAAACATTTAAATTTTTGAAATGGGCAGCAATATGCCAAAGTATTTTTTATTGCTTCCCTGGGAGGTGAGGAGTGTTGAAATACAGATGGTGGAAGGTCTAGGATGATGCCTTTTGCGGGAGACTGAGACTGTTTCGTGGCTCCTGCACAGCTCTTTCCTGTAATATTTGGTGTGTACTTTGGGGGTGATGTGCTGGGTGTGCTGATGGCAATGGTCAAGGCCACAGACATGATCTGAGGGCTAGAGCATCCCTGCTGTGGAGAAAGGCTGAGAGAGTAGGGGTTGTTCAGCCTGGGAAAACCTTAGAACACCTTCCATTGCCTAAAGGGACTACAAGAGACATGGAGAGGAGCTTTGGGTGAGGGCCCGAAGTGACAGGACAAGGAGGAATGGATTTAAACTGATGACAGTAGATTTAGATTAGATGTTAGGAAAAAATTCTTGCCTGTGAGGGTGGTGAGGCCCTGGCAGAGGTTGCCCAGAGAAGTTGTGGCTGCCCCATCCCTGGAGTTGTTCAAGACCAGGTTGGACGGGGCTTGGAGCAACCTGGTCTGGTGGAAGGTGTCCCTGCTAAAACAGAGTGTCATCCCTAGATGATCTTTAATGTCACTTCCATTCTATGATTCCACGATTCTTTGTGTTAGATCATCCATTACTGAAGAATCCACAAATCCAGAAGAACCAAAGGAAATTTTTTTCCAGCTGGCAGCAGCTTTCCCCAGGTCTTGAGGCAGGAATGAAGTGTAGCAAACCACTCTTCCCCGTTGTGTTACCAACTGACTGTGTGAGTTTCTGAGCAATTCAACAAGGCAAACTAAATTCTTCCTGCCCTCACAAGATGACATACTGGTACATTTGGAAAAGTTTCACCAATTTCAGGGAAGTTTTTCCAAGTTGCATGAGTTTTTTTTCCTCATGCTTTTCTGAACCTTAAAGTAATCGGAAGGATTTCATCAGAAGGATAAAAAATGTATACATTCTAAAGCACATTGAAATACTAACATAAAAAGATCGTGTTTTCCAGTGATTGGAAAAATTATTCAGCTTTTTGTGAAGCCCTCATCTTCTCTGAGGATGATGATGATGATTCCAAGGACAACCAGTCAGATGTGAATCCCCTCTGAAGGATTCACTTCTTTGGAAATCTAAGGCAGCCCCAAACATTGAAGACCACATATTTCTTATTGCAAATGGAAAATGCATTTTTAAGGCATGACAATGAATATGTCCTACAGCTGGGTTTGAAAAATAACTCCTGCAAACCACCCCATTTCCTCCCTCCCTCTGTTGCTTTTTTAAAACCATTCATATAGAACTATGCAAATTATTTTAAATAAACCCCAGGCTGATGCCACTGTTTTAAATGTGTAGCAACACCGTGAAAGATGTCAGCACGCTGATTAATTTATTTGCAACACAAGATCAGCATTTCTCATATTTTCTTCTATTTTTTTTTTTTAAAGAAAGGAAAGATTGAATCCATGAGAGAGCAGCAGACCTTGCATTCTGCTCAAGGATCCATGTCCCCCTCCTGCGTGGGGAGCCCTGGGAGGATGAGGGATACACTAATAATATTTTTCTACCGTAACCACCTCCATTTTCTTCTTCAGATGCTTTGTTTCCTGCACTAATATTCTAGTTCTCTCAACATAATGAATGAGCTTAGGGACTTGCAGGAGTTTCAGTACCATTTGTTTTTTATCCTAAAGGAAAATACAAACCCCTCTGTCAGATAGAACTCTGCATAAAAATAAGTGCTTTCTGTAATACAGAAGTTGAAGGTGACCTACAGTAATAACTGACACAAACTTTTTCAAGATGAAAGCATTCCTTCCTAGGTTTTATTTGTTCTAGATAACATTTCCTCTCATGATTTAGGGACTGTGTAGCATTCAAAGCATACACATTTAAATGGTAATAGATAATTGAGCATCTTAATGGACTGTCTTTTAGCTATCAAATATTGTTTACTGATTTCCTTGGTGGGAAAATGAAATTGAACTTGGATAAAAATAGATTTCTCCATTTGACTTTTAAAATCTGAGAATGAAAGCAAGCGCTTTTCCAAATCAAAAGACGTTAAAATCTTTTCTTCAGTTAAAAAAGATGTTTATGTTTCCACTCTATTAAAGAAAATCTCAGTAAAGGAAATATGAAAGGAATAATTTAAAATGAGAACAGAGTCAAGAGATTTTATTTAAAAGGCAGGTTTCTGGTATTGTTTTCTTCTATTTTTTTAATTCCATGTTATCTATCAACGATTCTTTTTATTTGCAATTTGGGTGTAACTTTCTTTGCGTAGCTTTATGAAAAAGAAACATTTATTTTAATACAGCTCGGTGCTATTGATCAATATTTATGCCATTAACTAAGCAGTTTTATAACAACCTGTCTGTTCCAATACTGAACTAAAATATTTCTTGCTTCTTTCTATAAAGTGCTCTTTTGTATCTCCAGTTTATTGAGAGAATAAGTTACTGTATTTCTTCAGTAATAAAAGCCAGCCTCCCACAACTGGAAATCTTTGGAGAGTCGATAGCAGTTGAGGCCCAGAAAAGTGACAGAAATGCCCTGAGCAAAGACAAGAAAGGAAGATATTATTCTCCTTCCTATCCGGAGATGTCACAGTTGGATTAGGAGCTGCCTGGTCCCTTGAATTGGAATTTTCCCTCAGTTTCCATAAAGGCAGGACCGAGGCCAACAGAGGCACAAAGCTCTTAACAAGCTAATTAATATTCACAAAAGTGAGTCAGGAACTGGAAAGATGAACTAATGAGAAATGATTAAGAGTTAAATATGCATGGCATGGCTTAACAACTACTAAAGCAAAGGACACAGTGGTTGCCTGCAAATACAGAATGTAAATAGAAGGGGCAGAGGAGTTAGTGAGGTTGGCTCTGGAACTAATGAAATAATATGCAGTAAAGTTGTTGTCTTTTTGCTTATTAAACTTTCCCTTAAGCTTTAATGCAATAGGGGTTACTGGAAAGAAAAGTGAGAAGGAAATCTCAGAATAATAGGATAGGATTGAGAAAAAGATCAGATTTTAATGACACTTTCTGCATTGGAAAGAATTAAAAAATAAAACAAGGGGGACCTAGGGAGTCAGAGGGGTATCAGTCTCACCCCAGTGCCTGAGGAAAACATGGAGCAAGTCTCCTAGAAGGATTTTAACAGATTGGAAAGTCTGGCCAGTGGGAAACTCACAGAGTCCAGCAAAGGCCAGCCTGAACTTCACCACCTGGGGATGAGGATTCCCCTCCTGGAGACGGCACTGGGGTGGCTGCATCCACAATGCTGTGTCTCATGTCAGGAGATGCACACAAAAAAGAGGGTTTCCTGTGGAGGGCTGCTAAGATGGATGGGAACACGTCCAGTGAGGAGAGACTGGCATGCTGACTTTCCCTAGCCCAGAGAAGAGAATGGTGGGATGTGTTGGACTGGACCTACTAACAATCCTCTTCAGCTCTTGCTAGAGAGACACAGAGGAAGGCAAAAAACATGTGCTGCAAAAAGGAAGATTCAAATTAGACATACAGAATAAAATGGGCACAGTGAGCATGGTTAAACACCAGTGCAGGAGCCCAGAGAGGCTGTGGAGATTTTCTAAACTCAAGTGGATGCATGTCTGGACACACTGACCTCACTGGGGAGCTGGCCCTGCTTCTGGCAGGAGGCTGGAGTGGGTGAGCTCCAGCCTGCATTTTCTGTGATTTTTGCATTGGCCTGAGGATCTGATTGTAGCTGAAGGAGGGAGTTCAGAGATGCAGGGTGAGCAGGGAGAGAGGAGAGGGAGCAATCCAACCGATTAATTCACTACAAGGAGCATTTCTTAGTGGAGTTGGGAAGAAAGTTGTGGTCAAAAATTGCACATATTGTAGTCAAACTCCAGTGCAGCCCACCAGAGGTTTGAGGGACTCCATAGAAAGCCTGCAGTTAACTGGGATGTCCCTGTGGGGAATCCAGGGCTCTCTCCAGGCGTGGAAGAGCCGTGTGATCCAATCCTGCACTGTCATGAGAAGCCAGTTATGAGAGACTTTGTGTTGGCAATTGTTTTCTGTATTGTTTTAACTAGATTAAAAAATGCAAGTCTTTTGCAAGATTTTTTTTTTATATTTATTGTTCTAGTTTAGTTGACAAATTGATGCTACTATAAAGCCAATGTTCTGTTAAATCTGGTTTGCTTGAAACAATACAGGTGAGACAGCAGAATAATTGAAGTGTGCTGCCTATTATGCTGTTTAAAGTGATTCACCTGCCTTTGCACGCATTCAGCAAGATTTACCTTAATACCCAGTGTCATATAATAGAACATTGCAGAACAACCTGCAGCTTTAAAATGCTGTAATTCTGTTTGGCAAGTCAAGTAGACAAAGTGCAGGCTAACAGGGTGAGAGGGCTTTCCAAGTCTGACGGATGTCTGGAGTTCTGGAGCCCAGTTTGCTGGTGGGGTGATGGCACAGCTGTGGCCTGGACATGCTGGTGAGGTTCAGGGGTGCAAGGTGAGCCCTCAAATTTGATTCCTGAAAGTATTTAGAAAATATGCCGACTTAGAAGTATAATTAGAAGTATACTAAAAATCCTAATTCAGGTTGTCTGACGTAGTAGACTTCTATCATCTCTAGAATATATTTTATTTCAAAATTGAACTGTACAACCCAAGTAGCTGTACTTGTGAGGATGTGAAGGAACATAGGGTGAAAAATTTAAGATTTCAGACCAGACATAGATTGAATATTATTGATTTATATTGGCAGTGTTGATTTCTGTGCTTAGAAGTTCAAGAGTTCCTTTAAATCTATATCTTACTGTAGCAATATCGGGTCAGAAAGCAACAACCTCATCTAGGATAAAAAACCACTCTTTGCCTTTCTTCCAAGAAATAGTATTATTGCAAACTCGAGCTATGGAAAAAAACCATTATTGCCTCCAAGGTGGTATGCCATCTTAATAAGACTTATCTTCAAGACAAGAAAAAATGTACTTTTCAAATCCCATACGCATTATAAACCACCACTTACAAAACCTCTGTTCTAAAGTGCTGGCAATTTTACCTGGGGCAGACATTTTACTGCATATAAAAGGTCTCCACAGGATACTAGTAAATCTAAGGTGAACCATAAAGACCTATGGAAACAATGAAATTTAAAGTTTTTGTTTTTCCAAGTTTGTTGGTTTTATTCTTTAAAAAAAAAGTAACTTCCATCCTGCCAATATTATCTTAGTTTATATTTAGTATCATATTTTAAGAGAGAAATAGGTAGTGAAATGAATAAATTGATGCTTTTTCAAGAAATATCATTACAAAACACAGCACTGTGGCAATTAAAGCAAATAGACATTTCAAGTAAACTAACAACATAACCAGCAATCTATTTGGGTCATGAGCCAGAAAAGGCCATCTGGCATTCCCAGAGATAACATGAACAAGAGCTGCCACATTTTATTGTGTATTGATAAGGTCTGGTAACTACTGGATTGTTCCACCTGAATGCAAAATTGCAGACGTAGAGGATAACATTACTGGGCACACGGCCTTTCCAGTTGGAATCTTCCTACTTTATTCCAAAGACCTGGAAACTGAAATTCTGCAACCAAAAATGCTTATTTCAGATAAAAACCCCAAACAAATCAAGGGACTGTTTATGCACAAATAGATTCAGTTCCTGAGATGTCTGACTGACTGTCGGACCTGGCCCACACCCTGGACCTCTGCAGCAGCAGGGCAAGGGTGGCTCATTCTCAGCAGCTCCACAGGTTTACTCAGAATCCTGGAATGGTTTGTCTTGGAAGGAACCTTAAAGGTCATCTCGTTCCAACTCATCTTCCATGGCCAGGGACCCATTTCACTAGACCCTGTCCAACCTGGCCTTGAACACTTCCAGGGATGGGGCATCCACAACTTCTCTGGACAACCTGTGCCAGGGCCTCACCGCCTTCACAGAGAAAAATTTCTTCCTGATATCCAATCTAACCCTGCCCTCTGTCAGTTTGAAGCCATTCCCCCTTGTCCTGTCACTCCAGGCCCTTGTAAAAAGGCAAAGTCAAATCCTACTGGAAGCAGGCATGAGATGACAGACTGAGCATGAGGGACTTTTCATTGCACCCATAACAAATTCAGCCTGAGAGGAGTTTGCAACCTGCGTCCTACACCTCCAGCAACCTGGATTTTAAATAGCACAAAGCTTGAGTGAGAGGATTTTTCATGAACTTGTGGACAGGTGAAGATAATGCTTGGAAAATGAAGTTATATGATTAGGTTCTTCTTTAACTGAGTCAAACAACTCATGTTAGGATGACACCAATTTTGCTTTTACTGGAATTTTGTATGTAATTGGCAAATGTCAAATATTTTCCATCTGAAAACAAGGCCTAACTCCCGAATTACAATCCCTCAATGAACATCTCACCAGTCACCCTTTAAGAAATCAGAAATACTCATATAACTTGTTTATGGTTGAGAGCTTTCAGTGTAGTAACTGGAAGACCTATGTTTCATAGCAGTGTTAAAAAAGAAGAGAATGATGGTGCCAGAAGGGTTCCCTGTTCTTCCTCAACAGTCGTTTTCCTGGCATGTGTTTGGATGTCTCTCAGCCTTTTATACCTGGGAGCAGAGGTTATAATAATGGCTTTAAATGTGTAATCTTGTGCAATAAAACCCCTGCCATTAATGCAAGGTTAAGTACCTGATTTCTAAACCCGTGAAGGTCAGGAAAGAAGGGGGATGAAATTACCAATGCAATTTAGGCTGGAAGCTTAATGTATTAAACAGAGTTTACAACTGCACACTGCAGTGGAGGAACATCTGTCCCAGTAGAACGAAAAACATGTTTATAATGACTTAACTGCTTCTCTGACTGATCAGGAAGCAGAGAAATCAATACCAAGCAGAGGCAGGACCACACAGCGGGGAAGCTGCAGTTCCTTGGGGTTGGGGAATCATCAGTCCTGCTCCCTCACCACTCCCCCTCCCAGGAGCAGGAGTTTATAAGACTCCACGGCGCAATGGAATATATGGCTGGGCACTGGCTCAGTTATCTGGACAGAGAAGAAAAAGGCCTCTTCCATCAAATGATCAGGTTTTAACCTCAGGCTTTAGACCACTGTTTTCTGGTGGGATTTCTTGCACCATCCTGGGCAAAGGTCTGAAATAGCAACTGGAGAATAGCTACACAATACAGATACGGTATTTCTGGAAGGTGACAGTCAGTCTTATCAATTTTTTTTACAGAATCTATAAAAACAGCAGGAGGAAAATTGCCTTCTTTTAACTTTCCTCCCTAGTTTTTTTGACCTTTATGAAGCCTAGTTAAATTCTTCTGTCTCAGAATCCTCCCTGACAATTTAGCCATACTGAATTGAATGGTTTTTTAACTTGATCTTGGTCAAATAATTCCCATCAGACATAATTCCTGCCTGATACTCTTTTTCTTATGTGATGCATTTTGTCTGCTATTGGCTGTGAAATGCTATGCCACAATTCCATACAAAAGAAGTTTCCAAAAAGTTTTATAGTTCCTTTGCTTGCACTGTGTCCTGCTACAGCTGTATTTAAGAACAGAGAGCTAGGTGAAAATCTCCCAAAGGATTCAGTGCAATGATTTTAGTTTGCTTTTAATTAAGTTTCTTTCTTTCTCCCTTGAAGCTGAGTCTCCTCTGAGGCTTGGCACATGCTGTGGAAAGAGTCACCACAATCCTCATCAGCCCAGTGAACACGGCAGCAAGGCTCAAACTGCAGCTGAGCTTTCAGAAACTCGGGACTCATCTCCAATGGGTGCCAGTGGTTTGAAATGAGTCAAAATTCAGCATGAATTTAGTCTCAATCAGACCTGAATTTCAGTTCTGTGCAGTTAATATCCCTAAAAAAAGCATGGGTAATGATGTGCTAATTTGATGTGTATCGATTGGATGTGAGCTTCTGAGGAAGCTCACCCAAGGACTCAGCTTATCAGAGGAGAGAAGTTGCAATTAAATTGAAATAATTTCATGTCCCTTGGGTGATCTTTGCAATTGCTGTTTTTCCTTTCCTTCTCTACTTTCCTTCCCATCCTGTCATCGCCAGAAACAACTTGTCCTTACCCATGTCCTTGCTCAGTCTCTTCCCTTCCCTTCTCACACCTCTGTTTTTTTATGTCCACCTCCTCCATCCTTACCACTGCCAACGATGGGCAGATGGGCTGAAGCGATAAGGAAGGACCTCTCCTTTCCTGGATTCCTGCACACATTATATTCATGCCAGAGCTGGTTACCTCATGGCAGCTCACATCTTGGTAAACAATTATTTGGACAATCTCAAAAAAATTATTCCAGGCTACAGATGTTATTTGTTTTGCTGAAAGACTACAAAAAATAACAGGGAATAGAACTGTTGCCAGATTGGATTATCACGTGCCAAGAATGAATTTATACTCATGGCATAACTCAATTTGAGATAAAAATCAAGACTGTGCTACTTATGTGGTCTGAGGGCACAGGGGTTCTCAGGGGCTTCAGTGGTGAGGTTTGATGCCCTACTGAGACATGGAGGGTTCAAACACCGTGATGGTGCAGAAAGTGGAAGGAAGTAGAGGAATACAGGAAAGCAGACGTGTTCCCTGGTAATCTTCACTATGCATGGTGCTTCTGGAGGGACTGGTGCAGCAAGTAATGGTGAGATGTGCCTAGGGGACTGGTGGGCCATAAGGGATTTATTCCCCATTAATCCTTTTCATGAGGTTATCCTTTTAAAGGGAAGGTTTTCTAAACAAGGGAAGCTCTTTATACATCTTAATAATGCAAATTACTGAAGTATAGAAGATTTTAATGCCCTTGCTGAAGGTCTATGGTAAATCTGTGGCAAATTTGGGATTAAAATTCATGTTTTGTCTCCCACTAGTCTCACACAGACCTAACAGAGTCTTTCTGACTCAGTCTTGTCTGGCAGGGTCTTCCAAGAAGCATGTACTGTTAACTCATTCCAACAATATGTTCTGCTCCCTCCTGTGGTAAATGAGACCTAACCGTGTACATTGGGAAATGGAAGAATGGATGATAATCATAGAAAAAGGAAAAAAAACCCAACAAAAAACAACTGGAGGAGAAAAACTTAAATGTCAACAGACTTACCACTTTCTGTCCCTTTGTGCAAGCAAGATGTTGTCAGGAGATTACTACTGCATAAAAGTCTCTTAAAGGAGGCCAAGTAGAACAATGCATCACACTCAAAGGAGTATTTTCCGCTAGGTAGGTTCCTGCAGCTGAGTCTTGAGCCTGACCTCTCAAAAACAAATAAATATTCATCTACATGGAACGTTCCTTAGCTTATTACATAAGTAGGCTGAAAGGATATTATTGGTAAAGTTAGTGATGGCAGTAAGAAGGAAATTAGTATAATAGCTGGGAAGAGATGACAGTTTATGGAAAATCTGTTTATAACCTCAAGGGGCTAGTTCATAATTGTTACAGCTTTCCCCAGAATGGCTGGAGAATATGTCATAGCCTACATTTTTTAAAGTGCAGTAGCTAGAGTATATTTTCATGGTCTATGTTTAAAAAAGCCTTAAGATTCATAATAAAATAAACCAACCTTACTAAAGTTTAGTTATATTTGTTTATTTATTTATCCAAGGTCAGAACATTTCTATTACAGTATAGGTATATGTAGGAAAGCATCTTATAGCTGTGATGTATGTTAATAATGGAAATGCCAGCAGATTTCAGAATGCTTTTAGCACATTTTTGCCTGAATTGTTTGTCATAAGCCTGTACCCGTGCTTAATGTGTGTGTGTTCTGTGTGTTCAACACATAGTTTGAGAATTGAGTGATAGATATTTAAGTCCATTATGGTAATGGACAGAGAGTTTCAGAAAGGGTGAAATTGAACATTATGCATTTTATTGGAGCTTTGTGAAGTTGCAGACTTCAATTTGCTGCAAACCACTGGAGCTAAACCAATGTTCACAAAGATGAGAAATGTTAGAGAAATAAACCTATAGCTTTTTTCTGTCTTAGAGGTTAAAATTCTCTAATACTTTGAGATAAGAGTAAGCTTTATTACATGTATTTTGCAATATTTCAGATTATTGCTGCATTACACTGTTTTATTTTAGCTCTGATGCTAGATCCCAACTTCCACATGAAAAAGTTCTGAGGGATTAGTGAGTTTTATACCTCAGTGGAATCTTCTTTCTGTTAATAGGTTGTATTAGACATAAAACCACACTAAGCTACAATGAACTCAAGGTTTATTGACACCTCTTTTCTTCAGCTCAGATAGAAAGTGTGCATACCACTTTAAGAAGTTAAAAGATGTGTGAACTCATTCTCTACGTAAATGTCATCTAAAGTGGAATTAAAAATGGCACAACTATTTTGCATCAATTTGAAACACAGTAGAGTAAATGAAAGAAAAAATAAACAATAACATATTTTGGTAAGCCACCACCTGGAACATAATTTATTTAGACCTCTCCCCTTAACGTTAAATTCTTGCTTTTAAACTTGAAAGTAGTAGTTTGTTACAAATCAACTTTGCATTCATTAATGATAAAAATTGTGGAATACATTGTACAGCCTATAGCAGATGATTTAGAAATAAAAGGAAGTATTTTAATGTGAATATAATCAGTAAATTGAACAAGTATTCATTATTGTGACATTCATATCCTGCGAGATGAACACTGAATGCTATTCTACCATGGTAACAGTGACAATAGTATTTACCTTCAACATAATCTTTTACTTTTAAAATAATAAGGTTGTCCAACTACTAGAAAATAATCAGATTTCAAGCAGCATAGCTCTAGAAATTAAATTTGATAAGTTTTCTATCTGTCTATCTATGTTTAACTGTTTTCTTTCACATAACATAATAGATGAAGTTCAGTTAATGAAAATGATGTCCTAATCTGGTAAAGTGCCACCTCACTTTTAAAGCTTTTCTCGCTTGTAAAATTGACTATTTTTTAAGGGGAAAATCTTCTATCAAATATCCCAGCTAATTGGAAAACTGTACTTGTGATTTAGTGGGATAGAAGGCAGCCAAGACAGCTAAAGGTCTCTAGGGGATGTTAAAAGGTAACAAGTCCTGCTTGTTGGAGCCGACAGCTGCACTTAAAATTCAAAAGATTAGTAGATATCACTTTATTATTCCAGCCTGATTATCATAACTGTATATTTTATTAATATATTTTTAAGTAAAGCCTGAAGGCACTGAAGTTTGTAATGTTCCTCACCTCTCCCTTATTTACTTTATCTACATCTCACTCTCATCCCCCAGTATCTCCAGCAGAGGTTATTTCCACAATCTTTTCTCATCTTGCTGATAGAGTTAGTGCCATTTTTTTCAGTTATCAGTATTTAATCAGGGAAGGTGTCTGACTAAAGAAAAGGAAATCTGCTCTGTGCTCAGAAGTAAGAAATGCCAGATTTGTGGCACTGTGTGCAGTCTGAGTCTGACCCCTTCCTATGTCCACATAGTACACTGGATGAAGCAGGATCCTAGGAAAAAGTGTGTCTTTGCAATTAAAGCCCATATCACTCCATTTATGGGGGTTTGTCAAGGTTTACAGGATAAGAACCAGTCTGGCATTATCTGACACCGACAGCCTGACACAGAACTTTTAAAAAATAAATGGCCCGGTTTAGGAGAAAAACAAACTTTGAGCATGGTGACAGAAGATGTTGGTACAGACTATTGCAGTCCTGATTCTCCTGGTGCCATTGCAGAAACAGTGACATTATCTGACGGTCCTGTGGCATTGGTGCCCGGGGTGGGAAGAAAGGGCTCATGGGACCTGCTGCCTGCAGAGCTCTTCCCTTGCACCCAGAGTGGCTTTGCAGACACAGCTTTGTCCAGTCTGGGCAAACCTGAGACATAATAACTCTTGTCAGGTTATTCCTGCCATGCAGAGGGGTCTGAGCCGTGCTCCTGCATGATGCTACAGCCAGGCCATGTCCCAAACTTTGCCAGGCATAATTTGCCCTTGTAGCTCCTGCAACTGTGTTCCAGGACCGTGAGGGATTCCAGCATTTCAGGAAGTTGGAGACAAACCTAAAGACATTTCTGCTCCCACCAGCTGTGGTCCTGGCAGCTGAGGGCTCACAGGGCAGAGTGAAGCACTGCTCCCTCTGCTCCCACTAAATGCATCAGGCTTTTCTGATTAGACCTCCTTTGGAATCGTGTTAGCACAAGGCAGAGTTTCCATGGAAAATAATGTCCCACAGCCAAATCAAGTTGTGCTGCAATGACTTAATGAACCTGTGTTACTGAATGCTCCCTGCTTCTTTCTCTTTTCTCAGAATGCCTTCTGCTGGATGAAATCACCAGCAAAACAGACTGTTTTGCTCAAAATAAGGCTTGGCAGTTTTAAGAATGTCAACATTATGGGTAATATGCATAAGATAGCAAAAAATTCCCTATGCAGCTCATCAACAGCTGCCTTCTGTGTGAACGTTTCTGTTCATGGCGCTTGCTACCCATGAAAATGAGACTATTCAGTCTCTTCATAAATATCCAATGAGCTGTAATGTCATCTGTCTTCCTAAAAATAAAATATTAAACACTGTAAATGGTATTTGACCTCTATTACAGTGTCTGGAGGATTAAAAATGCTCCAATTTCAGGCGGTGTGTTGTCCCACGTGCCTCCAGCCTGTGCTGTGTGTCTGCAGTGGCAGGGGAGGTGTGGAAGGAGAGCAGCCTGAACAAGCACTGCCTTTCCCCCCACCAGTGCTGTGAGCACAACACTTTTCTGTGCTTTCAGTTGTGTTTTGGACATTATGTTGGAAATATGGGAAATGTGCTACTGTGACAGCTCTCCTGAGAAGTTTGCTCTCAACACTGAGCTGTGTGGGATGGTCAGCATGCAGGAAGGGAGGGATGCCATCCAGAGGGACCTTGACAGGCTTGAGGGTGGGCCAGTGTGAACCTCATGAAGTTCAACAGGGCCAAGTGCAAGGTCCTGCACCTCTGTTGGGGCAATCCCAAGCACAAAGAATGGCTGGGCAGGGAATAGATTGAGAGCAGGCCTGGGGAGCAGGGACAAGGGAGAATGGCTTTAAATTGAAACAGGCTAGGTTTGGATTAGACATGAGGAAGAAATTATCTGCTCTGAGGGTGGTGAGGCCCTGGCACAGCATGTCCAGAGAAGCTGTGGCTGACCCATTCCTGGAAGTGTCCGAGGCCGGGATTGGATGGGGCTTGGAGCAACCTGGCCCAGTGGAAGGTGTCCCTGCCCATGGCAGGGGGGGGAATGAGATGTTCTTAAGATCCCTCCCAAGCCAAACCATTGTATGATGCTGTGATTCTATGACTTGTGACTATCAATATGGGATCAAACTGCATTCCATCAGTTTCACTTCCAATTTTTCAGAGGTAATGTCTTTGCAAGGCTATTTTAAAACCTATGCTTACAGCTCCCTTCTGAGCACTGATAACATATGTTTAAGAACGAGGATGAATTTGCCATCAAGAACCACCATATTTTTCTTTAACAGCCAATAAATAATATTTTGTGCTGCTGAATGAGTGAAGCTGAACTAGTGCCTTAAGTTATTTGAGAACACAGGATTATTATGGCCTAATGTCTATTCTCATTTCTGTCAGAATATCCATCATACTTCCATTTTGAAATCAAAGATAAGGAGCAAGGAATATCATCTGGCTCTAGGGCTTTGAGTTGCAGTGGGAGCTGCTTAAAGAAGGGAAGGGAAAAAAGAGGAGCAGCTTGATGGTGAGGTTTTGTTTCTATATGTACAGAGGGCAAGCTAACAAGAAAGAGAATAATAGTCAAAATGAATTTATTAAGAAAAAGTCATGTCAAACCAATTGTTTTCTGTGGAAAGCTGTGTGTGCCTGAACTTCAAGGTCTTTTGCAGCTGCATCAGAATTCTTTTCCTAAAACAGCTTTGGAAACCTGGTCCAGGTGTTTTTGCTGTGGGGAGAGGAGGGAGCAAATCTGAGGAGCTGCTGGTGGTTCACAGCCTCTCTGGAAATATTTTGTCGGTGAGGCTCTGCTGGCTGTGCCCTGTGTCTGGTGACGACCTAAAAGATTTTTCTGATATAATTCATCAGTTAGTTAGCAAATGCTGGTAAACTCCAGTTTTAACTGTTAATCCTTTCCTCAGCTCAAAACTAGAGTTTTAGCAATTTTCTGCTTATATGAACAGCTTATGAAAGGGAGGAGATATTAATTGAGGTGCATTTAGTGATAATAAAAATACAAAAATAGGAAATGAGTAATCTTACCCACATATCAGGTAAGACTTTATATTTTGGGATCTCACGTTGGCTGAAAAATAAAATTTATTTTCCCTCATCTTGAAGATGGATTATGCAATAATTTTTTTTCCCTTTTAATTATATATTTTGATCCAAGTCCATTCGAAGTTTTGGTGCTCTGAGCAGACATATTTTCTTCACTAGAAATTCTTTACATAATTAGAAAGATGTAAATATTTTCATTGTCTTGGTGGTAATTTTATGAAATAATGACAAGACACAGGAATATTAAATTAATTTTTGGAAAATCTAACAGCCAAACTTGATCTGATTCTGTCTCTTTGAGTTATACATTATTTTACCTATAAACTACTAATTAAAAACTAAGTGCATTGTGCTCAATAAATGTCCACTTGGATTTGTGTTCCCTAGTAGTTACTTCTATCAAAGAGAAGTAAACAATCATTTTATAATTTTTAATGGAAGTGTATTATTTAATAATGTTTTAGCTTTTGTCTTCGATAACTCTTGCTGTAATTTTGTTAACGTAAAGTAATCTCTGATTAGTTTGTATGGCATATTAAACAATGACAATATGCTTTTCAATAAAAATACACTGAGGACTGGCTTCAAATCCCAGTGCCTACTAGGCATCTTTCTAATTTGCAAGTAATTTCAGGGTTTTCTTTTGCTGTTACAGCCTAGAACTCAGTTACAAGTTCTTCTTTTCTCCAAACTTCAGTTCAATGGCTTTTGAATTCTTTATATACAACCTTTTGAAATCAAAGAAATTCTCTTTTTTTTTTTGTGAGGGTTCACTTGCTTGTTAGTTCACTGCAGGTCTTGAGCTGGTACACGGAATAGTTCCTGTTCCCTGCATGCTCTATCCCAAGGGAACCCGGGGTGGAAACACAGATGGTTTTTGGGTAGGTCAGTGGAGGCACATTGAATGTTTGCTTGACGTGATCCACCTTGGCTGAGGGAGAAAGAGAATTCTACAGATTCTTCTTGGGGCAAGGGCTGGAAATCCAGCACAAAGTGGTGTTGGAAAGAGTGTGGAGGGGCTATAGGGAGCTCTGTTTATGTAAGGACTGTGAGCTTGACCTTAAAATTAACCAGAAACCTTTCTAAACTCCTGCCTAATTTGTTTTGCTACTGTTTTAAGGCCCCCCTCTTCAGTTCTGTTATTAATTTTGTACAAACTTTGATAAGAGGTACTTCTGCAGTGTACTACAAATTTGTGAGCACCCCTAACTTGCATAAAATTGAGTGTGCTGCAGGTGCCCTCTCTTAACTAGGAAAATGTAAGGCTACTGACTACAAATGCAAGCATGAAATGATCCAAAGTGAAACTCTATCTCATGTGGCCTTTTCTCCTTCATCTAAATTTAGCTTTCAAGTACACAGATGCATTTTGCTGCGCCCTTGCACCCAAGGACAGGATTTAGCCTAGAGCATCCAGGCAAAGCACTCTCCAGTGCTCAGGCAGTAACAGATTGCAGCACTGGACTGTCAGTA
Organism: Ptilonorhynchus violaceus; assembly: GCA_013397565.1. Lineage (NCBI taxonomy): Eukaryota > Metazoa > Chordata > Aves > Passeriformes > Ptilonorhynchidae > Ptilonorhynchus > Ptilonorhynchus violaceus. Next base: position 2,869,152 of record VZRJ01001411.1, on the reverse strand, counting down.
CAGTATTAAAATTGCAGACTAAGATTTCTTTTCATGGACACAAAACACCACACAAACATTGGAAGCGCTTTGTGGTGCCAGGCTGCTGGCACAAAACTTTTCTTTTTAAGCACAGGGACAACTTCTCCCCTGTCTATGGAATATTTATCAGTTTCCAGACTGCTCATTAACTGGGATGAGTGTAGAAGTGCGTTTAAGTTCACACTATTAACTTAGGTATTAAAATGTGTTTGAAATAGCTCGAAATTTGCTTTTTAAAGTTTGTTGCAGTTGAACTGTGTTCTAAACAGGGGCAGCCTGGCCTTGGAAATATTCGCCTTGATTTTGGTTTGTCTGAGTTTTAGCTTGTCTTCATGGTGCCCTGTGACCTCGAACCGGTCATGTGCTTTGAAAGAGTTATGACTTTTGAGTAGTGTTCCGTATTACATGATGCACTGTGTCCAGCTGAGTCTTAAAAATGTCCAATATTAGGGAATCCACCACTTCCCTGAGGAGATTATTCGAACACCTGATTGCTTTCATTGTGAAAAATCTTCCTCATGTCTCTAATCAGAATCTCCCAGGAGTAATTTGTACCCACCATGCCTCATGTTTTCCACATGACTTCTTGTTAAAAATGGAGTCTCCACCTTCCTTATAAGCCACGCTTTAAACGCTTTTCACATGTACAAGTTTTTCCTGTTGAGACTGTAATCCTAGAATAGTTTCCTATGATTTTATGTGAATGTTCTTTAACCTTCTTTCTAATCCAGGTCGTCTCTAATGTAATAGTTTCTAATTCAGATCCTATCTCTTTGCCCCAGCTCCTTTCAACTGCTAACTTTTCTTTTCTGTTTTCCCCCAGATGTTGTGACCCAAAAATTCACCTTCAGCTTTTGCTACCTTGAGATTGAGCCTGGCTTTTCTTTGTTTATTTTGGATTCATTCCTCTCCTCCTATGCTGTTTTTTTTTAAGGAAAGAAAAATCAGTGTTCTGGGATTAATTTGCAATATCTGTATATCCTTATGACATTGTTAATCTCTGTGCCCCTGCCTTGTTCAGGTACCTCCCTACTTATCCCGTAGTTTTATTTTATAGTGGCCTGACCCTTCCATAATTTAAATAACTGATGGTTTTCCTTCTTGAACTTCCCAGCTATAGTCTTTAAAACAATTTTATTTAGCTCATTGCTTATGTCTTGACTTGTATATTTAGTCTCAGATGTTTCCAAGTAGAAGTTGCAAAAATAGTTTTTGTTCTGTATGAAGAAATAGCAAATAGAGCCAGGTTTGAATTTCACTTTGTGTGTGGATAGAACTTTGGTTATTTTTATCTCCTGAAAGAAATCTCTGTCACTTGCCTTCATGAACTTCCAATCTTCTTTAGTAATTTGGTCTTGTAAAGCGATGGCAGGTCGAAGCTGTCGAGGGGAAAATGATTGCTTGGTTTATAAGGGCATAAGCTTTTAAAAGTGTTTTAATAGCAGGAGAAAGATTTTGAAATGGTCTCTGTATTAAAGGGCAAATGAACGTATGAGGTTGATAGTGGCTGGTGGTATTAAACAGATAGGCTGCTTCATCTTGTGCACGTTGAAATTCTATTTCAGTACAGCAGACTTAGTAAAAATGTGAAATAAACAGGCTTGATAATCACAAAGGTTTGGATCTTCATTCTCTGAGACATCCATGTTAGTGACAAACCCTTTGTTGACTCTCAGAAGCTTGACACAGAGTATAGGGAAGGCATGCAGCTTTTGAACAGGGTAATCTAAGTTTGCTGCACCCTTATGACAAATCTGTCTTATACCTGACATGGACCCTAACAGCACTGACAATCTAATAAATCAGTCATGGGTAATGCATGCTGAAAGCTGCTTCAGGGGAAAAAAAAAGAAAGTAAAAAGGCAGGGACTTGAGAGCAAATCAGGAACAGATTTCTTTCTTCCCATGGCTGTAAGGCAAACTGATTAAAAGTCTCTGTATTCTCTTAGTAAACTTATTGCCAGTTATTTCCATCTTCCTGATACAGTACAAATGCCAGCAAGCTACATGTCTAGATTGAAATTATTTCTAAACAAAGAGGAAAAAAAAAGTCTTGACCAGGTGTCAAAGAAATTAGCTGGGAAGTTGGCTTATTCCACCCAAAACACTATCACGACAGAAGAATCAAATTTAAAGAGCAAAGTTAGTACAAAAGAAATTTGATAAAATTATGATCATCAGGATAAAAGTTCTTTCTGGTTCAGACTGAAAATTTGTCAAGCTAGGGTTTTTCCTCGGAGTCACTTTCCAATTTTAATTGAGAGGCTTCTCCAAGCCAGGTTATCTGAGGAGTTTGGGAAGGTGTGGAGCTACCTGTCAAATGGAAAAGTAATAACAGAACCGGGTCTGACACAGAGAAGAGAGAGAAGGATGTAATTCTTCGAACTCCAAAGAGGTCAACCAAGATGTCAATTTAGAACTGCGTTGCCTGGGACTCAGGCAGAGGCAGAAAAGAAAGACATATCTGTGCAATTTGTGTCTCAGTTTAGGAGCAGAGGCAGAACACATCCTCTTGGATACGGGAGCAGGCACGGAGAGAAGGCGGGGGCTGTGCTGCAGGAGCCGGACTTCACCTCGGCAGGAGGAGCTCCTGCACGTCTGCTCACCCACCTCTCCTCACACTGCAGGGCCTGCAGCTTTTGTAAAAGAACTGCACAGAGCATCTGTGTCTTCCTCTTCCTGGGAGAAAGTGGCTAAAATCTCCCAAACCTCAGCTGATATAGATAGGAAGCAATATAGAGGACAGAGGAATGTCTGTGTCCTGTAAGGCAGAGACCTCCTTCCTTTCCAAACCTGCCTTGTAGATGCCCAGGGATTATCCCTGAGCTCCTGTTCTCAAGCACAGTGACAACTTGTTCTGAATAACGATCATTAATTTTGGATGTGGCAGCTCTTACCTAGAGCTCCTGAGCGTGAATTAGTTTTGGTGAAGTATAAACAGTAATCTTAGAGGTACATATTGTTATGCATATTTTGTATATTCTGGTATGTCCTGCTCCTTCCCCATCTCACATTAATGTTAAAAAATTAATTGAGCATAAAGATGTAGTACAAGGTCCACAGAGCATATCATTAACTTTTGTCAAATAATTGAAGTTGAAAATAATATTATGCGTAATTCCTTGTTCATTTATTTATGTATATGAAGTATTGCAATGTCTTTCTCATTTGAGATGTGATACATGAGGTGGCAGATCCTCCCAATGTGCCATCAGCTTGAAATGAGCCCCAAACTTTACTTATTGCAATCCATCATTGCCTGTTGTTTCAGTGATCCATGTGGAACAGGGTTCTCAGGCAGGAAGGCTGGATGTTAAATACACATTGAGACCAGATCATGCTTCTCTCCCCTGTGTGTGGTCTCCCTAGGTCAGAATTAGGGGCTCCTGCTGTTGCACTTATTTATGGATAAATCAAGGAATGACATCTGCAGGCTCCCAAAAGTGGTACATTTCTGGTGCAAAACCGCTCATTTTAAAAGGAGTTAAGATGTTGTATCTAACTATTCTACAGGGAGTACATGCACTACTTTAAACTTCAATTGCACTTCATAACATGAGAGAAAAAAACCCTTTTAAAATTAAATGGTACTTTTCCTTATGGAATACTGAATAACATGGCTATTTTCCCATTAAAAGTATTTCCTTTGCTTCAAAGCAATTTCTACAAAGGCAATGCACATATGTGCATACATACCTATGTTCAATGGAGTTTGTAATCCATCCCATCTTTTTGGCCAAGGTTAATACTGGTAGAGTAGGCACAAAAAAGAATCCTTTTTACTTTTTGCAGTCTCCTGCTTTATAGGCAGAAAAATTGTAGGTGACACCTTTTGTCTTGAAAACAACACAAACCCCAAGAAAATCCTAGAAGACTAGAGACAGTGACTTAATGTTTGAACATCCACATGAGTGGATATTATAAGCCATGGATGAGTTATAGCTGCCAATTACTGTGCTCTTAAAAAGGTTTATATTAAGCAAAAACCCCAAAAGGTCTCCCTTCTGCCTAATGGTTCTGTTTGCTATTCCCATAAAAAGAGATCATGATTTACTGTACCCTATTTATTCTGGGTTTAATAGGATTTTGAAATAAGTCTTCAGCAAACAAAGAATATTGGAAGTCATAATGACAATTAGAAGTTAGAACTAAGTAACTCATAACTTCAAGTAACAGTACTGAGAGCTGGCACAATTTTTTGGTAGGGTGCAGTTACTAAGGCTCCTGCCTTAAGTTCCTTGCTGTATTTTTGGACATATAACAGAAGTGGTGGCTTATTAGACAAGGTTTAGAAAAATAGGACCTTTTTTTTGCAAGAAAACGTCCTGATTGGGTAGTTTTCAACAAGGTGTAAAACATGTATGAAATTCTAAAAAATAATTTTTCTCTTACATTATGCTATATCTTGTTTAAAACTCAACCAAGGAGCATAGTAATTACCATATCTAGTGAGTTTTTAGCAAAGTATATTCAACAATCAAGAAGAGAAAATCAGCTAAGTGCTGAAATGACTGTGAGAAAAGAAAGAGTGTTGAGTCCATCCTTCAGAAAGAAGAGTTACAGTGACATGGTCTGTGAACCATGGTTACCCATAGTTTGGTATCAGATACTGGAACTCGAGTGTTGCTATTTATTAGAAATTGTTTCTGTTTTATTCACACATGAACAATCCTCAGTGATGCAAACCAGCTTTTGAATTGTCTAAAAATAGTTGGGGATGAAGGTTGTCTCAGTCACTTCTAGAAATGCAGTGAGAAGCTGCAAGGCGTGGAAAGCTGTTTTAGGTTTTCAAATCCAATCTTGGCAAGCAGTTCTGATCATTAGCATTGTCTCTGGTAGACAGGGAGGCAAAGTAATAGAAATCTTTTTTATTGATTGGGACTGTACTTGAAGAAAGGGGTAATTGCCACCCTAAATTTAATATTGTAGATACACATCGGGTGCCAATGTTCTGTTTTAGTATTAATGTCTTCCTGGAACTGCTAAAAAACTTCATATTAACATTGCTGACTGTGATCTAGATCAGTATGTATTAGTAAAATATAGCAAGGATTTTTGAAGTCTGGTCCTTGGTCTAAGTGTTTGTAGGAAACTTTCAAGGAGCATTGAGCATAATTTGCTTTTTTAATCTTTTGCATTTGGGATATCACAATGCAAAATGAAACTTCAGAAATACATGATAGAGGATCATCTATTGGAGAATGGAATAGATACATTTAAAAGCAATTTGCTGTATTAGTTACGCATGGGATAAAACCACTACTATTAGGAGGAGGGCGAAAGGAAGGAGGAATGTTTCAGACCGTTATAGTAGCCACAGTTTTTCCAAGCTTTTTTCAACACTTAATTTGCAGTATTCAAGTGTATCACAGATTTATTCCGTTCTTATAAATTGACAGCAAGGGTCAGATCAATTATTATATCTAGTTACTGTTACAGTCCTGAAGGTTCAATGAAAAAATCCTTGCTTTCATTGTTACCCTAAGTTGCTTCTGGAAGAATGAGGGAATATCAAAGCTTCTGTTTTACTCCACAAAGTACCAAGATTTCAGTCTATATTTGCTCTATATTTGCACTGAAATTTCTCAGTAAAATCAGGATGTTATTTATTCATTTTTCTCTAGACTGTGGGTAAACTTACCTGTTTGGAAAAAGATGCAAAAAAATGAGGAAATTTATGTCTGCCATCAAATTTTAATGGAAGAAGGATAACATGGCACTAATTTTTTTTTTATAAAATGGTCTGCACCATTGTAAAATTGTTTAGTTGTGAAGGTGTCAGTACAGCTGCAGATCATGAATTTGAGTCTTGCCATAGACAGGTTTGAAAATAAATGTTGGTTTATTGACATATGAGAAGAATTTTAGCTTTTTTCTTTATTCTTCTGTGTGATTACATAAGGGTAAAAGGGAGAGAACCAGCAATTTCTTCACACTGTGTCTCCCCAAACAAAAAACGTGCTCAGTGCCAGATTATCAATACCCAAATTATTGTCTCCATTGTCCTGCTGTTCTCTTCATCCTATTGGGAGCTGCAAAAAAGAAATGAGGATTCAGCTGCTTGTGGGACTACAGAAGAAACAGACTCATGCATGGGGTGTCATGTAAGAAACATTACGTGCAAGTGCTCAAATGATTGATAGTATTTCCTGTATTTTCTTTGGAATTTATGTAATTATGGTAAAATCACAGTCCACTTTTTTCTTTCCTCACAATTTTGACTTCGGTAACCAAAGGTTTTATTAACCTGGGAGTGAAGAACGTGCTTTTGAAAGGGCTTAAGCAGTGGAATGATGAATGGAAGCGTTCCCAAAGCATGCACGGGAAGTGCTATCAGGGAGCTGTGGCTGGTTTCTGCTCCATCGCCCCGACAGGAAAATGGCAATATTGCTGGAATGATTCCGCTTAGGCTCTATTATTTGCGGTGGCGCCTGACAGTTATGGAGTCGGAATTCAATTTCTTTCATCTAAAGCAGGTGTGCCTTAAAAAAAAAAATAAAAATCACTCTGCCACTTCTGTATAGCGCACGGAGATTGTTGGCTTCTTGCCTGAAAGCGTCTCAGGGCACTTATCCCATTTTCACACGGCAGAAGTTGTCCGTGAATATCATCCCGGTTTAAATACATGAGCCAATTTGCTTTACCCCAAATCAAGATAATAGATGATATGAAAAGCTTTATTTTATGCTAGCATATAGATTTAAGAACCCGTTCCGAAGGGCAGTTTTATAGAAATCTATATTACAAAGCACATAAAGAGGTTGATATTATTTTATTATTCAGGACAAGAAGAAAGGTGTTCCTTAATCTTGATATATCTGTATTTGATATGACAGGTTAACCTTGATATTAGCATCATGTATCCAAATTTTTCTTCCCAGTTTGACTCTAAAATACTCTACCTTACTTTCTGATAGTGAGGTATCCAGGCAGCAGTTGTTTATTTGTGAATAGTACATGACACATTTATTTTATATGAAAGGATTCCTACAAGGGCCTGCTGGGATTTAGAAAGGTTTAGTTAGAATAAGGATTTGAGTTTACGTGGAAAAAAATGTGTGTAATATGTGGAAGAGTGACATAGGTTTATTCAGGTCAAATAAAAAGATATGTGCATGTCTGTGTCATATCACGTATTTCCATATATATATGACACATTTATACTGAAATATCTATCTGGATTTTAGATGTGCGTATTTTTATGTGTAAGTTTATATATGTATATATGAATATATGCAGAAATAGTCTGATCAACAGACATGTACAGCTTAATGCTGCTTGTATTTGACTCTCCCTTTCTAATCTCATATTACTTCCATTTACTTGTCAAATAATTTACAAAGGGACAAGCTGTATTTTCATAAAACTCCGCAGATGACTGACTTGTACATTGACTGATGCTGAATACAGCTTGGATAACTTCAGCACCCCTGATTTGTAGTTTAATGTCTCTTAATGTATAAATGAACTAAGTAACAGTGATGTGAAGGTCACTAGCTGCAGCAAAGGATTGCCTAATATGAGAAATTGTTTATTAAAGACACTGTGTATTTTCAGGCTGTCCTGAAATCAATAGCATGTTTAATCTTTGGGAGGTAGTCACTGGGATCATTCCTAGGGAATGAATTGCCAGTTACTGTTCCATTCGCTGGTAAATTCCAGTGTTAAAAATATCTCCTATAAGATTTACCTATTCTTAATTATTGTTTTCTGCAACAGGCTACACTTCTCAGTACCTGTATGCCTTAGAATAAATATTCAACAGACAGACAAGTTTAGCACATTAATATTTAAACTCTTATTGGGAAAATACACCATCACGATAGCTTGTAGTGTAATATTATGTACCAGTTCTATCTAACTAGATAACATTGTTTATCCTGAATTAATTCTGTTGGCTTAATTAATGCTATTACTTTAATCCATTTAGGAAGGCAAAAACAAGGAAAGCGTGATGGTATCAGTTAGGACAACACATACAATATCAATTTCATCTTTCCACAAAATTCCCTGCTGTACAAATGATGCAGTGATTGTCTCAGTCTCTGCTGGGACTAAAGTCAAAGTTTTTAACTGTGGTTCCGTTGGAAATGAGGTTTTTTTAGCCTGTTTTGCTTGGGTCACCCCCGGCAGCCCTGAACAAATGTGCTCTAATGGCTGGTTTGAATGTAAAAGTCAGCACGAGCATTTGTCTTCATGTCTGCCATGGAACTTGCTAAATTATCTGGATCTCTCAGAGTCAATACAAATTAAAAATACACACAAGGTTTCTAAGAGAGTGATTGCTATTCTAGCAAGTTCATTAGCCTTCTGAGGAATGCTGTTGGCAGGCTTTGTTTAGCACAAGTCCAAAACAAAGTAAACCAAAAATGTCAGAAAATGAATTGCAAATCAATTGGCAATATAAATGTGAGAAATAGGATGTAGATGATGAATAATTTAGGGAAATGTATATTGTTCCTCCAGGAATCTTAACTGCACAAATGGGAATGATGCTAAAGATTACAGCAGAGAAAGAGGAATAACTTGATTAAGCAAATATGGGCCATCCAGCTTTTCCAAATACACTGGCAAAACCAGACTCCAGGCACTACTTAGTTTGTGGGGGAAAAAAAAAAAGAGTTCTTCAGTGAGGCCTTTTTTTTTCCCCCCAGCTCTCTGCATCTATTCATATCAGACAATTTGACTGGATTTGTAACTTTTTCAGCATTTCCACAGTAAATAATTCTTGCCCTGCAGATGCTTGGTGAAAAAAAACCAAACCCAAAACCAAAAAGAAAAAAAAGAAAAGAAAAATGGCAGGGAGGTTGGAACCAGATGATCTTTAAGATCCCTTCCAACCCAAACCATTCTATGAAACTATGATTCTATTTCCTTAGTGTTTTCAGTCTGTAGTCTGAAAAAAAAAAATTATGCTAAAAATGAATTTTTTACTCTAATTTTATGAGACTAAGTTGAAGACCAAAAAATAAATTTAAAGGAGGAAATCAGTCTCCTAAGCTGGATAAGAGGCAATTACCTTGCATTCCTTCACTAGGGAAAGGAGGATGGCACTATTCAGTCAGCTTCAGGTGCTGTCACCCAGAGCATCCCTTGTCAGCTGCTGCTGAAGGAAGGGAAGAAGCTGCTCCTCTCCGATTTAATCCAGGTTTTTTGACAAATTTTACGTGCCACTACTAGTGTATTGTTCCCTTTATTTGAAGATTCAGAACAGAAAGAGAGCAAAGCATGGGTTTTAACTCCCATAGCAAAACACAGTGGTAAATCCAGCAGGGAGGAGAGAAGGTTGCAGATGACACAGGCGAGGCTGATGCGCTCAGTGCCTTTTCTTCACTCTTCACAGAAAGGTTAAATGTGACAAAAGGTTTGACACGATCAGAATTAGCAAGGGAACATGAATGCAAAGGAGAATAAGGGAAGGAACTGAGTATTTAGATACAGAAAAGTCGGATTTAAGGTCTGTTTACAAGGTTAAATGGCTGGGCAATAAACTGGGATTTGAATTTATGGCATGCTATCTACTGTGCATTAACTCCCCATATGGAACATCTTGGCAAATAAGAGGGTCTTTACATGAAGCAGCTTTTCCAGGTCAAGAGATCCTCATAGAGTTACCCCAGCATATTTAAAGGTTCGGTTTCTAAACCAGCGGTGATTAGCTTTGAGAACTCCCAAATCACATAAATAGTCCCAATAAGCATAGTACATGTCTTTAGACGAGAAAAAAGAAGGAAAAGCGAGGGAGTGACAGCCAAAGATTCAGACTTAGTTGGTATCTGGAGAGATGCTAACATAAATTATTAAACAATCAATTTATAAGCTCCTCAAGCTTAGCAAGCAGTCACTCTGTCCACAAAGAACAGATGTTTTTCACTTTAGGGAGACTTCTGATATGACTCAGACAGTCATGCCAGTAAGCATGATTCATAATAAATTAGTAAGGAGCAAGGCCTCTTTGAGAAAGCATTATCAAGGAATAATTTTATCAATAGTCTGTAAGTCCTGATTTTTCTACTATTCACCACTTTCATTAATGTCTCAGGCAATGAGATGTCACATTTTTGAACAATGTCACACTTGGAGGCAGTGAAAGCGGGCTTAGAATTAAAAATCTTTTTGATAAATGGGTGAAACAGCTTGAAATGCATAAGATAAAATTTAGTAAAGACAATAAAGATGGTGCTTTCAGAGGAAAAGGCAACTGCACCCATGCCAAATGGGAAATAAGTGATATGGTGTCAGGACTGTGGGAAAGATGGGGCTTTTTGCGGGGCTGTCCCAGAAAAATGTAAATCTCTTGCTGTAAATGTGTTAATTAGAGACAGGAGCCACACAGGGAGGCAGCTGCTGGGGGCTGGAGCTCAGCCACAGCACACCAGGAAGGACATGGGGAAACTGGAGTTTAGACAAGGAACAGAGGAGAGGGTTTGCAACTGGGTTGGTTTAGCTTAGGAAAATGGGATAAAATCAGGAGGCAGAGAATCCAGTTTTTTTCAGACATTGAAATGTTTCTGCTTAGAGATCCGAGCTAACTTTTCCCTGCGCCCACCAAAGTTGCCCCAAGAAATTTCAGTTTTTCTCATGGCAGACTGGGTTTATATTCAGTGTTAGGAAAGTCAAAACTGTACTCTAATAATGTAGTTCAATACCTGAACAATTACTTGGATAAATTGTGAGATTTCTGTGACTGACAGGCTTGGAAAAGAAATTGTTCACTTACGCCCAATCCAGTCTGATAAATGAACTCTTGGAAGGTCTATCATCCCAACTTTTTAAAAGAAATATGGGTATGTGTTCTATTTACTATAATCCATGCTGGTAAGTTAGCTTTTTATTTCAATATCTCTCACAATTTTGATTTTTTGGAGGAGCAGCTCATATGCTTTCCTGTAACATGAGCCATGTAATTGATATTAGACACCATGAAATCCATAATTTTAATTACTAACTGATTTTAGCTTTCAGCAAGGCCCATGGATTGAAGGAAACCTGTTAAGTCCCTTTTATTCAGAACATTTCCTTCTTCACATCAAAACAATGCACGTCCATATCAGTGTGGCCAATCAGTATTTCTGCAGAATAAGCCCTGAAACTGAAGAGTGCTTCAAACAGTCTTAAAAACTGGGAGATGAATCATTGCTAGAGAGACACGAGTGTGTGTACCTGTCATTGGTGACTTGGCATTTTGGACATACATAATTTGAAAAGTCTTTTTTTACTTTCTTTTTCTGTCAGGACTGATTTAAGGTGTAATAGTTTATTCATGTGAAAAAGGAAGCCTGATTTTTTTTTTTTTTTTGATTTAATATTTTCTGTTAAGTGCAACAGACTTCCACTTCATTTGTGAAATGGCAGATATCACACTTTGCACATTCACAACTAGAATAATGCTCTAAAGCAATCCTGGTTGTCCTGGTCTGATGGATCCAAAAGGGCAAGTCGACCTACCAAGGGAAGTGTCCTGAGTGTAAGCACCTGCAGAGAATAACTCCAGTTTATCTTGTCATATCCCTGCTTCCATTTAGACTTCTTCTACTAATTACTTGAGAAAATGTGCACCTTACTTTCCTAGGCTACAGACAACCTGTTTAATAGATTTTTTAATATATAGAAAATTACAACACTTACTCATCTTATCTACATCAGCTGATTTCAGTATTGATGTAGGAGCTGTAGTTTAGTATGAGAATGTACATGTTAAAAAAATCTATACAGAACTTTAATTGTGATATTAAAATCTAATTATCATTAACAAAATTAAGTGACTACCTGAATAGATTTTCATGCTTTCTCTTAATGTGTTATGTAATTGAAGTGAAAATACATTGATTTTTGCCCCTAGCCTTTCAGTATAGGTAACTGACAGGGCAACCTCCTGTTTTGAGAGATGGTGACTGGGCCAACCAGGGCATGTGACTGGAATAGCGTTTGCGTTATGGGAAGTGACTGTGGCTTAAAAAACCCCAAACTGTTTTTTCTTAGTGGTGGTGCAGGGGCTGAACTGGACTCAAAGACCTACACTGGTGTGATGGTCAGGTCAAGCCCAGCTGCCAGATGTGCTATAACCTTGCAAACCATTCTGGTAGTCAGACTTCTCTTTTTGAGGGTAAGGAAAAAACCCCAAAAAAGTTATTTAGCACTTGGATACAGGGTTAGTTTGCAGCTGAGTAGTCATTCAACTTCCGTTAAAATATTTTATAACCTTATTTACATCTTCCATAAGGTTAACAAGACTTTAATCCATTTACCTGTAAACAATTTCAGTTACATTTTGTTATTTTTGTCATTACCATAAAAATCAGTGGGTTTGGGCCTTACCTTCTTTTCACATGCTGGCCCAGTATAGCCACTTCTGCAAGCACAGACATTTGGCCTGATGCATCTGCTTCCAAACAGACAGTTTTGCTCACAAAGTGCTACAAATGGAAGATGAAGTTCTTTAGAAATATGCTTATTCTAAGTCTTGTAATTAGGAAGTGAATATTTAGATATATTGAAAATTAAAGATGGTTCGTCATAGGCTTCTTATGCCTCTGTGTCTCTCATGTTTACAATTTTTGGTTTTTCCTTTTTTCCCAATGATGGGGAAAGAGAAGACTGTGACAAAGTAATCACCTTGGCTCTGCTGGAAATGAATCAGTACAAGGCCTTATTTTGAAAGCCAGGATACTTTCTGGGCATTGATGGTTGGGCAAGATTTGTGCCAAAAATTGATTTTCTTTTGTTCCAATCAAAATAAATAGCAGCTGCTAAAAGAGCTGACCTGGAGCTGAGATGAAAGGATATGTTAAATATGTACTCCCAAAGGTGATGCTATCACAATAAATAAATAAATGGGAGAATTTGGTGAACCACACACTTTACACCTCTGGAAACCAGAAAGAACCTGTGATTTCATGTTCATAGAGAATCAGTAATGAGCTACTTAAGGAAGAAGAAACCAGAAAAATGTTTTTATCTTATCTAGAGTGCAGTGCATTTATAAAGGCCCATCAATTTGAAGATATTCTGTTAATAAAAGAGTCAGTGTTCTATTTTTTTTAAGAGACAAAAAAGCAATTAGTCAAATTTCAGCGAGTTTTTCATCCTCATTAGTAGTTTCTATTGTTATGACATTGTTTTGGCATAAAGGAAAAAGAACAGCCAATTCATAGGGCACCAATTCAAGAAGAACACACATGTCACAGTATTTTAATTAGATCTCATGAGTTAAACCTTCTATAAATATTGCCAGAATATTGTATCCTAGTTACAGGCAGTCAAAATAAATGCCTTCAAAACTGGTCAGATGTGACTCAGCAAGTGGCTTCTTACATTTTCTTGTGTAGCAGAGGCATACAGGAAGCTGCCAACCATGCACCATTAAGACAGAGGTGAAAACCAAGTAGATGGATGTCTGTGATCCATCTCTTTCCTCATGGAGCAAAATGCTCCATCAGATTTGAAGGAATTTGCTGTATTCCTATAATGCTATTTTTTTTACAGAAAATCAACTTTACCAATTCAGGGGCTGAAGGATCGAATTCCACAATTTCAGTTTGTTGAACTTGGGTTCTGATTTTGACACAGATTGACATTCATGCAAAGTCTTTACGTTGAGTTCTGAGACAGAGATACAGCAGGTCAATGAAATTTCCTTAGGAAACACATTGTGGGATCCTAAGCCTTCCAAAAGTGATTCTCAGAGCTATAATAATTGTTACAATGACCTTGGAAGCCCAGTGCCATCATGTTTCACCTGGAATTTGTAATGAGTTTGTTCTCTCAGGATCTCATGGCAGCTAACATGCAGTGAGGAGGCCAAGATTTTGCCAGAGTGGGGAGTATTAAAATCCAAATATCTATAACAAAATTCATAGCTATGGGGCAGAGGAGCAAAGAATCAGACCTACTGCCACTCTACACATCTTAGAGGAAAGGCTGTAACCAAACACTGTTCTCACAAGTAGTCAGGTAGTGAGGGCTCCTGCTGTGTCAAAGCCACTGAGCCATACCATGTCCAGAACCAGAACTCACAGACCTGCACATGCTGCTGACCTTCAGGTGCTCCTTTTGGAAAAGCCAGCTGTGTCAGGGGCTGTTTGCTGTAGGACTCCAGTGACCTGGAGCTAGGAACTTGCCTTCCTGCTGTATGAGCTTGTTGATATATTCCTGCCGTTTTGAAAAGGTAAAATGCTGTTTTCTTGAAACAAACTTTAAGAAGCAAACTTGGTTTTGTTGCAAAATACTCCTTAAGATCCCAAATCGTCAACTGCAAACTGCTGAATTTCTCCTTCTTCTGAGAGGGCAGGGGGCAAGTTTGAATTCTGGGTGTGCATGGGGCAGAGGAGGAATGAAATCACACTCAAGCTGGAATAGAGTTTATCATCTGCTGACTGCTATTCCAGCTCCTCCATGAACCTTGAAAGGACAGATTTATAATTGGAAAAATCTAAGAGTTTCATTCACTGGAACAAAACCATTTCCCAACAGGGATTGCATTGTCAGCAGAAGAGTCCCCTTGTGCCCAAGCAAGTTTTGTTCCACTGTATGGTAAGCAGGAGAGGGAGAGAACTGTGTAGGATAATATCATTAAAGAAAGAACTGTGTATATTTCTATTATTTGTTTGATATGAACTTGGGCTGGGGGAGAAATGGAAGCTGATTTTCCTCTCAGCTTGATGGTGGATAAAATAGGAACAGGTAATGCAAAGAGAGGTGGATTTTTCTGCAGATCCCTATAGCAGCTGGGGGTGTTCTGGTACACATGGGCATTAGATAAGGTACTAGGCTTTTTTTTGTGTCTGTGGTTTCCCTGATTCTCAGTGGATGCAAACAAATTAAAAAGAGAGAAAATATTTCCTCCTTTTTTTATCCTTTTCTTCCTGTCTGTCTTTCCCTGTTCACCCTCTGCTTCTTCCTGTAGTGCTCAGAAAAACAAGAGCTCAGTTAGGAAAAAAGTTAAAAACATTTTGGAGGAAAATTGGAATCGACATCACAGAGGATAATAACATAGCTGAAGTTCAAATGAATATTTCATAAATGTATTTACAAGGGATGCTAAGCCACTAAACACTAAAAATGACACCAGCTATGTATGCATTATCCTGTACACATTCAGCAAAGTCATTTAACAAGCTAAGCTTATGTTAAAATTATAATCAATAAATGCCAATTACAGAAAGAGTTTTATCCCTGCATGTTAAAAGAACAGAGCTGTAATTTGCATGCAAACAACATTCTTTGCAAAAGTATTTGCTTTTTTTAAGGTTTGGAAGGGTTACATAGGAAAGCTAGAAGAAATCCTGCTTGAGATGTTGTTCAAGGCAGAGAGAGAGAACGGGGAAGAATATTGAGGAAATTATAAGGCCATAAGCTTGACACTTATAACATGCAAATAAAGAGAAGTTATTCTGAAGGGCAATGAGGAGCCAGTATGGGTTCAATAATATTAGAACAGAAGACAGCAGCATGAATTTTAATGATGAACATCCTTCACAACTATAACCTTCTTATACTTCATAATTAATTGTTAAAATTATACCTTGATCCTGCATTCAGAGCCTTAAACAACAGACTTGTACCCCTGGCCAGAAGCCTTCTGGCTTTAGTGGGTTGTGTTTTGGGTATATCTGTCAGGGTGATCACATTCTACTGCCAGGTGTTCACTTCTTTGGTCTAATGTTTTTTTCTAGCTCAAGAAAAAGAGAGCTGTGAGTTACCAGCACAGGAAGCAAGGGGAAGCCACAGGCATGGAGCTTTAGACTGGGTATCTAACATGGAATAGGAAGGAAATCACTGATGGGAAAACATGGTGACCCTGGAATACCATTTCTTTCTTTTCAGAGAGGAAAGTTTTTGGATATTTTTTGAAAGGTGAAAATAGAGTCAGACAAAAAAGCTTCTAATGGAAGAACCCTAATCTTAAAGGCTGCTGTTTTTCTATAGACAAGACACATTGAATATTTCAAATTACTTTTTTAAACCTGTTCTTCCCAAAGGTTATTTCCCTACATTTGCAGTACAGTCTGAAAACTGACCATTATTCCTTAAACTGTGCCCCTCAAAGTCAGAGGTATTTATCAAGGATAACGTGTGTATTCCACCATACACCTTATTTGTTGGGACAAATGACCTATTGTATCGATTCCCTTTCAGGAGCCATTCTGTTCAGTTACAGATGAGTGGGGAAGAAAACCACTCTTTTGACTGACCTCTTTATTTACAGTCTGATAAAGGAGGACTATTGTGTTTTATCCATTATCAATGTCTACTAAAAGTCTCTTTTGCTCTTGCCAAGTTCTTTAGTTGCAGCCAGAGACCAGTGAAACTGTAAATAAACTTTCGTGCCCAGATGTCTCTGGAATGTCATTGTGAGTTTGACTGATTGTAGTGTTAAGAAACCATAATTCACTGCATGACATGGACATGCAGTTTCATTGTGCATCGTTGCAAAAGGGGCAGAGTTTTTGCTTGTTTGATTGCGTCTCCTAAATATAGCAGACCTGCTCCAAATTAGATATAAGCTCCCTAACTTATAGTGGATACCTGTGATACTACATCGCATTCTAGCTCTCTGAGGCATTTTCAAAATATTTTAGACATAAAATTATTGTGACTTAGACATAGCCAATCTTCATTGCAGTAGGATGGAAAATCTGTTCTAGGATACTGTCAGTGTGTTTGTCTGCTGAAATGTTGAAGCATTTTTGGCTATTACTTATGATTGAGATCTATGTCCTTTGTTCCTGGGGAGAGGTGACAAGAAAATCTGAGACATCAGTTTTTGTAGTTGCAAATATTTAAATTATTAGAGACCCAAAAGTAGAGAAGGTCATGTTTTGCTTCTTCTGGTCTTCTCTTCAGAAGACTGAAGAGAGGAAATGTTTAGAGAAGATCTATTGTGGCAGCTGCTGCCTCCAAACATCATCTTGAACTATCCATGTAGGCTGAAAACAAAGAATGAAGTTGAGATTATCAAGATTTCTCCTACCCTTGAAAGAGCCCCAGAGAAGCAATCCAGCCCTAGTGGATTACTGAAAAAAACGTATCCTCTGGATTGTCACTTGCGAGTGAATGGAATATTTTCATTATGAAATGGAAACCACTGAGATTAACAAAATGGAAACAATTCAGATTAATCATATAAAATATAGAATTTCTAGATTCTATACATTAAAATATTCACATATAGTGTAATAAACAATATTCAGTGATTTAATCTAATGCCATAGAATGTATAAATATAAAATATGAAATAATATTTTAATATAAAGAAAAATATGTGGCTACCACTTTCTTATCTTATAATGTGAATGTTTTGCTCTGTTGTTGAGTTTAATTACCAAAGTCTGTAGTTGAAGTGGTGCAAATCTAGGTTGTATTCAGCCTTGTTGATTCTACAGTGGAGCACAGATTTTGGACATTCACATCCAGGCAAGAAGGGGGTGCTGAGCTCAGGGAAACCTCAGGAGCTTAAATGTGACAAAGCAGTTTTGCACAGGGGAGTGCAATGATGAACCAAACACCTCCTTGCCAGAAGCACACCGGTTCTGGCAGAGCCTGTGGCTTTGGCCACTCTCCGTGTGCTGCTGGGAGACGGGAAAGAGGCCAAAGCGATACAAGAGCAACAAAAGGAGTAACCAGGGGTTGGTTTCAGCCCTTTGTGCTGATGCAGCCCGAGTGGCTCTGCCAGAACTGAGGAGAAGGTGAGCAAGGGAAGCACTCAGGAGGCTTTTTGTGTTTAGACAGACAAATACATTTGTTCCATTGAGTGCTGGGTTTGAGGGAATAGCATCCCAGTAAAACATGAAACACGGCTTACTTTCAGGGGTTACACTTCTGTGCAAAACTTTATACCTAACATCTGCGAGGATGAAGACTTTCCTGTTCCCCTGCTTCACCCCTGCCTCACTGTGAATACTCTGGAGCAACATTGTAAGACCTCACCATCTGCTCTCTGACAATAGCCTTCTCTCTTCCTCTTTAAAAAACCAGAAATTTGGAGTTGCTGTGGGACCTGAGAGTTTCAGCCAGATCCTTTTGGACAAAAAAAAAAGATTTAACCTCCCACTGTGGGAAGAAATAGTAAAACCACAATGACTAGCAAATGAAGGGATTTGGAGCAAAGTTTCAAAGGTTAGATAAATCTATAAAAAATTACCTGGCCTTGTGTGCCTGCATAGGACAGCAGAAATTGTTAATGTTAGTAAGCCTTGCTTGCCTTTCACAGGAACAAGCACGATTTGTTTATTTATTTTATAAACTGAGTCAAGAATATGCCATCAATAACTTTAAACATTCCCATGTTTGAACTAGAAGACAGCTGGCTCAAAGAAACAATTACACAGCCATTGGGAGTTAGCTGACAAAAGATTTCCATAAGTAATTATGCTCTGCGAGTGTGAGAGGAAAGGAAGGTAGAGGAGATAATGCCCTTTAAAGAGGATAATGCCTTGATATTTTCCTCATACCCTTTTGCTGTAAAGCTAATAGCAGACACAAACTGAAGTGACCCTGTGTGTAATTGGCAATAACAGGTTTCTTCCTATTCCAGGTCTATTCCAATCCCTCCAAATGCAAATACTTCCAGCCACCTTGGTGGTCAGTCTGAAAATGTAGAATTCACAGAGTCAGGCTCTAAGGTTGGCAGACACATGGAATTTCTTTCTGCGCCTAATGCCAGCTGGGTATGTGGAATGGGCTACTCCATTTCCTTTTCACCTTGACCCCTCTTTTCTACCTTGTATTTGGAATTATTTAATTTAAAAAGCACTTGTTTTGTCTGACAGGTTGATCTCGGCATCCACGTGAGAAAAAGATGAGTCAGGCCTCTTTCTTATGTTGAGTCCAGAAATGTCTTTGAAAGTAACAGTTTTACTGGCAGCATAGGACAGTTCCGACAAATAAGAAGCAGAATTTAGGTGCTAATCTTGTTATGGCTGACTTTTACACATATAATAGAATCATGGAATCTTTTAGGTTGGAAAAGACCTTTAAGATGATTGAGTTCAACCACAAACCTAACACAGTGTACACACAGCAGAAAACCCAGTGTGGTTACAAAGCTGTAGTAATTAGAGGAGCACTTACGGGTCTGGCACAGCATTCCCACCCATCCTCCGGAGCACTCGCAGGTGTTGGGACCTACACACTCCCCACCATTCAGACATTTCTGCAGGCAAACAGCTGAACGGGTTGACACGAAACAAGTGAGAAGATGTACGTGATGTATCGGTGCGTTCAAGAGCTGTCTGAGAGGTGACCTGCTAGGCTTCATTCCACATGGCCAACTTCCAAAGGAATGGATGTGTTCTGTTCGTCACATAATCAGTATGCAGGATTCTTTGATATTTTCTTCTTAAGAAATTTATCTTTGATAGCTGGCTAATGGGAGACTTGACATTTCTAATGCTTAGCTCATCATCACCTAAGAATAATCTCTGTATGAAATACTCATGTATGTTATATGCCTACTATGTGTTCCAAAAATAAATGATACATATAAAATATATAAATATATATATATTTTTTATATATAACATATATATAAAAAATGTATGATACATATTATTTGTTCAGAGATCCTGAAAGGGTGAGTGCATGATTTGGGTGTGTATGTATGAGAGGCACTTCCTTCCCTCAGCATTTCTGAATAAATTATTAATATTATAAATTCAAAACACCGGTTCTGAAGTCGTATTTACTATCAGGACCCAAAGGGTAAAAAGCCAATATTTTAATCTGGTTTACATACAGTATGTCATCTTGATTATAAATTTATTCAGTTTATCTGTCAACTTCATGGTAATGAATGGCCATGTAAGGAAAAATATTCCTTGAAAATATTTTAGGGTGAGAGGGTTTTTTTTTAATTACATTTTTATGTAACTGTAGTCAGAGTTACAGAGTAAGAACACGTCATTCTCCAAATTATGCACCGATGACCTTGAGAGTACATCAGTTTGGAAGGCTTTATAGCAGGCTTTAGATAGTTCTGTACTTTGATATATATGACATTTCTCTGCAAAATTTAAGAAAATATGTGAAGCTGTTAAAACATAAAATCAATGCTTCAAGTTTAATACTATAAAAATGAATTTCCATAACAAGATGTATAACACAGCTGCATGAAGCAGAACCAGGGCTCCCCTACACAGCTTTTTCTCTTTTGCAAGTACCAAGTGTTTATAGCATTTTGTATTACCTGTACTTAAAACTGATTTTCTTCAAACTGCTGAAGTAGCAAAACAGATTCTGTATTGGTTTTTAGTACTAAAAGATTGCAAACTGATGTCAACTGAACTAATTAATATAATCTGTTTGATGGGAGCAGAGGTGCTTACGTTTGTTGCAGTGCTTTCCCCTCCAGCCAGATGGGCAGTCACAGACATTTGGGTGGATACATTTCCCCCCGTTCATGCACGTGGGATCACAGACACCTGCAGGAACACATCAGAGGAAGAACGTGGGAGCTGGAAAACGAGGGAAGACTTTAGTAGAGACTTGCTTCCTTGCAGAAGGATCGTTTGCTTGTAATTAAAAACCAGAAAAGTAATTTGGATTTGAGAATCTGAAACACAGAGGCTTGATAGGTCCCATAAATCCTCATGGGAAATGCTGTGCCTTGTGTGGAAACTTTGGGGGAAGCTCCAGTAAGAGCTGCCTCACCAGAAAGAGCAGGGACGCATTGGTTACAGAGATTCCCAGGAAAGCAAGTGCACAGGCCAAAGCTTGTTAGGACTTCCACTTCCTCATGGGAAAATTCCTCATTCATGTTCTCAGATGTTCATTTGGATAAGAAAAGACTTGAAGAGGATAGATTGTTTTCACACAATTTTGGGTAAGTTTTTGCATGCAATCAAGCATAAATCCTAAAGATCTATTCCTCCATGGCCTTTTTGAACCATTATTTGTTACTTACCTTTTTACTTGATTCTTTTGCACAAACAAGATGTGAAAGCTGAGTTGTTCTTTCAAACATAAGAAACTAGATGAGTTTTTTGTTGATTTCCTTAGAAATCTAATAGTTAATTTTTGTGTCTCAGATTAAGTTGTATTTATCAGTGTTGTTTTAGAACACCCAGCATTAAAATCTCATGTTTCTGGGAAGTCAAACATCTGCAATCCCAACCTGCTTTGATGGAGGTAGATGGCATAGGGAGGTCCCCAAATTACTCCTTGCCTATTATGGTAAGTGTAGGAAGGACCCATCAGAGGCAGGATAATTCAGAAAGATGGCAGTGCTGGTATGACCGGAGTGGGAATGATTTGCATTTTACATGGAAGGAGGCATTTGATAATTGGGTGGAGTACAAAAAGCCGTGTAACACAGCAAGTGGCTGGACTGGGGTGTGAGAGCCAAGTCAGGAGGAGTTTGGCAGTGAAGGTGTGAGAACACATTTGTGCCCAAAGGCTCCTGCCACGTTCAAAGCTTGATATGCACAGTGGAATTGCCAGTGACTCGCTGCCATCCATGTGATCAGTGTCATTCCTCCCTGCCTGCAGGGATGGGTGGCTGTGGGACACCCACCTCCTCCTCGGCAGGGAGCGGGGGACTCGTTTCTGCAGGCTGAGGGGCTGACAGCTAAAACACAGCGGTGCCTTCATTAGCCCCGAGATTGTGCTGCCTTTTAGCACATCAGTGGCAAGAACAGAGATGGAATGCTAATGCTGCAGCCATCCTGATTGTCATCACCACTACATACAGGACTCTGAGTGATCACAGCCCTCCCCCAGACCTTTACTGCAGGATGTGGACTCCTGAAAACGGCCTCAAAATAGAAATGATTGCTAAAAGATAGCATGCAAAAATGCAGCAACTTTTATTCGATGGGAGAACAACCTTCTGTTCCTCTCTCAGGGATGATCAGGCATTTTTAAGTAGGTAGATTTAGGCTCCCTAATTATTCCTCTGAAGCAGTGAAATATTGCTTCTGTGGCACTTTGTGTCCTGGTCTATCCCTTCAGTCCAGATGCTGCTGCCCTGGCAGCTTTTAGAGCTCTACTGCTGCTCTTGCTTGGCTGCTACATTTGCATTTTGTTCCGTGCCAAGCCTCCTGGATCCCTCAGCGTCATGACCTGCCCTTAGGCAGGGCAGACGTGGCCATGGTTATAGGGGCTACTTGGACCCCAGCCCTTAAGCTGTCATCCTCCATTTCCTTCTCTTTCCACCTCTCCTGATCCATGCTGTAATCTTGGCCTCTGCTTACTAAGGCTAACAGGGATCTGCAGTTCTTGCTGAGATATTAAAAAAGTGCTGCAACCACTAGTTAAAACCTGGATGAGTTCAAAGAGTCATGGCATCCATAACTCTGCAATCATTTAATCTCTTATTTTCCCTCTTCCTTTTTCTCTCCCTTTTGATCTCACATCTCCAATAAGTGACTTTTGACCCACAATCTTACATCGTGTTGTATTTGACTTCACATTTCAATTATAAAACAACTCAGACATTCAGAATTTAGAAAAAATCACCCCAAACCATGAAGTTTGGTTCTAGATTTCAAATGACCTTGTGTTTTGTGATATTCATGGACCATAGTGTCCCAACTGCTAACCTGCTCTCCTAAAATCAGTTGAAAATCTATACATTTTGTTTTGAGATCATATGAAATTTAGGCAACGTCTTCCCACCACCTCTTAAAAAGCAAAGTCAAGAAAAAGTAACTAGGAGAGTAGCACTTGTTCAAATCGATATTTCTCCTTTTTTGTTGTTGTTGTTTGCATTTTCTGTATATTTTAACCTTATACAAACAATCACATTCCTAGGTTGTTTTTTTTTTTACTGACAGCAGATTCTTTCTTCAGCTGTAGGAAGTCAAATTAGTAATTCAGAAAAGGTTTAAGCAACAGGTGAGGTCCAGTCTTGATCTGAATAAAACGCATAAGTTCAAACTGACTTTCAACTTGGGGTCCATTTCTTTCTTTCTTTGTTCAGCTGCCTTACAAATGACCAAGTAGCTATGAAAATATAGCATGAACTGCCTTTATTACTTATGGCATCTCTGACTTCAGTGATAAATCTAAAGGAGTTCAATTCAAAGTGAACTAAGAGTTCAAGTGAGTACCAAACCTGCTCTGAACCGGAGGAGCACTTCTGCCTGCCTGCCCTCCGGGGAAGAAACTTTCTCCTTTTGCCAAGGAATTCACAAGCACCTTTACATAAATGAATGCAGTGTTATCTCTCCCCTTTTCCTGCCTGACATCTCCACCTTGTCCTCCCTTTCTTTAGCTTTCTTAAATACAACTCCATCTCAATACCCATCAGGCAACTTCAACATTTGTTAATGATAACTAGTTCGGATCCTTTCTAGTCCCACTCCTTGGCCTCTGTGGAGGAGTTCCAATTTCAAAATAGCAAACAAAAATGTTAGAGCCTCTCACAGGAAAACTAAATAAATTATCAGACACAAGGAGAGCAAATCAAATTATCACAATCCTCCCAGGTACTAGTATGACTTTGAAAATACTCACTTTTTTTTTTTGCCCTCCTCTTGAAAAAGGCCTGGCACCTTGACCCAGAGACAGCAGTGATTTGAAAAGTTTTCCATTTGTCTGGGGACTAGTCCTAATGACAAAGATTTAAACACATTTGTGTCTTCCCTTTGTTGCAGTTGGGTAGGATATATCACTGGGAATAGGGAGAGTCCTGTGCTATCCACAGATCCTGGGTGCAGGCTTGCTGTCACTCAGTGAGTATCACTAAAGCCTTAATCATTCCCTTGCTGCCAGGGTCGACGTTTCCATGCTCTTCAGTAAGAACCAAAGCACAGAATTTCATATGCAGTAGTGCTACTCGGGTCTGTAACGTGCCACAATTCTGTAAGGCCACCACTTACAGCTAGGAACCACTTCCATGATCCCATGTTTCCCTAGACTGGTGGGATAGATAAGCTAAGCCTAGGCTGAAGGTGATAATGTAGGTTAAAGAAGAAGTGTGGTTATGTGCTGAATTTCAGATGAGAGGTGATTTTGATAAGGTAACAAGCAGCTGCAGGTGTTAAGATAAAACACAGGTGTTGCACAGAACATCGTGCACAGTTCTCCCACACACTGAAAGGCATTCACAAATTGCTGAGTTTTCTGTTTTATGCAGCAGTTATTTCTCTTTGATGGCTTTAATGCATTTTGACCTTACAATCACTTAAAATTTCCTGCAACCCTTTTCATGGCTTATCCCCTCTAGGCTCACTTGACCCAGTGAAGTGCTTCTTGCAACTCTTTTTATCAACCTCCGTGAAGCTCCATAGTTCAACTCTCCAGCCCTAACATCTTTTAGATCGCCAGACCTTCTGCTTTGTCAGCCAAAGAGAGGAATTTGCCTGCAGAATAAATATTTCCAGAGGCTACTAAAACCACTCAGCACCTGAAATGTTGTGTGTAAAATGAAGCCTGTCCTGGTGTAAGTAGCACCAGCAATGGACATCCACAATTTCAGTGTCTTCCTTTGCCCGCCTTTGTTCCCATTGATCTACAGTAATATTCCTACTAAAACATACACAGTATTAAGCAAAATGTCCCTGTTATGCAAAGCCAAAAGGGACTGGGGGTGAAGGTAAGCACTGGACATGCTTTGCTGGACTGTGGGTACTGGAAGTGACTCTAACAAACAGTCACACTCAGCCAGCAGTATCTGCTGACCAGTTCATGGTGATTAGAAAAAGCCAGACATGTCCTCCAGAATTCCACTGCTTCTGTGGGTTATCAGACAAAAGCTTCTCCAGATGAACCTAAGCCACCTTTGATGCAAGTACCTCATTACACCTTTTCTCACTAGAAGGAGATAATAATAAGTAGTGAAAAGCTTTTGATTTTGTTGAAATAAGACAGTCTTCATCACCACCCTCATAAAGTCAAAAGAGAGAGAATCTTAAACCGGGATCCTAAAATCTTAGAAGAGAGGGATCCTCTGCAATACTTCAGGAGCTGAAACTTCCATGTCCTTTCATGGCCATGAGACTGCAGAAACTGTTTCTGAATCAAAAATTACCTGTCATCACATATCCTGAGCTAGGGCTGTGATGAGGAGACAGTGCTTCATGCTGCAGTGCTGATTAGAAGATGTAGTTTTCAAGACAGCTTTTCTTTTTCTTTCTTTCCTTCATTCTTTTTTTTTTTTTTTTTAATATATGCCCTGTAGAAGCTGAGTAAATTGACCTGCTTCTGGGTGCATCCTGCCTTTGAATGGGAGAGAGAAAACAGCCTGAAGCAGTAACATCTGTGAGGGCCAGCTCAGGCAATGCATCAGGCTGTGTCTTGCTGACAAAGAACAGAGAAATGCAGCCAAAAGAACACCTACTGCTAGATACATACTTCAACTTATCCCTTAAGTCACCATCCCTGTGCTGACATTTCTGGGTGATTCACAGGCACCGCTTTTATTTCTGGCTGGTGTTGGTTTTGAACCGATGACTTCTCTGTGGGTCTAGTGCATATTTCAACTTGCTCTATTGCTCTTTTGAGGAGCAGGGAGCTTGATCAGTCTCAGTTTTGGTTTTTCTATGTGTACATGTTGTTTTAATGTTTGTTTCCTCCTTGCTGGTTAGTGGTTATCTTGATTTGGTGTGACATTCTCAAAAGCACAGAGCTGTAGCTGGGGAGATACAACACAGTACGGACACAGAGCATGGGACAGATTTAAAAATATCACTGACTGCTCTTGTCAGGAAAATAACAGCAGACAGAACTCAATCTGCGGACAAAAATGAAACCTATAAATGTGAAAACAGTGGATTTTGTGTTAAAGCTGGCACTTCTAGTCCTTTTTGGATGTTTGTAGGTAAAATATATCGCCTATTAATAAAACAAACAAACAAACAAAAAAACCCATGGGGAAGCTTTGTGCCACGACTGGCACAATCATGATACTGCAGTCTTAAAGCATAGGGATGTTGCTGATCTTTTTCATAGGACAAGAACTGGAAGGTCAGACCAGCAATTTCACGAAATGGCACAGTTCAGTTGATTGACTGGAAGAAGGTTCCCCATCTCTCTGGGTGCATTGTGCGTCCAAGCAGCAGTGCTCAGATGAAACATTATCCTGACTGCAGAAAGGAAACAATTGCTTGGATGCTTCTAGGCTCCAAATAAAGATTTGATCTTGCTGAATGATTTTCAATCCTTTAAAAAATAAAAAAAAAACCACCACAAAATGAGTGTGTTCTGGCCAAAAAGGATGTTTCTTTCAAAGGGCACCACTGTTTGGATTCTACTGGCAGAAACTTGTGGAGGTAAAAAAATGTCATTCACCCCTTTAGAGGGTACAAGTGATGCTCAACAGATCATTAGCGAGATGGATGTACCAATATATCTGCTGCTGTGAAGGTCCCCAAAGCACATAGCTCTGAAAAACACGTTATGGATTCGGGACACCAGCAATTTCTAGTCCCCTTTCTTCTGCTTCCAAGGGCAGTGAGGAAATAGTTTCGCCCATGCTGAGTTTTAGGCACATATGTTGTTCCACAGCTTGATTTTAGCTGAAATTCCTCGTCTGTGTTGATTTGGGTTTGTAAATAAAGAAATAACTTTCTCTCCAGGCTCTATCAGAGTAACCTCGAATGTGTGATCCACTGAATGTCAGTAATTATAGCCACAGATTAAATTTTAGGGAGAAAGAATACTTGTCATGTAACAAAATTGCAATTTTTGTGCAATGTTCTAAAATTTGGATCCTTATCCATATCAAGCTACCAATCATTTTGAGGTTTGCTCATCCCTATTTCTCGCTTCATGTACCTCTGACGGAGATGCAAAGCACTTCTTCAATAAATTACCTTTCTGAATAGTAAAAAATAATCTGGTAGAAACCTCTGAGGGATGCAGTGCGGGAGAACAAATTACTACAAGACACAGAGGGAGCTGTAAATGTAATTGTGATGGTTGTGGTGACAGTTTGCATTTCTAATATATTCACTTTAGCACAGAGCTCTAGCAATAAGAGTTAGTTTGCATGACCTAGCACACATTTTAGAAGAAAAAATGGTCAGAAAAATTGTAAACCGTATAGATAGCAGCGCAGTGTCAGTGCTCTGCCTAATTATGTCTGAGTCTTCATTCTGATGTGTACTCTGATATACTTATGGGGCCTTTTAGAGATACTAAAGCTGGAAATAAATCTAATTTAGTTATTAGTTTGGTAAAAATGAGAAAAATAATTACTACTATATGGAAAAACTACTGAGATAGTGAACTCCGAGAGTCAGTGTGTAATGCACTGCATTCCTGTTTGCTGTCACATCACTCTCATCAGATGATAACATTTGCTATCAGCTAAAGAGCATCCTGATCTCTCCAGCTGTACCTCCAAAAGATTCCTGGGAGTGAGTGGTAGACAAGACTCCTAAACCTCAGGAAACCAGTGGGGGATCGTCACTGCAATGCAGGCAGGGGACTCCCCACTCTCCTTGGACTGAAATGTCCCTCCCTCTTGGTTTTATGATCTTCATTTTGCCCACTGTCAGGTGAAACTCTTTCTTGACATGCAATGGGATGATGTTGGGACAGCTGCAAAATACTTTAGCATCTTTCAGAGTGAAAGCCACTACAAAGAAAATAAGCACGTGTAAGTGCACATTTGGATATTTGGGGAATATTCTGCTAGGAACTGTTAGATCTTGAGATCATTAATAAACCCTTTTTCTCATTTACAGACTGGTTTTAGTCTGATTGCAACACTATTAATTTGAAAGAGACTATAGCTCTACTTTATTCTCGTCTTTGCAACTGTTAGTATATAATTAATGTGGGGAATTGCAAAGTATACTCTCAGCACAGCTCATATTCCCAGCTTGTTAGGGGCTTGAGTTTGGTAGCATTTTCTCTTCATTGAAGAATGCTCTGTGTTTTATTAGGTCAGTGAACCATTCCAGCACGTGTATAAATTGTTCTGTTGAGCTGCTTTCTTGTCATGCCTGAATGAGGAGTGAAAGAGGACTCTCATACACATAGACTTTCCCTCTGCTGATCGTTTTTGCAGCTCTGGGCTTGCAGAATGACCTGCAATTTAGGCCATTTGGGCACATTCTCCTTGCCCTGAGAGGGCTAAGGCACTGCCTGTGCTTGGTGCAGTTTGGTTCATTTTCATCTGTGCGAAGGAAAAGGGAAATTCAAGTCTCAAGACAAGAAAAGCTACAGGCCACTGTGGTCTGGCTGATACCCCAGCCAAAAAATAAGGACCTCAGGCAGGAGCTTGGTCAGGAGGGTTGGAATAGGACTGCTGCCTGCATTGGCACTGCTCTAATCTCTTCATCACCCTGTTATTATCTGCCTTAGAATGTAAGCTTAAGCTTACTTGGAAATCAGTGCGGGAGAGGATTGTCTTGCCTGTGTCTTTTTGTGGATAAACAGACAACATTAATCTCCATGACCGTCTGTCCTCTGGGCTTTTCAAGTGGTAGATCCATTGCTCCTTTTTGAAGACACATTCAAAAAAATATTTTAGTTAAACATAAACACCCAAAAGTGTTGTTTCTTAAATCAATTAGTGGGCAAAAAGCACTTATCCTCACACAGAAACCCACTGCAACGAGAGACGCAGTAATTCAGGAATCTCTGCTCTTTTGCATTTACATACAGCAGCAGATCTGGCACATTTCTTCAGTGCCTTTAACATACAAGTAAAGAAATACTCTATCAAAATTTAGATTTTCTACTCTAGTAAAATTCATGCTGTAGTCTGGGAATGTTCTGCTTATGGAATGCATAAAAAATTTAATATGGCTTTTGGGCTTATTTGGGAAATATATTCAGTTCTTACCCAGATGTATTCTTGTTCCCTTCCTGAAAAATAAATTTAGACAGATGCATGTGCTCAAAACCCTTATTAAAATAAACGCATCAGCTACATATATATGAAAAAAAAAAGTAGTTTTTAGGAAAGGCCAACTAATGGTTTTGTCACAAATCCTTACTAAGAGTGAGCAGAGAGGAGCACTGCTCTGAGAGCAGACCAAAAACCAGGTTGTGCCTTGAGTCACTCTCCTTTTTGCTCTATCCCTTCCTCTGGGAAGTCACAGCTCTCCCTGTTCCCCCCAGGCAAGGTGCACGGGTCATGTTGTGTTCAGCAGAGTGGGAAAGACAGCAGTAGTCCTGTTTTTTTTTTTTTCTTCATCTTCTGTCGTATTTCCTGCCCAAGGAAGGAAGATGACATCTAATATGAACCTATTCTGTTACATAGACTGCAAAATCAAGTAGAAACTGAGACCAGTGTTTCCTTGTCCTGAGTCTCCAGACCGGGCACCAACAAGTGGACAAGTCAGCCTGCAAACTTTGTACTTTTATTTCATAACTAATGTATTGAACAGTAAGTTACAAGTCTCTCTGCTATAAGCAGCTGTTAATTTACTTCCAAACACCCGCTGTTCAAGGATATTTGCCGTCCAGAAATCTTAGACAAATACTTGTTGCTTTTAAGCACATGCTTGCCATATGAAAAACAAGTCTGATGCAAATGATTTCCATCCATTTGGATGAGATGTGTGGTTTGTTCCCTGCTTGGTTGTGTGGGAGGGTTTGCTGGACCTCTGGCTTGCAAACTGGCTGATTTTAGATAGTTTAACTCAATCTGGCTACTCAGTGAAGACATTCCAGAGAATATATCACACAGTGTCAAGATGACAACTCGGTAGGAGTCTGATTTGTTGAGCAGTAAAACTTCCTGCTTATGCAGCTGGCGAGGCAGTAATGTACAGAAACATTACATGGGAAGGCTGGAATATGGGAAATCAGTGACTTTCACAATATGACATCGCTTAGCAAAAAGCTGCCTTTGAAACCCAGTGTTCACATTCCCAATTAGTTTGCCTCTAGCTCTCATGCAAGGAAAGTCCTCATGGTACTGGGAAGGAAAAAGAAAGGAGGAGGGAAGAGGAGCAAGCAGAGCTGGGGGAATGAGTGTGAGTTATATTGCGTACTGTGAATTGGCTATAAATTCTGGCTGCAGGAATTGCTGAAATGGAGAAATAGTTATCTCCTAACTTTGAGATCCAATCTGCAAAGTCCCAGTGCGATGATTTATGTGATACGGAGTCGTCAGGATTGAGCCTGACACAGTAAAACAGATGCACACAGAAACATATTCTCAGTTTGAAATGGTAAGCAAACTCCACATCGCTGGCTGTGCTGCATGCCCACGAGGTAGTGCCAAAAGAGGGGCTGAAGTCGGGCTCTAGGTGTGCTTGGGGTGCTGGAAAAGACAGGAGGAGGATGCTCAGCACTGTTCTCCCGTGACCTCTGCTTGCTGATGAGCTCCAGAGGGAGCTGTGGCTCGCCTTTTTTTCGCTCAGAAATGCACTCACAAGAAGCAGATAGCAGAGGAAAGGATAAATGTGTGGTCCCACGAATCCCTTTTTTCCTTCCCTTCTCTTCGTTCCAACCTTTCATAAGAAAACTCAGCTTTTACGGGCTTTCATTTTTAAAGGTTATTTGTAAAGTAGTCCTATGAAAATACATGTAGTAAGTAAAGGAAACCTGGTGTGTTTTCTTTGTTTATAATTTTTGTAAGGACTTGGTAAAAATCAGTCAGAACCCTGCTTTAAAGCCTCGTGAAGAGCAGTGACATCCCAGGATTGTTAAAGCTGTGTTTTTCAGAAGGGAATTCAAACCTCTGCACAAACAGTTTTTCTTTAGTGTTAACGCCGAGCGTGTTTGTTGGATGCAAAGCTGATCCAGAAATATATTTTGTTTTAAGGTGCTGCCAGCATTTGCCTCTTCCCTCTCAACAAGACTGATTATACTGGAAACAATCCGTAGCAAGGGAGGATACAAGGTTGTAGATTGCCGAGGCATAACCACACATTTCCCTGTCAGCGCTGCCACCCGCGCGTCCGGGGTGGGGGTGTCTGGTTTGCATAATCACCAGGCACTCATTTCAGCTGGCAGCCCATCAGACCTCGCTGGTTTACACTTTTTTGGGTTTTGAAGTGATGTTTGTTTAGGTACAAAACACAGACTTTCAGGCTGAATGCTTTTCTCCATACACTCAGGAAGCAAAGGAGAGCGAGCCCCAGTGGAAAAGATGTGGTGCCATCGCTCCATCCTGCACATTTTTGGCTGTGATGCAGACAGTATTAGAAATTCCAGACGGTACAGGGATGAAAGTGAAAATCCTAAGGCAGTGGCTTTTAGTTTTAATTATCTCCTTCAGTTGAGAATCCGAAGCTGCCAAAACCAAACAGAAGCTTTTCTCTCCCTGTCCATGCAGGTGAGATATTGAGAAGGAAAGAGAAATGTCTAAAAGCAGTGGAAAAATATCAGCATATCAAACAATGACAAAACTGAATAAACTGCCAATTTTTCTGCCTTAGTATTAAGTTTACTCACTCTATCTTGATAGGTTTTATTAGGCAGGTAATAAATCCACCCCAAATTTCCAAGATAGACTCAGTGTAAGTACACAGTAAAGTTGATCTGCTGTCAGAGTGTCAGGTGTTTGAAAGTGTACTAGAAGTGTAAAAGTACATAAGGACACTGCAATTCCACATTCAGAGCACGAAGAACAATTAAAATAATGATAAACCCCCTCACAAGGAATGATTTTTCTCAGAATTGTCACATTCCTCATTTTGGCTAAGCCACCTGTACATTTCTCAGCGTGGTGTCACCTGGCAGCAACCGGTGACACCACTGAGCTGTGATTTGGGCCACAGGTTCACCTCTGGGCCACAGTTCACCCTCTGACAATGGGGTACATTGTCCTGGTGATCTGGGAGTGGGAGCCGATGCAGTATTGAACTTCCAGCAAACTTTATCTCATCACAGTTTTGCTATCCTGATGTGTGTATTTCTTTTCCTTACTCTTCGTGAGGATATTACAACTCTGTGCAAGCTGTAATATCCTGTGCAACTCAGGGCTCAGCAACTTTATATGGAGTCCAGACAGAAAAGATGCTCAAATCCAGAAAAAACCCACTCTGTAAAGTAGAAATCTACTGTGTTGGTTTTTTTTTTCCCTGATTCCGTCTTGCCACACCCTTCCCAGGAAGGTCAGCAGAAGCACTGCACAAGAAGTCTCCCAGCTGAGTTTCTGAGCACTCAGGCACACAGCCCATGGGGCTGTCTCACCTCTGCAATTAGCTCCTCAGGTGACCCCAGGATTACCAAAATTAACTTGATAAATGTATAAATACAGATATATAAGCTGCTAGTGACTCCGCAGAATGAGCTACGTGATATATCAGCTCTTTTTGGAATATCAAATGGACATTACGGTAGTTTTTATAGGTTTTGTTTAAGAAAAATGGGATTGAGTAGTGGAAAATCTACATGCTAGGGATTTATCCTCCACTTTTTGCTTGCCTGTGTATAAATGTGTTAGGAACATGTGTCCATGTTTATACTTTTAGCCTTTCAGTGTAAACCACATATGTTATCTAATCCCCCAATCTGGTCTATGCCTGATGGAAATGATATAAAATCGTGCCTAAAAAACGTATGAGATTTGTTTTGCATTTGAACTCTGAGAGGTGTACGGGACAGAGAGCAGCCTCCCACTGCTGGGAGCACCGGTTTTCTCTGTTCTGGGAGTGGAGGAAAGTTTGCAGAGGCCAGCTGAGAGTGACTCCTGCTGTGTGCCCTGCAGTCCTTTGCTCCAGAGGAGCAGCAAAATCTGGAACCTCTGGCAGAGGAAAGAGATCTTATTTTATATAACAACAATAAGGAGACATACAGCACTAAAAGGAACTACTTGTTATAAAAACTTGTGAATAAACTATTTCTCCCGTTGGATC
Source organism: Ptilonorhynchus violaceus (assembly GCA_013397565.1). Classification (NCBI taxonomy): domain Eukaryota; kingdom Metazoa; phylum Chordata; class Aves; order Passeriformes; family Ptilonorhynchidae; genus Ptilonorhynchus; species Ptilonorhynchus violaceus. Next base: position 2,836,426 of record VZRJ01001411.1, on the reverse strand, counting down.
TTGTTACTTTTCCCATGTTGTTGATTTTAGGCAAGAAAAAAGAAACATTACTTAAGATTTTTCACCAATTAGCAGTCAGTGGCCAGTAAGAGTCAGCAAAAAGTAGTATTTTCCTTCTACTTAATCATCTTTCTCTTCATTCATCACATTCATAGGTCCTTTATTTATGTTTTTATAACACTTGGCTAAATAAAATGGACTAAATAGCAGCTATTGAAGTAGAATGGAGGCTTGGATCAGACAGAGCAAAAATATTTTCATCATCTCAAAAAACACTTTTGCAAAAAATTATACCGAGATGGACAACAAAACCTCAGAAACTTTTGGAAAGTGGAAAGAAACCTGCTGTGTGTTGGTGGAGTTTGGAGGATTCCAGGGAGTGCTTTGCTACACTGCAATCATCATCAGCGCGCTTCCCTTTGATCTGTCTGGAGATGTGGCAGGGTGTTTAAAGCTGGGAACAGCACTTTTCTAATGTTCTCTAACCTCAAAAACAAGATGCCAAACATAAGGTTTTTTCCTCCTTTTTTCTCCCTCCAGCACATTCCTGCCAGAACAGACTATTCAATTGTGCACTGTGCATCATGACTCTCCCTGCTGAAGAGGGGAGAGCTGCAGTGTGGGGAATGAGAGGGCTTTTGTTGCTGGAGGGAATTTTTTACTGGCTTTTTTTTCTCTGTGTGTGTGAGAGACATAAAATGCTCTGGAAATGTACAGATTCTTCCTGCCAAGAATGGTTGTTTTCACAGCTCCCCTCTTGCCAATTTCAAACTGATTAAGAAATAATAAAAAAAAAAGTTTTCACATACATATCCTAAACTCCCCGCCTGACAGATATTGTTGAGCAATTGAGTCTGTAAAAGTGCCAAAATAACCTATTTCCCCAGAAGAATAGAAGAATCAAATATTGATACTGATGGTAACGTGAAAAGGGAGTTTTCAGTGACAAGAACAGATCCAAGGCTGAAGTGTTATTAACCAATTACCTTAATTAAGCTGGAAGTATGGTGTTCTAATATTTCTAAGGATCTTAGTCAGCTTTTTGGCCTTTGGCTTTAATTTTTTCCCAAAAAATCTTTAATGCAAAGTAATTAATTAATCTCCAAATACGAGTGTTACCCATTTTGGACACATGAAATATTTAGAGAGGATTCTGGCAGAATGTTCTCCTCCCAACTTTGACTTGACCTAATGCTATTCTAATTAACAAGTTGGTTTTGGGTGCAACATAGTGTTTTACATGGGCTCTGATAGAAATATGGGTGATCACAGCATAAATACAGGATAAACATTCTGTGGAACATGCAAAAAAAAAGGGGAAAACATGTTTAGGAGTCAGAGAATGCTGGAAAACAAAGGGAAATCTGTAACTTACTTTTCTGGCACCTTCTTCCGGTGTAGCCCTCGGTACAGGAGCACACATTGGTCCGGACGCAGTGGCCACCGTTCTTACAGGGGGGAACGCAAACAGCTGGTGGAAGGAAAGGAAAAGCTTTGTGCACCAAAATCACACGGGGGATCAACACTGCCCGAACATAGGCTCCTTATTTAGGTGCCTGTGTTGGGAGAGCAGCTTGCAGAGGCATTTTTTTTAGCTGGGCTAGGGAAAGTGTCTCCCCAAAGGGTGATTGGGGCAGATGCCTGGATGGAGGCCCTGGTTCTGTCTTGTCTGTGGAAAGAATGCAGGACATGATTCATAGCACCCAAGGGTCTCTCTTAGATATTTGCAGTTAAGTGGTCGGAATATTCCCAAGAGTCTCATGATTTTAAGTCCATCAAAGAGCTTCCCCGAGGGCTTCTGCCGTTGAAATATAAATCAGTGTTTGACATTTGCTCACTTGGCCCTGGTGCTGTTTCTTTCCCCCTTCTCAAAGAAGCAGAAGGAAGGGCTTTGTTCTTCAGCATGCATCCACTATATCCTCATACCAATTCCTTATCCCACAAAAGTGGATACTTATTTTCAAGTTTTAGCTCTGTTTAAACCATAACACTCAATGGCAAAAATTTCAAATCACCTAGATGTTGAAAATCACCTTCCATGTTCAACTCAAGAGAAAAATCATCAAGTTACAGTCTGTATAATTTTCACTCTCTCCTTCATCCCCAGCATCGTAAAAACAAAGAGTTTCCAGCAAGCTCTATTTGCAATTAGATTTTTGTGTGTGAGTAATTCACTTGTAAAAATATGCATCGGGTCTGCATTCACCTGGGAGCTCCAGGGAAACAAAAGAGAGAGAGTAAGAGCAAAAGCACTTTTAATATTGAAATAGTTCAGGTTTTGTAATAAGGGTGTATTTATATTCCCAGATTCAGGAGGAGCTACTGGAGCCATGCTCAGAAAAAAATGAAAACCGAGTGGTGTTAGAACAGGAGTCTTTCAGCTGCTTGAGTCCCAAGTTCTCTTTCCTGTATGTTCTGCCTGACATACTGGGTCATTAAAGGATTCATTAATTTGACTTCTGCAGCACAAAGTGAGCAAGAAGTCTGGGATACTGTTAACCTCGGTCTGGACCTCTCAGTCTAGCACAGGGATTCAAAATCAGGTCCAGTTCAATCAGAGCAATATTTGACCAGATCTTTCAGCAAGGATCTGATGGAGTCCTATACAAGTCTCCCCTTCACAACACTTTAAGGTGGTCAAGAAGGTGCCATTGTGAGCCCCATTTGAAGATAAATTATCACCTGGCTCTGAAAGTGTAGTAAACACCTCAGGGTACCCAAAATGAACAAAGTAGAGCCATGCTTTCACATTTAATTGAATAGTTGCTAATTAGAGATATCATTGACTCAATTTTAGATTAATTATTTAGTTATCATTCATGCCACCACAAATAAGTGCTTGCTCCTTCCCAGTACCATCAGGAACAATATAATGTGGATTTATGATTGACTATAACATCAAAGGAGCACACAGAGTTATGACAAGGAGAGTCCCTGGATATACTTCATGTGGGGGCAGGCAGTGTTATAGGTGCTGTTTATATTTTAAGGCTGGGTCCTTTATCAAGATGATAAATAGAACTTACCTCTCTGGCACTGTGGCCCGTAGAAACCAGAAGGACATGAACAGATATTTGGCCGCACACAGACCCCTCCATTCAGGCACACAGGATTGCACACAGCTGGGTGGGAATGTAAGATAACTTTATGAATCTCTGATAATGCTGTACTTTTTAGAGTAGGCACTCTTTTACTGCTGCACATGTCATCAGAATAAATATTTCTAGTAATACAGTGAAAAGTTTCATGCAATCCTTGCTGGTCAGTTGTGCTGCAGCATTTATTCATGGTCAGCACGGTGGGAGCACTTCAGTGGGGTTTTAGCATAGCTTGGAGGATGAAATAGAGTATAATTTAATGTAATAATTTAATTTATTTCGGATGTATTCCTTTGATTCTCACAGTTCATTTGTTTCCATTCCAGCATTCTCACCAAGCACGATCCCAAGGCAGTAAATGTAGTCAAATAAAATACACCCTGGATAACCTGGAGATGAGATATTAATTGTTTGCCGCTTTGTCTGCGTTCAGCAGAGCATCGTGGCATTTCCATGAACTTGAATAGGTGTGCACCCAAAAACCTGTTTGTTCTGCCTCATTTAAATGCCAGTTCCCACAACACATTGGCTCATTCATCACCAACAAAGCCACTGCCTGAGCTCCCTTTGCCTCTTTATGTATCTGTTATTACTGTAGATGATATAACAGGCATTAGGAATTAAAAGCTGTCTTGCGTATTTCTACGTGGCAAGTACCAGACTGTTAAAAAAATTCACCTATTAGAATTGCAAATTGATTTAGTTGGGAAGTCAGTGTGTGAAGAATAAGGAATCTGATAAAGTTTCCATTGTAAAGCAGAATGACTTTAAACCAGTCTTTTTCCTTCCATTCCCTTTGTCTTTCAGTATCTTATAGAATAGCCCATTAAATGAATTAAATGCATTTAAGCTTAAATAAATTAAGGGTCACTAAAATGTTTCAGATGAACTAAAGAAGAAATAAAATGTCAATTTGGAAAGAGAAAAAAAAGTGAAATTGTAGTCTAGATGAGAGGCTCTTTGACTAAGGAGCAGTCACTTGTGAAGTCAAAATGGATTTCATTCCTTGCTCAAGGGGATTTTGGTTTATTTGCCTCATCGTCCTGACTCGTTCACAGATGTCCACACTCTTGTCACTCTGTCAGTGTTTATATTCCCATTGGTAAAGCCCTCTTTTTTGTCATTTCTATATCTGTCCTCTTCCAGAGATTCCTACCATATCCCTTGAGGTGGGAAACCCCAGCAGTATCCCCAAAATACTCTGTGTAGTGCACCCAAAACAGTGCCAGCAAGGTGAGTTTGTTAGTCTTTCACCTAAGGTGTCAGCAGACAAAAAAATCCTGCTGCTGTTATTCTGGTTTGGAAATTACTGCTGCTGTTCCTTGTTGCCTGTCCTTCTCTCTGTTTAAAGCCATGCCAAAATAAAATTGCAGGACTCCATGAGGAGAAAAAGAAGAGAGAGTGGGAACCAGAATAGCAGCGACAAGCCCAGCCATTTACTGTGGATCATAGCTGGGCTAATTTATGTGTCCCCAATAGGCCTGTCATTTTAACACTTACAGGAAGAGCAATCTTCAGGAGATGGAGGTTAAAACGACATCTCTCACCTTCCAGGAAAGGTAATGTAGTCTGAAGGTGTCTCAGTCATTTAATATTCACCATGGCAGAGGCAGAGTGCCTCTGGAGCCTTGAGGTCTGGCACTGATGAAGGTAATCCTCGTCTTTTAATATTTCACTATTTTGCATGCCTTGTCCCGGGTGAGTGCTGTAGTTTCAGGGCCTTTGGAGGAAAATATCTACTCCATCTTTTAGGACTTTGATCCTGAGAGGAGGGTCTGAGCTGTGTCTGTTCAAAACTATGAGTCCTGACTAGAAATAGGTACCTGGTTCCAGTTCTCACCTTGTCATTTTGTGCTGATGGGTGGAGGAGGCTTTTCCCCGAGCTCCCACACTCCTGTGGATGTTTTTTGCAGGTGCTCTGCAAGTATGAGGTGCAGGCAGGAGGAGCAGTGTGAATTCTGGCACCAGTGCCTGCTAAGAATTAACTCCAGAATCACACAAGTTTAAAAAGCCGCAAAAAGGTTTTGTTTGTGGGTTCCCTCTATGTAACCCTGAAATTTAGATAAACCTCTAAACTTAGGAATACTTACGTAAACGTCTAAACTTATGAATAATTACATAAACTCAAAACCTTCCGAGGTTTTGCCCTGTACTTGGTCTCCTGTTTTTATGCTTTAATTCTTTGAACAGCAATTCCCAGTCTGAGTGCTGAATTGTGGGAATCACAGGGATTTCAGGCAGCAAAGGGCATGGTCAGTCATTTCCAACCACTCACCTGTTTCACAAGAGGGGCTGCTCCACCCATTCCTGCATTTGCACTCGTCTGGTGACACACAGACCCCCCCGTTGTGACAGTGCCTGTTACACACCACTGGAAAACACACAGAGAGACTGAAATCTCTTATCACTAACAGCAGTGCAGATACCTAAAGTTGCTCTATTACAGCAAATAATGAATTGTATTAGCCCAAGAGGTAAACCGAGGGTGGAATCTGTCCCTTTCCTTGGTTTTCTTTCCCTTTTAGAAGCCATACACCTAAAATTCTTTGCTTTTTAAGTATTCAAGCTACTTCGGTTCAAAGATAAAATTATATTCCTGTCAAGGTCAGCCTGATATTTAAACAAGCAGTGAGGACTGTGATGATGGAAGTGCATGTGTTTTGCCATGCAGCTGACACAGAAGGGTTTGAAGGCTGATTTTTGGACATTCTCTATATTGAACTTCCTTTTTAAGTTGTATTGCAGAGTAACATGACTCCTAATAGGTATGGCTGGAATTTTGTGTTCTCGAAATTAGCATTACTGCATTCACTCACAACCTTAAATTTCATAAATGTTTCTATAAACAATATGCACCTTTTTGCTTCTTTCTTTGTTTTTCCAGAAGCATTTTTATGTAGGAAATGTTGATTTAGATGTGCATATTTTTACATAACACAACTATGCTGCTGGTAAATGTATGCTCTGAAGAAACTTCTGTATTAGTTCAATGTGTTATCCTTTGTATTCAATAATCATATTAAGGGCAAATACAGGAAAAAAAATATTTTTTTTTTTTTAAATCTTGTAATTTTCTGCTAATTGAAACATGTAATGAAAAAAGCCTGGGTAAGTTCATACATACTTGTTTCACATCGAGGACCTACAAATCCATAGGCACAGGAACAAGTGTTGTGAGGCAGACAAGTTCCTCCGTGCTCACACGGCGGCTCACACCGCGCTGCGAGAGTAAAACATGAGGGAAAAAATACAGTTCAAATATTACATTCTATGTGGTTACGAGCACAGCACAGGTTACTTCTTTCCCCACACCATTTTATTAATCCAGCAAGTAATTTGGCTGAGGAAAACACTGCAGGATAGCAGTAGGTATCCCATTAGCAATACAGCACTAATGAGCAGCTATATAAAGTCTGCGAGGGAATGGTTTTAACATAATCATATTTAACTTCTGAGCATGCACATTTTTAAGTACATATTTCTGAAGTCTAGGGATGGATGGAATACAAATGCAGTTAATACTCATCCCTCTACAAATTTGCCTTGTGGATGGTCAGTAAGCCCAAACAGGTGTCAGAACTTATAATAAGGCAGAGATTAAGTGTTTCTTCCTTATAGAAAAGAATTGTATGTGGATTTGTCAGCAAAATGGCAAACATTTAAGCAAAAAAATTAATATTTAATGAGTAGCATGAGCTCTGCAGACAAAGCAGCAAATTAGATAATGATGTCTTTGCAGTATGCAAAGTCATTCTGTAGAAGAAAGAGGATGAGCAGGCATGTGGAAAGGACTGCAGCTCCTGAAACAGGCTGTCTGTTGAAGGCAGGCTTGTTTTTTAAACGTTGATTATTTTGAATCTAAAAGGTTCATTGTACAGGCAGCCCAGAAGGTTTGGCCCCTTAAACCTAAGGCAGGTACCTGACACTTCTATTTGTAGCCCTCTAATAAAGGTAATTGTGCACGGCAAACTCAAGAGAGGAGGAGGAAGATCACTGAAGGGACAGGGTGATCACTGAAGGGACAGGATGGTCACTGAAGGGACAGGATGGTCACTGACACTCAAAGGAGAAGTCCTATGTCAGAGGGCTCTCGTGCCTCTGGAAAAAAAAAAAAAAGTCACTTCACATACCAGAATGAAAAATATCTTTCCTTGCGTGTGGGAAGTGAATACAGAGAAAAATGTTGTACTTTGGCTCACTTCACTGGCAGAGCTTTGTCTTTTATGAAGGATATGGAGCTAAGCAAGGTTATTGCAAGGAAAATGCAAAATTAAGCTAACGAGACCTGAAACAAAGCATTTTTCATCTTAAGTATTGTTACAAGAGAAAGGAACACTAATGTCCCCAATTTTGTTCTTAAAGCTGGAAAATGGGCTGTGTAAATGGAAAGCTAAATGAAGGACAAATTCTTGGGCCACCACATAATTTAAATCTGGTTATTGTGTTGGAGACCTCCTCACCTCTTGTGATTGTCACCAAGTCATAGAATATGAACTTTGCCATCCAAAAAAATAATGAAAGTCATCACATATTCACCAATTGCAGTAAAAAAGACAAGCTCCAAGAAGGTGCTTTTAAATAAACCATTTTGACACAAATAACATTGGAGAAATATATTTGGTATTTAACTGTGAAATTTTGATGCTGTATTATATAACTTTAGGATTTGACACGCCTGAGAACAGAAAACTTACTATGTGTATTTTAGATCCATACTACACATATGCTGAGAATGTCATTAATCTAAATTTAGTTTTGATTGGATGGGCTATATGGTTTAGACGTTTGAAAATCAACATGTGCTTAGCTGAAATTCCAAGTGTACATCTGTGGGAAAAAAAAAAAAGAATAACACCAAATGATCATTGTCTGGACAACTAAATAGATTTAGATAAGTTTAGATTAGATATCAGGACAAAATTTGCTGAGAGCATGGTGAGGCCCTGGCACAGGTTGTCCAGAGAAGCTGTGGCCGCCCCATTCCTGGAAGTTTCCAAGGCCAGGTTGGATGGGGCTTGATGTAATCCAGTCTAGTGGATTTCTTTGCAACCAGAAACTAAAAGCAGGTAGAATTGGTTAATAATGCCTGTGTGGAGATAGGCGAGTACAAAACCTGAGGGAAAATGTACCACTCTTTTTAAAGTACGTTAAATGTGATTGCCTTTCCTGTAGGATGAGGGTTGCAAAAAGCCTCCAGGTGCCTGAGTGCTGCACCAGGCATGGTGACATTCAAGCATATTATGCTTTATTTCAGCGTGGTGTGCTTGTAGCACTTAAAGCAAGCGTGTCCGTGTGAATAGAACACTTTCCATCTGGCCTTTGCACATTCCGAGATGCATCTGAACTGTCAGAAGAGAACATGGTATTTTGGATATTAAAACATTTAGCTCTTATGGTGACATTTAATAGTAAAATGTTTAGAACTGTTCTATTACTGGTGAATAGCAAATGATAAAAACTGAACACTGGCAGCTCTGTGAGAGCGAGAGTAATATTCACTTAAAAGATATTTCCCACTGTGACAGAAATATACAGCTTGTGTCAAATTCTTTTCCCAAACTTCTATCTTTCATCTTCTGGAATGAATACTTTTTTCCATAAGCATTTGCTAAATTATAGAAAGGTATTGCGGTGTTTTTATACTGAGCGGTTTTGGAGAGGAAAAAATAACAGCAAAGAGGGAAACATTGCTGCAAATGGTCAATCTTGCTGTCAAACGTATGTATGTTTATGTTTACAATTTAAAATCCAGAGGTGAAAATGGAGAAGTGCATTATTGTGTTCTTTGAAAAGGCTTTTTGGGAAATATCCCCAAACTTCTATTTTCCATTAAAATGAGATCATACACTTTTTATAAGTTTCTCTGCAATAACTTTGGGGGCACTCAGGAATATCAGAGGTTGCGTTGTTTCCCTCATTTTCGATAGCCTAATCAGTAAATGTCTTCCAGGACAGAATTACGGCTTAGCATCCCAACAGACAGTAACTCCCTGTGCCATCCCTGGGTCTGTGCAACTAAAGCCAGTCTTGGAGCTGTGAGAGCATTGCCTGCTTAAAATTTTGAGCAACAGTCAAATCAGGACAGGCTCCACTGGAAGGAGCGTAGTCTACTTTATTTCATTGTACATTATTTATTTTCTTTCAAAGATACATTAATCTAACTTCCTAAATATGCAGATGAAGTTTTAATATGTGCAGCCCAAGGAGGGTGAAAAAAGGGAAAAGAAAGTTATTAGGTTATTGTTTTTTCTTTTGAAAAGTTGTGGACTGAAGCATTTCTTTCGCATGTAAGAAACACAGATAAATGAAATAAAGCCTAAGATTAAAGTGTATATTACTGCAATTAAAATGACTCGTTGCATATTTGAATAGTCCAGCAGTCTGGAGCCCAGTTGGGAGAGAAATATCCATCATAGCAACTGGAATATTAACAAGAGTAACTTGACTGAGTAAATTGGGAATACAAATGCAGACACTAGTGCTGGTTAGGTTGTAATAATGGATTTTGTTTTGTGAAACATCAGCTGAGTGCTCATCTGCAGTCAGAAAAAGCAAATAAAGTGTTAGGAATTGTTAAGAAATGAGCAGAACACAAAATTCCAGACTTTATTATGGTCTGTATCCATGGTGAACTCCATCTTAAATACCGTGGGCAGGTCTGATCCCCCAGCTCAGAGAAGACACAATAAAAGTGGAAGAGATGCAGAAAAAGATGACAAGGATAGACAAAGCTATAGAAGAGCTTTTTTACAAAGAACAACAAATATATTAGGTCCTAGGGAAAGAAATGACTTGGGGGATATTGCAGAAAAATGTGGAATCAAACGTGGCCTGAGAAGGGTGAACAGGGTAAAGTTCAAAGGCATTGCCTTGGCATTTTGAAGCATATGATCCATAACTTTTGAGAAGCTATTCTGGACAGTATCCCTATGTCTTTCCCACATACTGCCAGAGAAAAGCAGTTGGCAGCTCTTGGAGATAGGGGAAGGACTTTTGGTCTGACATGGTAGATCTTTTCGGTATAAAATGTCAAAAGAGATGAATGTGAGCTTCCTGATTTTTTTTCCTCGTTTCATCCAGCTGTACATCCTGAGGTCACAATGCTTTCCCAGCTACTCCATCTCTCCTGTTACTTTGAAAATTATTTGGTTTGAACAGTGTTTTTGCAATGTCAAGGCAATGCTGTGCTTTTAACTCTTGAACAGAAAGCATAACTCCTACTGTTCTAGACTTCCCCTTCCCTTAGAAAATATGGTGCAAAGCCAATAAAATATACCAGAATTTTACTGACTTCACATTTTTAAGAAAATGTTTCTAAAGTATTGTGACTATCTTCTATAGGAATGCTGAGGTTCTTTTATTACTGTTAAAAACCCAGAAAAATACTGGTCCTTGACTGTCAACCTAATCCAAAATGGTTTTAAATAATTGTCTGTATTCTATGAAATGGAGACTTTGACTTTTTAATGGTACAGTTTTAGTGACCAGACACTCCTTATCAAAGGAGCTTGGGGTTAGGGAAACAAAAAAAAACCAGATGACCAGAAATTTGGCTTAAATTCTTTTGTTTTGTCAGTCTTCAGGTCTAGGTCTCTCCAAAAGAAGCACAACAATGATGCCCAGAACAGAGTTTTTTGTTAACTTCCATGCTGTTATCAAATAGAAAGGAAGTGTTCCACCTTCGGGCACTCTAAGGAGCTCAAGGAGTACAACACCTGCTCTCAGGCAGTGCCACATGCACAGACCCTGGTGAATGAACTGAGTCCAGGGAAATGATGGCATTTTTTCCCTTTTCCTTGTCCAGTGGATGCAGCACCTTTGAAAGTGATGGCCTGTACACCCGTGGTGGAGTGGGGAACAGAGGCAGGACAACAAGTACCTGCTCCAGGATGACTAACAGCACTAACAAATGCTTCAGAGCATTAGCCTCAAATATTACAAAATGCTGCAGAACATGTGCCACTCGTAACACACCAGACAAAATGCCAGAAACACTCTGACAACAATCCTGTTTGGGCTCATTCTGCATTATTACAGTGCTGGGTTTTTATTCAGCTGGCACACGGAGCTGAAATGTGTAAAGCTCTGTACGTGCTCTGTCGCTCCTGCAGTGCTCTTTGGCAGGTGATTCGTGCTGCCTTGAAAACTGCTAGAAGGATACTGCAGCAATGCATTGTTTTTTACTGCATATATCCTTGGAAACGGCACTCAGAGTGAAAATTAGGTATTTACCAACCTCCCTCATCACCAGAGGAACACTTGGCTAAGCTTACTCCATAAATGCCAGAGAGCATCTTCTGCAAGAGGAAATGTGGGAGAATCCAGTGGACTACAGCAGGCCTTAACCCCCTACTTTTTTTTTTTTTTTTTGGTGTAGGTGATGCTAACAATCTCCAAAACACTGCTCTGAAATGAAGCTTTCAAAGCTGGCCTGTTTGGCAGATTTGTCCTAACATTAGGCCACTAATAAACGGTCATATTGCTTTTGTGCAGGAAGGGGAAAGTGCTGTAGAGCCTGGAGGAGCTGCTTCATCTCACCTCAACTGCAGAGCACATAGCTACTGACAGAAATAAAAGAATTAATAATCTGTAATTCTGATTACACCATAGCAAGAAGAGCAAAAGCCGGGTAGGGCTGTCCTCCTTACGGCCAACACTGCTGTCAGCAGTGAAGGGAGTGATCTAGATGGAAAGTGCTAACAGCTTCTGAACATATCTGAGTTTAGATGCCTGAATATAAGACAAGCACACTGACATTTAGCTGTGTTCTTCCAAAAGAAGGTAGGAGGTTAGACCTGATGATCCCCAGGGGTCTCTTCCATCCTCTGGTCTGGTGAGTCTGTGACTCCCAGTGCAGGATGACAAATCTGAGGGAGAGGACTTCCAAATTAAATATAACAGGGAGACTGGGAGGCTTGTCCAAAGGGATAACAATATTAAAGATATAAAATGTGTTATGGTATACTTTAGAAAATAAATTAATTTTCAGGATGCTGCTTATTTTTTTTCCTACTAGTCCTCCAAACCTGATTTTGAATCTGCACATTTGGAAAAAAAAAATTGCATTCTATCACAAAATAGCTACCACTTGGTAAAATATTTATTGTCTTAGAGTATTTTCAGACACTCTTGTTACACAAAGGTCACATCCAGTCCAGATCAAAGGGTGTTAAATCTTGCTATCAGTGGGCTGTTTCTTTTATCTCAGTGAATTTTTATATCGAATAAGATGGTGACAACTATCAATAGTGTCTGGGTCTGTCGACATTTTTGCTCACTTGCCAAGCATGTTGTGTTGAAGCCTGAAGATTTTGCAAATGTTGGTCTCATCTAAGCTTTGATCATTTGCCCAATTTTTCTGCCTCTTGTTCTCAGAGGGCACTGCTGTCTTGAGGGGACTCAGTGTAGCTGTGTGGGCATTGTGAGGTGCTGATAGCTGGGGTTATGACAGGCCTTAATCCAAGAAATTACCCTCATTTTTCAGCCTCATCTGTCATGATGAATCAGCTGCATCTGACATGGGAAGAGACATCCACGGCTGGAGGTACAAAGGGTGCTCTTCACACCACTGGCTGTGCTCCAGGGTGCAGGTGTGCGGGGGGGCTCGGGATGGAGCAGAGGAGGGAAGGGACAGGCAAATTATTGAGTCAGGTGTCAAGGTCAGGGACAAGAGACAAATAAAGGATGTTTGTGTATCGTGTCATCAAGCCCCAAAACACAGAATGATGTTGGTAATAAAGTATTTCATCCTAAGGACTCTCCAGGGAGATTTTTGGTAATACCAGTAATTGAAGAAAACATCTTCCAAGATAGTAAAAGGCAGAGGTAGATTTATATTTTAAGGTAGATTTATGCTTTAAGGACTATACTGATGGGCATACTAAACATCCACACAGCAGCTGTACGTCCATATCTGTAAATATTCATATGCACTTGGGCCTGGTCTTTGAAGGGAGACCTTTCTGTGGCCAGATTTGCTTTGAGCTTCCCAGTACTTGGAGCTATTTGGAACTTCTCCATCTGCAGGTATAAAACAGAGGTCAAACACAGACTCCTTTGTGCCAAGGGACCTTAAGTCCTTTGGGAGGGGCAGCTCAGAAATGTGCAAACAGGCAAAAAATTGTAGTGCCTAAGATTACAGTAACCCTTTCTTGTACATTTGGTACTATATCTCCAGCAGTGCTCTGAGATCAGAGGGCTGCAGTGATGCTGGGGGCTTCACCCCCCGACAAAGCCTGGCTTTCAGCAAGGAATCCCTGCAAGGTCCTCCAGAGCACATCACAGCTGAGACCCCCCTGCTCTGTGCTTGAAGGATGAGAGACAAGACAAGAGAGAGAGTGAAATAGATGATACAAATACTTTTGCTTTGTGCAGTGGGAGGCCAGTTAAGATATCAACTTATCAGAGGGATGTCTACAAAAGGTGTGATTAATGATAGCAAAATCAGGGAATTCATTGCTTCAACAAGGTGCATAAGTCTATTGTTTTACGGAGGGATTCTCAGATGCCTAATAAATAACCCAATATATTGTGAAAAGCCTTCTGGTGTTACACATTTCAGGTGAAAAGTTCTTTTTCATATTTAAGATATTAGATAGATATTTACAAGTAATTTTTAAGGCATTAGAAAAATTAGTTTTTCCCAGAATATGTGTTGTATAAAGAAGGGGAATCAATTTTACTCTTTTCCCCAGAAGTTTTATATGATTTCGAATGTGATGACTTTAGTAGAATGAATCTGGCATTAAGCAAGATCACAATCTGTCCCTGGTTTTAATAGATTAGATGGTATCAAATAAATATGTCATTTTTGTAAGCAGAAAAAGCTGTTTCAAAGTTATAGATTTTATTTATTATTTTGAAATATGATTAGTTTTGAAAACAGACTGGTCCCAGCTACAAGAATCTCCAAGTTTATAATAAAAATTAATTTTTACTTTGGAGAATTATTAGCCTTGGAGTTAGAAGAGAGTTTTAAAGAGGATTTTCTCCCTTACCTTCACATGTAATTCCATCACCGCTGTATCCGGGGGGACAAGGGCCACATTTAGATGCTCCACCTTCAGCTGGCTCGCACCGCACACCGGAGAAACACGGCACATCAGCACACGCCACTCCGTGATGCATCCCACTGCTGGTGCTTGGCAGTTCCATAGCATCCATTGCTCTGCTGAACAACTTCCTGGCTGCTGTGGTCTGTGCTGGAAGCCTTGCTCTGGGAGCAGACCCTGCTGGGATGCCAGCGCTGTGGGAAGCTGCATCGAGGGAAGAACTTGACACATGGGAAGGGGAGGGGAGGTGTGCTGCCAAAGGAGATGCTCTCGGCTGCTCTGTTAGGAAATCCTGGGGTGGTTTAGTCCTCAAGACTGTGACTCGACCAGGCCATTTCCTGGGAGAATAGCTGTGCCTGGAATGTGCCCTTGCAAAGAACGAACCTGCATTTGCATTGGGATGAGGAGGAACGGTCCGTGCTGTAGCTGGTTTGTGCTGGTTAGAGTGGAGAGGGGTAGGGGAGGTCACAGTGACAGCTGGGGCTCTGGGCTCTGGCTCCTCATGCAGAAGGGGGGTGTGTGTGTCACTTCTTTTTTCAAGAAAAGATTGTTTCTCAAGTGCTGTGAACTCCGTATCACTTTTTTTTGCTGGTGATGTGAGAGCTTGGGAAATCTTCCTTTCCATTGTAAGGGATGGAGTGTGAATGACTGTGGGGTTTCTTTCCAAAAAGAATGTAATATCTTGTCTTGGAATTTGGGGTTGGGAAAGAAGGGAAAATACATTTCTTGATGTCTCCAATACGTCTTCCTGGTGAGAGCCTCTAACATCTTCAATATTTCTTCCAGGAAAATCCACATGGCTTTGGGAAGATCTTGAAACTAGGGCACAAGGAAGATATACATCAGGTAAATTTGCTGGTCTGGAGTTTAAAAGAACCACAGTGAACATTTAGCTTTGGAGCAAACAACAAAACATCAGTTCTGGAAGTAAAAGGGTTAATTATCAAATATGCTAGGGGCAGGTTTCTGCCAACTGGCACAGAAATGACATGGGGTTATCTGCTGTGGGTGACACCAGCCCTGATGCACAGGGAGCCGCAGTGATGAAACTCAGAGGGTGGCAGTTCATGAACTAGATGAGATATATTTTTGATAGCAAGTCTCAGGGAAGGTCAAGCATTATCCTTTGGTTTACTAGTTTTGGCTTACACTACACCATGAGGTTTTGGTACTGTGCACCTTTTTTGTGGTGAATCCTGCAGTTCTTGGTCTCCTGAGCCAATACTTGCTTCTTATTAACTGCCTGTACTGTGATACTGTGCTGGGAAATGTTCTGCTAGACAGGATATAACTCAGAGAGTTTGCATTCCAGCTCTTTAAGTCAAGGAGACAGGACACTGCAGTTTGGCACAGACAGACATTGGATAGGGAAACACACAATGTTAACATGGCCCTTGACCAGATTGTGGCCTGGAGAGACTCCAGTGCCATCCCACCGGTCTATGACTCTGGAATATTTTTGTAGTCCTTATGGGAAAAGGAAGTTTTAGGGAAGCATTTAAAGGAGACAAATGGAAAAGCTTTGTTGATGCTGTGTGCAGCTCCCTGCAGACGTGAGGGGCAGCGTGCGAGGGAGGCGGCTGGTTTGTTCCTGTCACCCACTTGTCCCAAAGCCAGCCACCTTTTCAGCTGGGTAAGGAGGGATGATAGATGGGCAGAGGGGACTCTGTGAAGGGCCTTGAAAGTGGAGACGAGTAGTTTGAATCAATACTTTCAGGAAGATTAATGGCCATCTGCTGACGCTAATGAATGGAAGAGGCTATTTTTAACCGGTTCTGGCATACTCACTCCATAGGATATGGAATATATTGGATCCCGGACAAAAACCCTCACTTGGTTCTTGGGTTAACCCCATGCAGGATGCACCTCTTTCTTTTAAATATAAATATTAATCACTTTCTAAAATCTCCCATTGATGGAGAACTTAGCCATAGTTAGCAAGGAAAGAGATTCAGATGCTTGGCAAGGGTCAAATGAAAGTGAGGGCATCGACTGGACCAAAGCACATCCTGGCAGCCACAGTTGTGTTTATTTGGCTGATAAATAGCATCATTCTGCTGGCAGCTGATGGGTTTCTATTGTCCTGAAGCACAATGTTTTGGAGTTTTACAATGGTACTGGATCGAGCTATGACCATCAGTAGGAAAATACATGGTATTTAGTAGAGCAGAAGGCAAATACATGGATTTCAATGCCCAGAGTAAGGCTGGTGAATGATGAGGTACACAGACTGGAAGAAAAGAGATGATGAAGCAGGGAGGACATCAGCAAAAGGAGCATGTGAGGATAGGGGAAGTCAAAGGATTTTTAAAAATGAATGAGAGAAAGATGAAAGAAATATCCATAGAAAATTATCAGTAATAGATGATCATTACAGCCCTTAGAAAATTTGATTCAGGGACCAGAAATCAACAGGAATGACAGTGAAGGGCTGAATGACCTCTCTGACAAATTTCCAAAATGAGAGCTGATTATAGCTTTGAGCTCCTTCCACTGTGTCATAATTAAATGGGTTTTCCTCCTAATTGATTTTGAGTAAGTAGTAAGGGGATCAGTCTGACTACCTGAGAAAGTGAAATCTATTTCTTTAGCAGATGATATAGGTGAGAACCCTAATAAACATCATTGTTCCCCGCAAGGCAGAGCTCACTGTTGGAGTATTTCTGTGATAGTGTAATTTTTACATCTCAAATAATGCTACCAATGAAGAGCAGTGATACATTTTTGTTGGTTGTTGAGTTATGATAGATACTGATCAAAGTCCCTTATCCACTCTGTAGAGGTGACTAAACTTCACAAGATATTGGTGTCATTCAAATGTGGTGACCAGAGCGTGCTCTCAGCTTTCGTTGTTAGAGATTTTTGCTCATATTAATAGTGTGCAATTTAGTTCGGATTAGAACACAATAGATTTTTTCTGGAATACCTGAAAATTTCTTTCTGCAGTCTTCCAGATATCTAAATAAACTAAAACAAAGAAAGCAAACCAAAAGGATGCAAACTCAGTTGTCTGTAGTTAGCAGCTTTCTCAAATCCTGTATTACTTCAATTTATTTTCCTTGCTGTTGATCAATATCTTCAAATGCATAACCCATTATCAGTGCAAACTGAGAGTGTGTGAATCTGTTTTTCCTGTGATGCCAGCATATGATTACATATTGGACTGGATGAAAGCAACTAAAAGAAAGACAAAGCAAAGTGCTCAAGGTTATATGATGGAACAAACCCACTTTTTCACTACCTGTCCGTATTTCTGCCCTCACTAATGGGGAAATGTGTGGCAGTGGAATAATCGAGTTTATTTTTCACAGAGGTGGATAAGAGACTGAGACCCTGCTGCTCTGCTCCAGCTGTGCATGGCAGGACCTCTGTTTGTATTGATGGACTACACCACTGCAAACAGAGTGTAATGGCAGTGTGGACCAGGCCCCAAGAAGACAGATTCCTCTGTCGTCCCCTATCTGGGGAAGACTAGAGCAAGGGTGACAGAGGGCAAATTTCCGAGACACAAGTTTAACATCCCTCATCCAACTCGACACCAGGACACTTTCCATCTGTGTGGTGCGGGAGTCCCCCCAAATCCGTGACCCTCCAGCCTCTGGTTCTCCCGGGGCTTCACACCAAGCTCACAAATCAGAACTGTCACCAGCAGTCTCTGGCTCATGCTCACCGATGCCATCACAATGGCATTGCTAAGGCACAGCAAATTCTGGCTTCTTCTCTCACCTGAACTGCATTTTATACTGAACTACTAAATATCTGCACTTGAAGAGGATCATGCTCATTCCGAAGGGAATAAAATGACTGCTTTAGCTGGTGAAAACAGTCATTCACAAACAGAGAAGGTACTTGACATCTCTTAAACCCAGGGTGAGATATCAACATTCTGAAGCACAGGAAAGAAATCCAATATATTTTTTCTCTTCTGAGTTACTGGTGGTTTTTTCTTTTTTTTGCATTTACAATCTTTCAGAAAAAGACCAGATCCAGACTGGAATTAAGTCACATCCCCTTTTGACCTCAGTGAAGCAGCACACATTTCACACCCTGCCTAGAACATAGTGCAGCAGGTTGGTTCCCATATTCCTGGATGCTGCTCCCCCAAATCTTTGCTGGGTTTAGACTCACACACCTTCACACTGTTCTTCCCAAGCCATGTGCCTTGGAGACAGCCCCATCCTGACCAAAACTGGCAGCTGACACTTCAAACACTTAAGCTTCCTGCAGACATGAGTATTAATCACCTTTTCAATGTCACACTTCTCTTTGCCTCTCTTAGAATTAGAAACTTACCTTCTGTGTTTTAAATATAAGTGTAACTTTTTATTTATGCGATGACTTGTAAGCATCACCATATAATCTCAAGTGCTTCTCTCTCTTTTAATCTCATAAAATGCCCCAAACCAGTCTAGTCTTCAGGTAGAGACTGGCTCCTTCTCCTTAACAAACTCCTCTGGCCGTGGCCACTTCTGCCTGTCACTTCAGAGGACTATGGGCACCTTTAATTCTGCTCAAATTACAACTCTCTCAGAATTCTGTGAATAGTTTAAGAATTCATTATTAACACAATTCAATAAATTTACAATTTGTGTAGTTCTAGAGCTATTAACATTTAGTAGTACCTGCTGCCCAGCCCATTTCTCATTCAGAAGAATGTTGGCAGAGAAATGCTCTTTTGACATATTACACTATGTGGGTCATCATTTAAAATTTGAAACATCTACCAGCACATAAATCTTATTTAAAATGTCAAGAGAGAACAGAAAAATTACACTGGTCTAAGAAGCCTTGTTACCAGAGTGCTGAGGATCCATATCCCTCTGTATGTTTCCATGTTAATGTTTTTTTCTGTATTGGTGAGAAAAGGAAAACAGGAACAACTGTCAATAGGACACTCCAGGGAAATTCTGGTTTTTTTATCAATTCTGAGTCTCCTTTTTTTATTACTATGTTCTGGCATTACTTTCTTCTCTAGTCAGAGTGTGTTTAATTCCTAAATCTCCTATTTAGCCATCCAGGCATAACCCAACATCTTCCCTCTCCTAAATTTTCAGTAACATAGCTTTGATTCCCCCTTCCTTCCTTGCTCTTAAGCATCCAGAAGTTCCCCCCAATAGATGCTGGTTGAACTTCCCAGTCACCATATCCCATCTCTTACAATCACAAGCAGTAACTCCCAGAATAAATTCCTCACCAGCTTTAAGTGAAGCACAGTTTCAACTTCCCAAGTCTTACAAAGAGTGCACTTCCAGGATTATTTTTGTAGCAACAAAAGCATTTCAAAGGCTCACTGTGATTGGGATATTAGTACAAATTTAAAAAGAAGCTTAAGTTTGGACCTACAGATCCTTTACCTCTTATTCATAGGTAAAAAATTGAAAAGCAAAATGTGTTGTAAAGGAGTTTAGGGGCACACAACACACTGGAAGTAGACACAGACAAAAGTTAATCCCCACTTTGAAAGATGTGGAAATAGAGAATATGAGCAATAAGGTTTAGGTAAGAGGTGCCCAAATCTGTAACTCACAAACAGAAAACCACGTGGAGCTGTGTATGAGGCACTGGCAGTGCACAGGCTGGCAGAAGGATCCAGCCAGGAGATTTAACTCGTGCTGGGCTGGCAGAGCTGGCCCCTTCCCTGCCTCACATCCACACAGCTCAGCACAGGGCACACAGCTCTCTATCCATCTGTACAGGTGTATTCAGTCCTTGTGCTCTCAAACCACCACTTCTGTGATGGGTAAATTTACTCACTTGATGCTTTAATGATGAAATTAAAAGGTGAACATCTAGTTCACTGTCCCTGAGCTCTCTCAGCCTGATAGAAAATGAGATTGTGCTGCTGATGTTGCTGTCTGGTGAGCAATTTTCTTCCCCTTCACCTACCAAAATCATGAGCAATAGGGAATAGTCTGTGGACTCTGCATCACTCAGCCACTTCTGATAATAACGACTCCTCTGCTTCAGACCCTTGTTTGTCAATGTGGCTGCAGCTGCACATACACAATTCTGTAACACCATTCATAATTTGCAAGGCAAATTTGTCTTGTGTCTATGAAATACAAAGTCACTCTGCTCTAACACAACACTTTTGTGGAGAAGAAAACCTGGGACCTTCAGTCAGCTCACTCACTAAACCTTGTTTACGAGTCTCTCTGTGTTCAGAGCAAATGATTCCCACACATGGAATGGGGTCTAGACTCTGCCATCAAGGAAGTCCTTTTTCTGTTCTGGGATGTTGAAAACCTATGTGACTATACAAGAAAATATTACCTCAGAATGAGATGGTGAGTTTGCATATGTCACATTAAAGAGCTTTTATAATTTTTGCATCACTGTGCAGTTCATTTGCCTCAAGGTTTTCAGAACAGTGTCATTGACATCTCAATTCATTAACTGATGTATTTAAAGAAAATGGGGATTCTGAGATGGCTGGTCAGAAAAGAAACAGTTCATGAGCATAGAAATGATATTGAATGACAGAGAAAGTTTTCAGTCTTAACTAAGGTACATCAAGGAATACATAAAGATAATCCCTTTCATACTGAACAGATACAAAACAATGCCTCAGAAAGATTTTGCTTAGCTATAACTCTTTTTTTATAGGGAATATTTTTCTATTTGTAAAACTTTTTCAATAGAAAACATTCTGATTTAGAGTTTAAGAAACAAAAAACCTTTTGTGAAGTCTAAGAGACTGTGAAGATTAATTGCAGATTACTTGTGATGATTACATAAAAGAAAAAACTAAGAGGAACAAAGAGTTGGGGCTCTAATACTGCTTTAGTTTATATTCATTTAAACCAGATTTCTCATAGATTTAAATGATCAGATCCTTTTTAGGTGTTCTGAGTAGATAACAGTTGTATCAGGCTATGAGCTGGAGTCCTAGACTTACACTCAGGTCTGAAACAATAAAACAACTCTAAATACGAAATTTACCCTACTACCTGACATTTTCACCTATTATATGTGGATCTGCTTTCCAAGCAAGATTCTTGGCACAAGACATCATATACAGGCAAAGTGCAGGAACAGTGCAAGAAGGTGATGAACACAATGACAGCTGTACAGAAAAATGAGTCTTTGAAGAAAATAAGGTATTTTGTGAACTTTATTTTCAGACTCTGTTTGTTGGGGGTTTTTCTTTACTTCTTTTTGATCTTTTCTATAAGCTTTCAATAGAAATTTCAACATCAGGGTCACCAGAGAGAGTGTTTTTAAAAATGATGTAAGAATTACTGATTGCAAAGATATGAGCATATTCCCCAAACAGGGATTTTTTTCTTCTCTATCAATAATTTTATTTATCAGTATCTTTTTTTGGATTGCATATGGATGTTTATAAACCTTCTATGTTTTTACAAACAAACAATGTTTTTACAAACACCTCTCCTACCTTCCAGTTTATTTCAAGATTTAATTGAAAAGTTCTCTCCCGGGGGTCAGAAAAAACTCAAAATGTTTGATGTGCTCTCACCCCTTGCACAGGAGCCGTGCTCCTTTCACTCCTTTGTTGCCAGATCTCCTTCTGCGCTCTTTACATTCCTTGGGTCTAACCCTTTCTCTGCTGCTGTTTTCAGAAGTGCTCTTCCTGTGCTTTTCTCTGAATACCCAGCTAAGAAGACAGGAAGCGAAGGAGATGTGTGGTTGTGTTTCAAAACACCCCAAAACACCCACTTAATCCCTTTGTAACTGTTTTATCACCCTTCCTTTCATTATCCCTTGTCCACCTTTCAGGTCTGAACTTTTGCCTCTCCTCTTTGTGTTCTGCCTTCTCCAATTATTGGAGCCTGGGAACAGTATTATTTCAGCAGCTACAAAGGCTGCACTAAGATAGAGTTCATGAAGTTAAATTATATTTTCTATTCAAGAATTGACAGTATATTTTACTTCTCAGTCCTGTGACAGATGGAAAAATTAATAGAAATTGTGTTCTTATCTGATGATGCCTCTTGGGCCTTCAGACTCTCTCATGGCTTGAACAGGTTGATAGATATATACAAAATAGGCTGAATTAAGGCAGATAGTTTCTGAAGCATCCCTGTCTAATTCTCTGAAATATCTATGTAGAATCCTTTAGAACAGTAATAATAGATTATAAAGTTCATTTCTTTAAAAGAAAAGCCATAATATTTTTTCAAAGAAAAAATAGCTTAAGATTAAATGTTTGACTGAAATTCTCGTTTCATTTGATTTAAGAATTAAATGGTCTAAAACAATAATTATGTTGTTTTGGGCTGTAAACACATACAAAAATGAGTTATTTTACATATGAAAGCCAAGAAACAAAATCAACTATGTCTTACTGGGAACCAGTAATGTATCCATTTTAATATCATATAAGCACATTAAATACTCTCAGTGAAATCATGCTTCTATGGAATTCTCCACAATTTGAACTGATTAGGTTAACAATTACCTATAGTTTCTTCCTAATTTAGAAAACAGAAAGCAAGGCATTTCAATAATAAGATTTCAGATGGCATGCCACAGAAAATCTTAGCTAGTTCTCTTTGAGAAAACAAAGGTTGGACCAGATGATCTTCTGAGGTCCCTTCCAACATTGTTCTATGATTCTATCAAATTCTAAATCCAATATATTATCAGCATGGGAGATGATTTTCTCCTCCATCCCAGAGGATCTGTTGCCCTGTGTTAGCTACAGGCTGTTGCTGTATCCCTTCAGGAATGAACTAACTCTATTCATGTGATGTGTAATACTTGGGGCAAAATTCACATGATTTGGAGGTGGACATCACCTGATTCTGCAAGCAAGTCCTGTGAAGTGGGTGCTGCTATAACATACCTGTTGAAAACCAGCAAGATATTAAAGAACTACTCCTAAATTTGTCCTGGGCAGTGATAAGTCTCTATATTTCACAGCTGTTTTTACCCTCTTGTACTCTACTGTGCTTTGTGTTGCTTATGAGCCCTTTCTCTCCAGCTCCTGCTTTGCTTTATCCCTTAGTGGCAAAACTCTCGTGTTGCTTTAATGGGGCCAGGATATTGGTCCAGTCTGAGTTACTTACAGTCTTAAAGGGGCCTTTAAGTGCTTTTAACAAAACAGCAATCTTGTCAAATTTGTGCAAACAGGGTTGGCTCTCTCTAAAAGCTGTGTGCTATTATAGCTGGATGATTAAATGAGCCTGGAAATTCTGAGGGAAAATAATCTTGCTCTCTGCTCTGTCAATGTAAAAAACTACTGAGCCTGTATCCTATGTAGATTATTTGTTGGAGACTGAGTTGTTATTATCACTTAAAAGTCATGATGGCACAGTGATTGCTTAAGCAAAAGGTGGCACATTCTTGGTAGGAGAGAAATGTAATATGTGCTTGATATTCTGATTGAATGTAAATATTATTCATGGTATAGCTGAGTCCTCTTCCCTAGTGGTTTTATGGCTTGGGCTTCATTGGTCTTCTATTGCTGAGCCACATCATTTCCTAAATATATCATCTGTATTGGAAGCACTTAACAAGTTCTGGATTGACAGAGTGTATGGATCAGTGAAGCTGGAAACCATTAATCTTTTAAATTATCTAAACATATTCTTCCCACTGTGCCTACTTTGGTTGTTATGTTTGGGTCATAGCATATACTGTACAGGTCTCTTGATATTTTTCTGAAAATACTTTAATATTTTATTAGGTATCCTTAAGGAGGAGGACATCAGAAAGACTCTCTGATTCCCTTTCAGTCTTGACAAGTATGGGAGTGGATTTCCAGGGGCAATTACAGACTCAGAGGGCAGGAAAGGGTCAGAGCTTATGTCCAAAATGCCAGGCTGATCCTGGCCTCATGTGAAGATTACTGGTATGCCATCTGCAAAACTGATTCTTTCATAAGACCAAATTTATAGGGAATGTCTTTGTGTGGCATTTCTAACCCCACTTCAGCTGCCATTTCATCACATATCCCTTGAAGGAGACATCTTTACATGATAACTGGTCTATCTGAAGAAAATGTACATTTTGTCCTGAAATACACCAACTGGAAACACTGAAACACAATTTATGAAAGGGGTCAGCAGCTTCCACCACGAATTCCAAAGATGAACTTTGGACAGAATTTCCATGGCCTGACTCAGAGCTAGGAGCTGGAAGCCATTGAGACGCGATTCTTTCCAGTTTTGGAGCCCACAGGCAGAGCTGAGAGCTATTACCACACAGAGGCAAATCAGAGTATCCTCTACTATTTGTTTACTATTTCTGTATCGTTTTCAAGGATCTCAGGCAACTTTATAACTAATGGCTGCAGCATGTACACCCCTGCCTTCAAGTGAGCCTTGTAACTCGTTGCATAAACCATGTCAAGATGGGTGAGTTACTCTTTGCAAAGCACTCTCTGAATGCTGAACACTCTGTGCCTTTTATCTACACCTATTGGTACATACAGATCTCGTATTTAAAAGTTCTGTGTGTGATGTGCCTGCCTTAGCAGGTTTTAAGATGTGTCTTCCAGGAACTGTGCTCAGCTCAGCCCATTAGGGTAATGCTGCTCGTTCAGTGGAGTCACTTGTGATTTACACTGGTGTAAGTGAGACTGGAATCTGGGCCTTGATCTTTTTAATGCAAATTCATCAATTCTGTTAGATAAAAGATGAAAGGAATCTATTACATTCTTCAGTCATCTCTTGAAGCAAAATCGTTTGATTGGTTCCAGGCAGTAAGAGGTCCCAACTCCTGCAGTTAGCTCCAGACATGAAACCTTGGGTTGGCGACCAAAGCTCTTACTGGAGTTATTTATTTTTCATGGATAGTGATCAGTGATGACTGCTAATAACGACAGAAATGATTTCCAAGTTAAAATTTAAGAATGCAAAACCTAAGGTTATGATGTTCCTCAGGTGTTTGACTGAGCAGTATGTGTTTAAAGACACATGCTTTCTTTCACTTCAAAACATTTTATTCTCCTTTTAAATCCTCACCTTGATGTTGATCTGACAGTGGTGCAAATGAGAAGGTGACAGAGGTCTCTCTGATGTAAAATCAAAGTGAATTCAGACACATGGTGCAGATACTGGAGGAGTGTAAAGCACGGAGCACGTAAACATAACAAATAGCTGCACATGCAAAAGTATAGCAAGTGCCAGATGTCTACAATACTGCAAATTAACTGCTATGACAGGAGATCTTGCAGTGGTGTTCAGAATGGAAAAGCAGAACTCAATAACAGAGATCATAAAATCACCCTCTCCCTTGATCTTCATCTCCCTAAACCAGGAGAGGCAGAAAGAGCCGGCTCTGAACTAACAATCATTTATCCGTGATGGATGTGGCACTGCTTTGTCCAGTGAAATTGCTGATTTACTAATAGGGAAAATGTAAATCCTTTGTGATGACACCAACCTCTCTAACCTGCTAAAGAAAGTGCAAACAGATGGGTATCTGTGTGACTGTGAGTGATGAAAGCAGTCTGGAGAAATACCCACAGCGCCTGACAAGAACTGATATGGCAACGTGCAGCAGCATCACCAGCATCCCCCATTAGGATATATTCATTTTCTTTGAGCCAACAATACGACCAATGATATTGGATGGTTTGATTTAATAGATCTGCCTCTTCCAGCAGAAAGGTAACAGATATTTTATACAAATGTGAAATGTGCCCAGGGAAGCCTGGACAGATTTAAATTCCTTAGGCTTTCCTCTTTATTGCAGTGCCAGCAGACTTAAGGGACTTTTGACCCTACTAGTAAATTTTTGAATAAATGTAGGATAGCTGCTTTATGGTTTTGGAAGGGAGAGGGTAGCTTTTTGTTTCTGATACGAGAATTTTTAAAAAAAAAAAAATAATTTCCCTTTATATCTGAAATTCCATGCTGGCTTTTCCTTAAGACTGTTCTGATGTACTACAGGAAAAATGGCAACGAAGTAGATTTAAAGTGGTACAAACTACAGATATAAGACAGGTAAAATATGTAACTGAGAACAGAATGAGGCCCCGCATTGTTGTTACAGCAGATAAATGTAGCTCAGAAACTTAATTTTAAAGTTACATAGTTTGCAGTAAGTCAAACACTTCAAGAGATGAGTACCCATCACATATCAATGCTGAGGAAATGGTACTTTGTTGATTATAAATCAAAATTGGAGGACTTTTTGGGTGCAGCTCATCAAACACTGATGTAAGAAACAATTTTCTTCTGGCATATTTTTCTCCTTGGTAGCCTACAAAGGCAGTTGGGTAATTTTTGTGGTTTCAGTATGAAGAAATACTTATCCTTTAATCCTTAAATCACTGCAATTGAGTATAATTTCATGTCAAAAGCAGCCAATAAAAGTACCAAGTAGGGATTAGCAGGAGTATTTTTAGATTAAAATTACTGGAGTTGGAAAGAAGTGGCACATAATCTCAGTACCTTCACAAGAACTGTAACAAGCTGAAGAGGATTTGTTCTGTTTCATTTGAAGATGGATGGCATAAGTTACAAGGGAGAGAAGCTATTATTCTAACAGGGAGGATTTCACAATAATCATAATCCACAACTGTACCTAAATTTAATTGAAAGTTAATTCTTCTTTGTCTGTTATCTTTTAATCATCAGTGCTATACAATACTTCTGCTTCTACTAGCAAAGCACTTGGGAAGGAAAGTTAAACCCATGATTTTGGCCATAAATTAAGGCACTCACACAGCTGCAACAATTGCTTTCATTTTTAAGTATTAATACAAATGACTACTCTCGTTTAACATTGAGGCGCAAGATTCTCACTGTTTATATTGTGATATAATTCACAGGAGTGAATATGAGGTTCTGATGGAACAAAAAAAAAATTCCTCCTCATTCCCTTCCCAAAGTGTTCAAGCTGGCATCATTTGCAGCAGGAAGTGCTGACTCAGTTTACATATTTGAGAGGAAAATGTAAAACACTCCCACAGCCTCTGATATACAGCTCACTTTTGAGAGAAGCATGTACTCATTTCACATCCTGATACATGGGATATTTCTTAAATCTTGCCTGGAGTTGTATATGACAGGTATGAATCACAGTAAATGGCAGCTCCTCTCTGCATTCCCCTTTCTAGAACACAGACGAATTTATTGGTTAATGTTTATATAAGCACAGTCTGAGTGTGCCTGATTTACTGTACCAGTACCTACAGCTGCAGAATGTCTGTTCTACTCAACAGCCTTTAAAGGACCTTTGGGGTGCACAATGTGTATCCCATTATCCCATTAATGACAAGGCACAGCTTTGGGCAATAACAGAAAAGTTATTTATATGCACAATGATTTTTTTTCTTCCTCAACCACTTTTACAGCTTCCCCAAGTTATAGAAGAGTCAATAGCTGGCTTAGTGATGCTGGCAGACTAAGTGATACTTTGTACATACTCATTGCTAGGGAAAGAAAAACGTTGAGTTTATTTTTGTGACCTTTAGATTCTGAGAACTGGCTAAAATCAATTTGTAGTTCAAAGAGATTGGATGATACCTACACTAAGCAGTAAAATTGCTTCCACTTTGATAGAGTGTGTTAAAATACAACACCAAGGTAACAATCATGGATTTGGGTACAGAATGGGAAGTGAAGGTGGATTGGTCAAGTGTAGGAGGTCAGGGAACAATTTGACAGGTTTCAAGCCACTCTGTCTTGAATACGTCAGAAAAAGATTTAGAAGAAACCAAGGAATCTAACCTAGCAACTACTGTTATTAAGGAATAACCATGAGTACTCCTGGCACAATCATCCAGACTGTCCCTATAGAACCATACATTGAATTATGGGAATATCACTGAGAGGGAGCAGGATCAGATGAGAGGTTGTTGTCATTGCCACTTTCTATGCCATTGCCTCAGGTCAGGACCCAGCCTTTCTTTCACCACAGCAGAAGACCTCTTCTAAGGATCAGTCCTGAGAGATTCATGAGAGCAGCTGAGTTTCAGAGCTCCTCAAGGAAGATTATTGCTCAGGCTCTGAACAATACTACTGAAATTCTTTAATTATCTGCTGCCTTCCGTTGTTGGTACAGTTGTTCTAGCATGACATTTTGTTTATTATTGTCTTCACAGGTCACCTTGCAGAACAGATGCCTTGCAGCAGAAGAATTGGGAAAGCAGGAAAGCTGAGTGATACTGGCATGTGTCATGTTCTGATCTTACTGAGGGGGAAACGTGTTCTGAAGTCCTGTGCCAGTGCTGTGGCAGAAATACAGATGTGGTGATTCACAGCACTGAGCAAGTCCTGTCATGAAGAATTCCCCCTAGGAGCAAATTAGGTGGTTAATCTATTGAATTTCAACTCATGGAGCCAGGTATTCCTAAAATAAGTCCTGCCAGCTGCTCCTCAGGTGAGAGTGGAAGAACACAGCCTTCAGTGTTCGATTACAGAGCACAGTCTGCTGCAATGCCATCCTAGTTCAGGCTTTCTCATGGCCTTTTATGCAAAACCTTTCGAAAATTCTAACAGATAGGAAGTACCTGGTCTAGGGACTTTGGTGCAGACTCGACCATTTCCAAAAAACCCTGCTGGGCACCGGCCACAGACGTATCCAATGTAGGGAGGTTTCCGGTCAAAACAGAGCACTCCAGGGAAACACGGCCTGTTGGCACAGCTGGTGATGTGTGACACAGGTGCTGCGTGGCCAACAAGAGGGAGTTCAAGCATGTTGTTAATAATGTCTCAAATGAAATGTATATACAAAATTTAGCACTTACTGCCTGAGCCCAGATAAAGCTTTATAACTGCTTTTATTCTTTTAAATTAATGCAGAATGTTCCCAAACCTTGAGCCAAACATGAGAATGTCCTGTAGGCACAGTGTAACTGAACAGCTGTTTCTCATTAAAGCAAGATTTATTAGTCCTCTAATTACATGTTTTCAAGTTTATTACTCAAAGTTGTTTGGCATTTATCATGTACAATATAGAAACTGTAATTTTCAGCATAAGTGAAAGATTACCTGAGTGAGAAATTATATTATTTGACATCTTTTTGGTCTTTTATAATTGGAAGGTAATTATCAAACCTTGCAGCACCTATATCCTACTTTTAAAATTACACTGTGAAGTACATATGTTTCTGATCTGGAAATCCTCCTTAACGTGTCAAACCTTGTATTACAGAAAACTGCTTTAATTATCTTAGAACTATGTGCAAAATTTAACACTCTGGTAGTATATAATATTTTATCACTCATGATGTCACTGAATAGCAAGTGTATATGAACTGCCTGTAGAGTATTTAACAGTGTCAAGACAGAGAACAGATGATGAATACAATCTTAATGATGGTTGTAGATCTTTTTTAATTGCCTCCAGTGAGGTCTCCATCATAATTCTCAAGTATTTTCTGCATTATTCTTGCACCTTACCTACAGCATTATGGGGCAAGTTCTGCAGAGGGGTTGGCTGGCCTGGTGCAGATATTAGAAAAAAAAAGAAGGTAAGGACAAAACTCCTTTTATTTGACATATGCCTCTACACAACAGACATGCCCAATCTCAATATTTTTGCTGCCTGCTTTCACTAGAGAATCAGCTGAACGTGCAGCACTCATTAGAGCAGGACCAGCAGAAGCACCATGCAGGTGCACACCCATGTCAGAGAGTGCTGTAGTGCTGCACCTCTGGGAAAAGCTACTGCCACAGGAAAGTCCATTCCATGAGTTGATCTTCACCTATGCTCGAAACTCAGTATTAATTCAGTGACTGCCCATTAAATACTGAAATAAAACAGCAGCATCACTTGGCTATGGAGAGCTGCCATAAACTGCCACTCTTATCATCCTGCTTGCCAGTGATCACTAAGATTTGGAGTGGTTTTGTCCTGCCTCAGAAGTGATGTGATTTCTAATTAAGCCTGACCACTCTGATTATTATTGTTGTAATGCCTCCCTTCCATATCAAATTGTTTAGCAGCAACCCACAGTCTGATGTAATAGGAGGGGTTTTATTTCTAACTCAAATTTTCTTGTATTATAAACAGCTAGTTTGTATTGACTGTTAAGATGTTAAAATTAATGATTTTGGAATACATAAACTACCCCAAGTGAAAAAGATTTCGTATACTTGTACACCTACCATGCTTATCACTAATGTTAAAATTCTTAATTACAGGAGAATCCTTTGCCTCTAAGGATTGCAGTGGCTGCTTAACCTTAGTCCTGTTCAATTCACCTTTGCTGCTGCTTAAAGCTTCTGTAAAGTCAGCAGCCGGCACAGCTGTGAAAAGAAATCACAGAGACAAGAAACAAGGTGTTAGAGCTTAGCTGTGATTGATGATAAAAAGCAGCAGCAAATCAGGTAACCTGGCATAAGTTTACTCTGGAAACCAACAAGCAAATAAAGGCAGCTCAGGTGAGTCCAGCTGCTGAGACGCAGCAAAGGCTCCAACACGAGTATGGGAAAAATTATTATGCCCAAGCTCTCTGAACTTTGCTTATCTGGAGTCTTAACAGGCACAGTGATCTTTCATTGGGCTCAGGGCACTTGGAAAGCCTCAGGTCAACCAATGTTTCAAGGACAAAATTTCCTGGACAGCACTGCTCCTTGGATGGGGATCCTACACCCCACCCTGGGAGCTGTGCTCTGTCTGAGTCTTGCCTTTCCTTCAAAGTTGCTCTCTGAAACTGTGGTGAGTGTATTTGTTGGCTTCAGTCAGTTCAGCTGCAAGCTTTGTATGTGTCAAAATACCTGCACAAAGTGTATGTGGGTGCAATGAGGAAAAAATGGTTCGTGGAGACTCTGAAAAATGTTAATTTCTGCATAATTTTAAGGTAATGAATTAGGGATAAGGTCTATGTGGATAGTGCTGCAAGTTAAACAATTATTGCCCTGGGTCTCTTGAATATTCTCTACTCTTAATAAAGCTTGAAACTCTGACTCTTTGTCTATATTAAACAATGCAATGAGCTGTTGCTCACTTTAGGAGCTATAATATTACTTTAGTTTTCTCTTCCTTTCTTCCAGAAGACTTTATACTTGCTTAAGCATGGGAAGTATGAGCGGGAATGCTAAGTCTGTGTGTCAGAACTACAAATAATGACTTCTATCCTATCTTAGGTGAACAAAGAAGCCCTCAGGTTTATTTCTTCTAATAAATGTGCATTTCAGAAATAGAAATTTTGTTCTGTAATTAAAAAATGCAAAGTAAGAAATTTTGTATTTTTCCAAAGCACATTATTTGGTATATCCTTCCTTCACTGGTCAAATTAACCACTAAAATACGCATTAGTGAAACAGATGCAAAATCACTTTGAAATAACCAATGTGGCCAAATAATGCAGCACAGAAAACTTTATATAGAGATGTTTGGCAATATGATTGAAGGGATATTTGGCAAATCTGGCAAAGGCAGCTCTGCTGGTGCCAGAGTCCTGCAGTTTCAGGCAGACTCAGTCTGCTCACAATGGATATATTTTTCCTTTCTGTAGCGAATATGAGGAAATGTTAACAACTGCACAGTAAATATCTGTGTCTTTTGTTCCTTGGATTTATTTGGAAATACCAACAAACAATGTAAAAGTCTTCAGGTGTTCATTTACCTTCTTCTGGTCAAAAAAAATATATTGGTTTTGGAGAAGACTTGTGTCTATCTGACTGAAACAAGCAGAGTGTGTGTGAGTCACTTCAAGTGCACTGGGAAGGTCTCAGCAGAGTACAAAGTCACTGTAGTCTCCCCAGTAAAGAGTCTGTAGCTCCAAAAGTAAATATGGAGCAGACCTAAAACTGTTCATGGCCATTTTCTTCACTGGTTGGGATCTGTGGAACGACTTCATGCCAAGCATCTGTGGGATGTGTCCTCTAGTGAAGGTAAACCTTGGAAGCAGAGGTGAAAAGATGGGAAGAATTGGCACATGGACCTTCTTCCTCTTACCCTCCCTCCAGCTCACACAGCAGTTGCACAAAGAAAATCAGCCCTGGGTGCTCCCCAAATGCTCACTCATGGATGTATATTCAGGAGTGAAATAGTGGAGAATGTGCAGAATGTCCTTGGCAAATTATCTAGCTGGAAAACACTTTTTTGTATGCTGTGGTGTTCGTTCTATACCAAAATGAAAAATAGCAGAGCAATTTGCAAATATCCATATTAATATAACATGACAATAGTCTGTTTTGTACATTTAAAGGTCTGTTAAAATCGAGTGGCAAAATACTTGATTAAGAATAATAGTGGTAGAATTGAACCCATTTTCCCCCCCCCCATCTATTAAAATAAATCATGTAAAACACTTACATTTGCAGGTTTTACCATTTCCCTCCATCCCACTGGGGCAAATTCCACATGCAAAAGATCCAAAGGTATTCAGACAGGACACTCCAGGAAAACAAGGACTCTCTTCACATTCGTTCTTGTCTTCCTGACAAGTAAGCCCTGTGGCAAAGCAAAGGGGAAGTTAATAATCAGGAAAGATTCCCTGTTTATACTTCAGCTCGAATGTTGAAGCAGACAAAGGCTCACTTCTCAGCTGTAAACTCATTACAGGGTATGTCACTCATGTTCCAGCCAAATTCCCCACTGTCTCACTTAAACCTGCTTTTATCACACTGTTTATTACTGTCATTATTGGCAACAGAAGTGCTGAACTTGAGACTACTGCTCATGGAAAACTGTGCATGTTAAATAAAAATGCACATAAATGAAATTAATATTTCCACTGCATTTCACATCTTTGCTGCTGCTCTTGTTGTCTTGTTTATGTGAGATCTTTGTCGTATACTGAAGAAGCCAATGAATTTCACCATTTTGATTTCAGAATATGAGGAGCCACATACTGACATCTACTGTACTTTCCATTTTTATGTGAACCTCACATAATTGTGAACCAGCCTGGTGGAGCCTGGCTGAAGGTAAACCTTTCAAAATGACCAAACTTTTTTTAAAAAACATGTTTTTCTATTTAAAATTAAAATTTGAAGAAATATTCTGAATATGTGACTGAACCACAGTACTGGTGCTCAGAAGATAGGCTCTCACAGGATCTGGACCCAAAACAATGTCTTTTGAGTATTGCTGATTTTTGGAAATAAGGTTTTAAAAATCCCTCGAAGCAGCTGATATTCAAGTTCACAACTTTAGATGATTTAGCAAACACCTCTAGGGGAAGGAGATCCAAAAGTTAAAATTACTGTCTGAACAGCAATGAGGCAGAGTAATCACATATAATGTTTAAAACTCCCTCAGGCTTCAGGTGCTGCTGTCTCTGTGCCCTTGGGCAAACTTGCTTGGCTAGTGCTGGTCACAGGATACACAGCCCTGAGGGCAGGTCACAAACTAGCCCAGATCACTTCTATTAAGGCATCCCCTTTGTCCCCGTAGGATTATACCAGGAAATTGGGACAACTTCTGGAGAATCCGGATGCCTCAAGACCTACCACCAGGTACAGAGAGGTTTGCTCCATATCAGATATCCAGCTCTATCATGACAAAAGGTCTAAAGATGAAGGAATCTTCTTTTCCTCCAAAAAAGAAATTTGTCAGAGTGGAATGAATTACAGGATGATAAAAACAGAGCATTATTATTCATCTCCTACAATATAATCTCATTGCTTCAGCATTTCAGACAGCTTCCACTATTCCTTTCAAGTTAAAATAGCATCTCAATGTAGAAAACTCAAACTGAAGCCTCTTTATTGATTGGGCTGCCTAAAAATCCAGTGACATCACCTTCCATTCCTGCTTCATCTTGAGGAAAAAAAAGAACAGCAGCACAAAAGCCACGTCCCTTTTCCTGTGCCATCTCAAGCTAATTTGTTCTGGTTTTCAGGCTTTTTGCTTCACTTATTGAAACTGGACATCACACAGTGTTGCAGGGCTTACCTTTTTCCTTTCCTTGGTACATTTTGGATGACTATTTATACATTATTTAATTATCACATTCCTGGCATGAGGCTGTTTTTCTCTGACGCTGATTTCTGGTGATGCATTGGGAAATTATTAGACACCACATTATGGGAAATATTGAATGAGTTACCCTCTGATTAGATTAGTAATTACTTTCTTTCTCTGACTATCATATAAAGACTAAACATGATACCATAAAAAATGAGAGTAGGAACAAAGTTCTCAGTTTCAGTAACAACAGTCACTTCTCCCTCAGTCCCTCTCATCTTCTCCTCCTCACCCTTGCACACTCTATTTTCACTGCAAAGGGCTGCTTTTCAAACCTCAAAGACAAGGGAGTTACAAAAATCAAAGGAACACTTCAAGTAACAGATAAATTTTAAAATTCAGCCACTTGGCTGATTTTTGTGATGTAAGAGTGAAACTATGCAAGCACCGCTCTTCACACAGAGAGATTTGATTTTAAACAGTGTCTGATCAATTTGGGCATAATGATAATCCAGATGAGTCCAAGGACAAATGTTTGCAAAGACTGAAGCTTGGCTGAAAGTTGCTGAAGAGGCAGCAGAAACAGCCAGAAAACTGTCTGCACCAAGAAGTGTCAATTACTCTGTTTGCACAACCTCCAGTGCACTGTAGCACAGGGGAATCTCAACTCTTTCAGCACTGCTACAGTACAAATAAAAATAATAGGAATAGAAGTTCTTCAGGTTGTAAGGTTGAACCATCTGTTGGTGTGCCAGTTACATTTCTTCATCCCTGCATGGGAAGTTGTCTGAGAAAATAAAGTCCTTTCATGCTTTGATAGGAGCTGACCACCTACAGGTGCAAAGAAAGCTTTTTTGACTGTGTTCACATTAAGTTGACTCTAAAGGAACAGGAAATCTCATTTAGGGGCTCTATGGTTATTAGAAACCATTAACAAATCCCAGTGGTTTCTTTCCTGAAATATAAAATGAAATTATCGTTCCCTCTTGCTCCCCATCCCACCCCCAACTGTGTACTAATCACTGGTATATGAGGAAAGAAAGAATGATTTTGTGATTGAGACAGTTTTCAAGGATGAGCTCTGTTCTCAGGTAGGTGACGTTCTCACTTTCTCTGGCCAAAAGAATAAACAACAGGAATCCTTGTTATGTTGCTGACAGTGTAGATGAAAAATGAATGAGCTTTGAACACTCAGAGATACAGTAAGAATTCTGGAGTCAGCCTTCTCTCAGATTTTCTGCTGGCTTTTCTCCCTGCCCTGTTCCCATTCCTACATTCTGCCCTGCGCTGATGCACCTGAATTGCTGCTTCCCTTGCAGGGCTGTTTGGGAAGCTCTCACAAGTTCAGGTCTTGTTTCTACTGCCTGCTTGCTGTCGTTTGTAAAGATTTGATGGTGAAGTGGTGCTGTCATTGAGCTGCATAGCATTGCCTTCTCATTAGATTATTGATGGTTTTCTGGGGAATTGAGGCATAAACACAGCATCAAGGATGAGGTTTTATTGTTGTCACAGAACCTGCCCTGCAGTAAAATCGTCTGGTTCCCAGCTGGCTTTCAACTCCACTTGCTTATAATTTTTCACCTGCTATTAAAACTTTGAGATGTATTCTTTTTCCACTCAATCATATCTTAGTTTTTTTTTCTGTTGTTGCTTGTGTTTTAACATTTTGTGAAGAACAGGGAAGAATAGCAAAACCATTGCACTGTTATTTAACTTGCAAGAACTAAGGATGCAGGAAAACCTGGTGTCTCTCTGGCCATCAAGGTGTCCTGTGCCCTTGTCTCTCCAGTCAGCAGGTCCACTGAAATTATTAACTCATGGAATTATATTGATTTTTATTCATTTAATCCTACTCCTTACAGTCAATCAATACTTGTTCCCATTGTATATCTTCAGTGTTTAACCAAATACACCATAAAAATTTCCCAATTTTCCCTGTGCTCATGGGAATGTTCTTTCCAGGGGATTCAAGACATTCTGCTTATGCTTGGTTGGTTTAGGGATTTTTGTATTTTGATCAAGGTTCCATTTTATAACTTTATTCTCTATGCTTAGGCTTGTGTGTTCTTGCACCAGTGGAGTCTCTGGTGGCATAAAGACTTTGGACAGCAGCAGGCTTTGGCCATTTGGTAGCATAACCTGGAGCCAGTACAGATTAGGTGACACAGATCTTTTAGGCCATTTTTCTGGACTTCTACTTATGAATGATTTTTATTTTTCATTCCTGCTGGAATTTCATATTGAAATCTGAGCTTGCAGTCCCACATGACCCAAACAATGAAGGTTTCACCAACTGCTGACAGGCAGGAAGGGTACCTTGCCCGCTGGCTAAAACCTGTTCACTGCTTTTGCTTAAAAATGATTTTTTTCTGTATATATGCACTGTAAGCAGTAATAATTATGTGCATTTGATGTTACTTCTACTTTATTTTTCAAACCTATAACACTGACAGTGGCCAACCTTATGGGTCTCATGAATGTGAACAGAGCAGGGGGTTAAGTGTTCATCTCTCTTCCCTTCATGTCTTAAAATCACATTTTGGCCAACTGTTCTGGTTTTGGCTGGGATAGAGTTCTGATACCAGGGCACCAGCCCTGAAGAGTTTCAAAGGTTAGATTTTGTTTCATCATCACGTCTGACAACTGAATGGGCTTGTGATTTTCTAACACTTAAATTTAATGAAGCTTCAAGCGGGCCTAAAGGACAATTTATTTCTGCATGTTTTCCATATTTACTTCTCCTTCCTAGACCTAAAAACCCCATTTAATCCTAGTTCTTTCCTCAGCTTAATTAAGTGAAATCCTGTCGAGTGCAAAAGGGCCCTGGATCTTTGCCTTTTCTCACTTTCACTCGGTCTTCTCCTAGCTCATCTCATGGATGAGCAAATCCATGGGAAATGAGCAGGAAGCAATGGAGATCAGGGAGGTTCACAGCCTTGAGTGATCATTTCAGGATGAGGGAGCTTTAGGTCATTTTTCCTTATCATTAGATAACTGCTTTTGCACATTTTTCTGTATGTCTAAAGCTAAGCCATGGGAGCAGAAGAGGAGGATTATGTATGTAGTCCATTTGACAGATGTTGTGGTCATGCTACACTCAAAACATCCTGTAACTCAATATATCTGTAGTTAAACCAGAGCTGGAAACAGTGAGGTATTACCTCCCAAACCAGGGGGACATTTACAAAAGTAGCTCTCCACGCTGTCCACGCAGGTTCCGCTGCCACAGGGGTTTGATTTGCAGTCCCGAATGTCTTCCTGGCAGAATTCTCCATCAAATCCGTTTGGACACAGGCACAAGTATTCACCAAGGCCTGGAGGATATTTAATATTGGTAACACATGTTCCACTGTTGAGGCAGCTGCAGGGCTTCACTACAACCTGGGGAAGGCAAAGGGGATTGTGATAAGATTCCTTTGAATAATCACTGCTGGGAGGTGTATTGCTACCTTCCAGAAAGGGAGAGATTTGCACTGCAAACATGTTATCCAGTATTATGAAAACTTATTTCTAACCAATTTCCTTTGTCTAGATAGATGGTCTTATACTCAGTGTACTTATTTATTTGACTGAGGGCTCGACTTCAAAGGGATTTCTCTTTTCATCATTTAGGAGCACATTCTGACTTCTTATAAGAAAAAAACCCCAGCCTTATTTGCTATAACAGAAGCTTTCCCATAGTATCTGAGGGCAGAATTTGTTCCTTATTCTTCAAAGAAGAAAGGAAAAATCTTTTCTCTTTGCCTGCCTGCCCACCTTACTCTTTCACATTACAAATGGCTCCCAGGCAGGAACATGACTGTGGCATTCCTTATCTGGTCTCTCTCTTCAGTGAAGGGAGATCCATGGTTGTATTTTACGTATGTACAAGAACTGCATTTCAACAGATTCAAAGCTCTGTGTTATCTCCTCTAGATAACACGGGCCTAGTTTGAAATATTTCCATTAAAGCCATATCTAGGCTCCCATTTCCCCTTTGCTGTGTGGGTTCAGCAGATTGGTGTTTTTTGTGGTTTGAAGGAGTAAAAATAGGAATCTCTAGGAATAAAAATCTTTTCTTCACAAAACTATTCTTATGTCAAGAGCCTGCATCCTGCTTTATTAGCTCATCCGATCAGAGGATTAATGTTAGCCTATACAATAAAGACAAAGCAATGCACAAGCTCTGCCAAAAAACTTAGAGTGTGGAGTAATGACATAAGAGCAAGACATCCTCTAAAAATATCAGTGAGAATGAGTTATAATCTCCCTTTTATAGCTAAAGCCTGGTCTTTTATGTTATATGCTTTTTTTGTGCAATCCAGATGCAGAATGTGAATTTTAAAGCAGATTAATGAACCATTAAAAGGCTCTGCAAGAGTGTTCTTTCAAACAGCAATCAATAGCACTCTCTCTTGTTCCCTGTATATATAGTTCCTATGTTCTCAGAGATATTTATTCCATTAATTGATCATTATTGCTGTGCTGGATATTATACACTTACGAGGAAATAGCTGAAGCCTT
Organism: Ptilonorhynchus violaceus; assembly: GCA_013397565.1. NCBI lineage: Eukaryota > Metazoa > Chordata > Aves > Passeriformes > Ptilonorhynchidae > Ptilonorhynchus > Ptilonorhynchus violaceus. The sequence continues at coordinate 2,797,995 of VZRJ01001411.1, read as the reverse complement.
GTTTTTCAAGACAGTAACAAATTATTAGCTATGATGACAATCGCACAATAGCGTTGACGTGACAAAAAGGTTTGTTTTGTTTTTCCTTTAAAGCGTTCTTCCCCTTACCTCGATAGAGTACCTGCTCTGCGCGTTGCACTCGTCTGACACCGTGAATTCAAAGGTCTGCATTTCCTCCAAATCCACTTTCCAGATGAGGAGGCCAGCGGGAGAGAGCCTGGCATCCCGTGGCCCGGCCTCTAGGACGAACAGCACAGCTGACCCTTCGGGATCCACTGCTATTAGCTGGTAAACAAAATTCTCACCAATAAATGTCAGCAGCTGGCTGGAGGGGGCCTGGAACACAGGAGGCAGGTTGTCTAAACAGCAAAAATGAAACCATGATTACATAAATTCCACTTTCTCCCACGTAAGGATTCTCAGAGTGGGTCTTTGAAGGAATGCTCTCAAAGAAAACGTAAAGAACATACCCAGACGCCAATGGAGGAAGACATTTGGGTGTTAGAGGCAGCAAGTGGCTTTACCAAAAAGAACACCTTTTTCCTCCCCTTTTTTTTTCATGCCCTATAATGAATTTTTCTCCCACCCCGCACTTTGATTAATTTTGATGTGCTGTCTGATATATGGGAGGAAATAATACATGATTTCTATAACCTCCCACTAGTCCCAATTCTTGCTAAAACTGCAATTAATTATATTTCTTATACTTACATATATATTTAATCTATTTACCATCTGTCCATTTAAATATAAGTAAACTAAATCTCAAAATGCTGAATGACAAATGAATTGGGCAGGCAACTCAGAGGGAAAAATAAATTGCAGCTCTTCCATTGAGTCGACTCTCCTGCCTTTACCCATGATGAGTAATTAAACTGGAGCAGTTTGACTGAATTCAGTTGGACATTTCATCAGGAATAAAAGTCTTTTCAGTGCCAGCAGAGATACATCAGTGATGCTGAGATGCTCTATCCCCAGTGACAGTGGTGTGTATCATGTCACCATTGGCACTGTTATTTCTGGTGTTGCTGTTTACATTCAGTATTTCCCTAATGAAGACAAAACCCCCAATTTTACAAGGCTATTTTACAGCGGAAGACAAATGCTACCTGAAGATACTTTCAACTTGCATAGGTAAGGAGGACAAGGTAGAGAAAATGATTACATTTTATAATTAGAAACCAAGGAAAAGTAAGATCAGATGAGTACCCTGAGGTGGCAGTAGCTCTTTTCAGGGCCAGGAGTTTCATCTCCACATCCTAAGCCTCCTCAGTCTCAAGCCATCTTTCCCTTTTAGCCAGTAGTGCAAATTGACATGTATTGATATTTAAAGGAATCTTCTCACAATGCAATTTGACCACAGTTATGTTTAACTTAGAGCACATTTCTAATACCGAGGATTAATTTCAAGCCACGCTCTAAAATTATGAACTATATACGTGTTCTCATAAGGACTCCTTGCATTATGCTCATGGGAAATCATCATTAAGGGGTTTTTTTTGTGGTGCATATAATTTCTATCAAACTTTGCTTTCCATAGCACAGCTTATATTATGCAGTTATTTAAAAATGTGTCTCCTTTATTGCTGCTGTGCTATGAGAGCTTTCTAAAATGCTTGTCCAGCAGATTGTTCTGGCATTACTGTTGAAAGCTTCCATCTATTCATTTACCTTTTATTTCCCAAACACTAAAGCCATGGAGTCCATAAAAGTTGTGCCCAAAGTAATCAATGAAATATTGATGCTGGGTATGCATTTATGGATAAACACAAAGGTGTTAACGGGATGGATGGTAAGGAGAAGTGGTAGGCACAAAATAACATAAAATCAGATGTTCTGAAAGGAGTTCTGTGGAGGAGTGTTGCTAATTCTACAGAGATCTTCTTGCCATCCAGTAAATATATATATACACTCCTTATTATTGCAGAACTGTTAAAAAAGTTTTCACACTTTTGAAAACAGGTCTGACAAACTCTTTCTTTTAAATATTTTTAAAATTTGAAATAATTAAAAAGCGAGCCATGATCTGTTTCAGATTTCCCAAATCACTTCTAGCTTTATTAACTTCAAAACAAATGGAGTTTTGCATTTTTAAACCATTTCCTGACTTTGAAAATCAAGCTGTCTCGCTATTAGTAATGACTCTGTCTATGTAACAATCAGGATCAGCTCATCCTAGAGATGTTACTGCTCTGGCCAACAGAATGGGAGGCCAGGTTGGATGTGGCTCTGAGCAACTTGGTCTAGAGGGAGGTGTCCCTGACCATGGCAGGGGGTTGGGACAAGATGATTTTTAAGGTCCCTTCCAACCCTTTCAAACCTTTCTATGATTCTCTGATTCCATGACTGAAAGGAGGCAAGGTTTGTGAGTCACAGATAATATCCCTCATTGGTCTTAAATTTTTTTCTGGGGGAAAACACACGGCTTTCAAATGTACAGGCTCTTCAGGTCTGACCTTCCCTTAGTCATTTTAACTACTCGTCCAAGTGATATCCAAAGGGATTTTTAGTTGGCCAACATCTGAGGTGTTATAAAACTGCAAACAAACAAAGCAAACTGGTCCTGTGACTCACATACCTTTCTGTAATTTGTTTGTGTTTACAAAACCTTAAAGTTCAGAGAAACTCTTTCTAGAAGCACCACATGGATCTACACAAAACCAGTAATATAATCTTTATATTGACCGGATGCAAATGTGTTCATGTAAGGGGGCAGATGGGCTGTGAGGATAATGCTGCTGGAAACATGGGTTATCTGCAAAGCATGGGGCAAGCAGTGGTTGTTGTTTACACTGGGCATGTAGCCATGAAAAAACTATGATTAAGTCTTCAGCCTTCAGGAGATGCTTCAAAAGGCAGCCTTCTCCATGACCCCTGCCTCGAGGGGCTGCAGAAGGAGCATTCAGGTTCTGTGGCAGTGGAGGTAATGAGTGGCTGATCCCTATCACTCAGACTCCCTGCCAAGCCAAGCTCTGTTATGTGGCATTTCATAGGATTTGGCTCAGCAAAAGGAAGCAATTCTTCCAGGTACCAAAAATATACACTAGTGTTTTAAAAACAGTATTTTCCCCAGATTGCTTCCTTAAAGATTTATACCTGTGAGATGATGACAGAGGCACTTAGGGTCCATCACCTTTACCTGAAAGACTCGGGCACTGCATGGGGCACTGGTATATCAAAACTTCGCTTCCAGGTATTATTTTCATTTATTAATTTGAGATTTGTCAGGTTTCAGACAGGACAAGATGCATGCCCACATGCATAGTGCATGCAGTGGAGTCTGCATTTCTGGTGCACCCAGTTATTCCCACTGCAAACAGTCCATGTACACTACACAGGACAGATTCCTGTCAGCTAAATGAGGGAATGAAATATTTCATAAAACAAGTCCTGAATTCCCAGATAAATGTTTCTAAATCTTAGACAAAAAAGCCCTGTCTTACTTTGATTAACAGACCAGGTGAACTTAGAAATGTCAGGTTCACAGAGAAGACAAGGACTGGTAGGGCTTGACTCTCCTTCTCCATAGCAGAGTCCATCTATACTGCAAGTATTTTCCTGCCAAAAAAAAAAGAAATAAAAATGGGCGGGAGGTGAAGGTAGTGAAAAAAAGAAATAAGAAATTAGCAATTAATAATTTATAGATATAAGCAGAAATTCATTTGTCTCTTGAAATAATAAAACAGGAACAATTTAAATGTTGGTGCTCTGTGCTTACAGTGAGAAAGCAAGCCCCAGAAGTTTCCCAGTTTCAGTTTGAGATCTTTGTAGCTCTGAATGTTTTAACTTAGGCAACGTGGTACTGCTTTGTCACAGATGGATGCAACAGGATGTGACTCTTTCCCCATTTCCACACTCGTGTGGTGTGTGTGGTCATTATTCCCAGCTGTGGCTGCTAATATGATAAGCATCAGGTATCACTAAAAGGTGAGCTCCATGAGACTCACAGAAACTGAGACTAGATAAAAGATCCCTTCGAAATATTGGAATCCTGTTCTTATTTCTGGAGGTTCTTCATAAAGATCTGCAAAAGCAGTGCTATAAAAGCAAAATAAAGAAGCACATTACAGTTTATGCTCCCGTGAGGTAGCTGTAAATAACAGCTAAGCACAGCCATGGTGCCTTGGTGGAGCAGAACATTCCAAAAGACACTCAAGTGATGATGCACTGAGGGCACAGAAACCTTTGGGTTGACCTGCTCCTTTCCCAGTTTGGGTGCCCACCAGGCCCAGAGAGGCCATGTGGGTTCCATGTGGGCTGAAGACACTTGGGTTGTCTGAGAAGTGAACACAGGGACATAATTAACAGATGTAGTAAAGGATGTATCCCATGGGAAGGTCCTATGGCAGAGTTAGGTCTTTTCCTTGTAGCCTGTGTTGGGCTGCACAGGCAGGTGGGACTTTTTCTGACCATGCAGATTCCCGGAAAAACATGGGGTGCAGTTGGGAACTAGGGGAATGTCCTTCCCACAGTGGGAGAGCAGGAGGGAGAAGCTATCAGGACCAAATAAATTTTTCCTTTTCCTTCCTTTGCTTTTCTGAGACTGATAAGTGTCCCCACTACTGGCCTTGTGGTTTCTGTCTACTGCTTTACTGATGTCTCAAGCTTCTTTCACAAACTGCATTAGTCAATATTTTAAATAATACCACTGTAAGGGTAATGGGTAAGGTAGAGAAACAGAAAGCATTCTCATAATTGCCCTGACATGATAGAACAAGACAGATCTCCAGCATTAAAACCTGGATGTTAATTAGATTTTATTACATTGTTGTTTTCAAGGGCTTGATGCTCTGATGAAAGAAAAGATTTTTTTTTTTTTTCTGATGCAATAATGTGGTACAGAATGGGCTCCATAAAAGAACACAGAATGTGAAATGGCCTGATATAAAATGTCCCCTAATTGAAACACCTTTTCTGAAAGTAATTTAGGTGTTGCACAGTAATGTCATAGAAGGGGTAATTAGACTGTGGTCTGATGCAATTGGAAGCCTAGTTCAAATATTCCCTTGAAGCATCTTAGAATAGAAATTACTACAGTCCCTGGAGAACACCATATTGAGAGACCATATATATTTCTGAGTTTCAAAAATGTAAGAATAAGGAAAACCTTTGACAAAAGCCCCTCACCTTAGCTTTAATTGAAATGGTTCTCACACAATTATTTTAATCTGAAACTTAAGTGATTTTGCCATCATTTGGGCTGTATTTGGTTTCCCTGCCCTTTTCTCTCCCCATGAGCCTTCCATTACATTCTATCCCCTGCCCAGCTGAGGAGGGCAGTGACAGAGGGACTTTGGTGGGCACCTGATATTTAGTCAGGATCAAACTGCCACATGGGCCTATAAAGTAATTTCTATTCACTGACTTATTTGAAATAAATGTGAATTTTTTTTTTTTTTGGTAACTGGTATGTGCTTGCAATCAGTTCAGGTTTTAAAACTGTATTTTCTCATTAGTGTTAATGAGGACAGTGAGGCAAATGAGTTAAGATGTACCTGGTTAATCTCCATTTTATAAAAACGCAGACTGGTGGCCTGCTATTAATTCATAGTTGCCTCAGGGCAGGAAAGCAGGATCAGCACATTCAAATAGCCCACCCTAATACCTTCCAACATTTTTTTGAAGCCCCACTGCAAATCAGATAATTTGCTTAACACAGAGCTCTGGAAAAAAGAGCAGGAAAGCTCTTTTTGAGGGATATTACACCAATAAGTCCGCAGGAAAACAGAGGGTTATAGTGCTCTGCAGGCAGTTTCTAACACGTTGGCAGTTTAAAACGTAGCTCTAGACTTTCGATTACGGTTTTGAAACTGTCAAAATACTATATGTTTGTACTTAGCAGTGTTTAATGCAAGCAAGAATGGTTTATGTTCTCTCAAGAGTGTTCTCACATGACAAAAACTGTATAACATGCATCTCTGTGTACGTCTTGCTAAGGCAGAAAATGGGAATAGGAATGATATACCTCACAGCTACAGTGCCCTCGCCAAACAGGCTGGGAGAGGGAAGACAGCAGAGATGCTTCAGAAGTGAAGTTAAGCCTTTCAGGGGATGCTCCTCACCCTTATTTACTCCCACTAACAGCTGCAAAGGATAAATATTGCCAGCCGTGGTCTTTCCTGAGGTGTTTGCGTGAGGAAGGTCCATCATAAAGCATGGTCTATCAGGTATTCATACCCCACGTAAATATGAAAAAGAGATAAAATACCGCGGACGTGAGACTGTGAAAGAGAAAAGCGAAGTGTTGGGCTGTGCAGCTGATCTGTGAAATAGGTTTTCCTCTTCTAGAGCAGTTATTACACACAGTACATCAGAGGGAGGGAGAGAGGGCTAAGGAAGAGATGAACGATCCGTATTAAACCTTTATGATCTTTAAATTACCTTTAATTTACAAAGTCCGGTTGGGTGGAATTGGCAGACCTGGCAGACCGCGTCGAACAGGGTCAGCACTCTGGAATTACTGTACTGGAAGCCATCGTTAGTGATCTAAATGATACGAAAATCATCTTTATAAGTAATAATGTTCCATATGGAGACTGTCTGCTCGTTGTGGAGCACATACCACTGCCCCCTTGAACTGGATGCGTGCCAGCAAGATAAATTAAACCACTTGTGAGTGGCTCTGTGAGCTAACAAATTGCTTAATGCTCCAAACTGGAAACTCTTCATTAATAACCAAAAGATCTTTTGGCTCAGCTGGCATTCAACTCTTCTGATTGCTGTTAGGTTTTATACTGAGCTTTTTTTTTTTCCCCAATACCCTTATGGAAGCTGTACTCAAGCAGTACAAGGGGGATTTCAAGGGGTTGTGAAACACAATTAAGATTTTTGGCTGAAACTCAGGACCACTTTCTTACTAATAGCAAAGCAGTGAGTAAACTCCTTGGGCTGAAAGAAAAAAAAAAAAGAGAATATAGATTTATTTGAAATTAACCTTATGCTACGGTGCACAATATAGGAGAGAGCAACAGTCTCATTTCCATGGGCAGGTACATTAGAGCAGTCACCTGTCCCAGCTCACAAATTCCAGTACATGTGGGTAATTCAGAAAGCCTTGAACATTGCCTTTTTTATATAAAAATGCTTAGAAAATACAAAAGAGTTAAGCAAATTTATATTTTAATTTTTTGACAATAAGAATGAAAAGATACAAGAGAAGTGTGGAAAGGGTTAGCTTTTGAGAAAGCTTTGTGACACATCGTGAGACGTGTGAGCTTTAAAGAACACCCCAAGACCCCGGGGAAAACCATGTTCCTGATGAACACCAGCAGGAAAGGAAAGCTCTTTTGTCAGGCATTTTTCAGGTTTTGTCTTCTCACAGTCAGAATAAAGCTGCTGTTTAGTAGATCTAAAAAGGTCCTTGCCTTGGATCCATCAGGTACTCCTGTGTACCTTCATCTCTCCTCCATCCCTCCTGTGACCCCAAAGCTGAAACATCCTCAATCCCTTTGCAGGGGATTTTTACAAGATTGAGGGTATAAAGTTTTCTGATTGATCAATAAACTCAGTTCACAGAAAGAGCGTTATGTTAAATTGAACAAAGATAAACAGAAGTACAGAGGCAAAAAGTACTTAGTTTCATAAAAAGCACCAACTATCATAAATTCACTAAGAATTATTGAAAGTTCATGGCAGATAATGGAGCAGATTGCCCCACAATATTACATGGGATGGTTCGCAAAATGCACTGAGCTAAGAGTGTTTTTATCTGCAGAAACCACCACAAGGACAGGAACTGGCAGTATTCATGGATATTCACCAACCTGAAATTGTGGAAGTGAAAGAATTTCTTTGGACTAATATAAATTGGTCCAAAAATTCAGTAGAATTCATTGGTCCAGTAAAAATAATTGGTATAGTTTTAAGGAAAAACATAATTGAGATCTTAAGAGTATTGACATATCAGACTTTAGTGTGTTGTACTAAAGGCAAAAACACTTTTAAAAGAAGTAAAGAACTTCCCCTGCAATTTGAAAAGAGAAAACAATGAAACAGGCAACCCCCCTCCAGACCTGCTCTTCACTGAAAGACTGTGGCAGCAAGACTTCCATTAAGAATTTATTATTCCTAATGCAATTTTCATTTCATTTCATTTCATTCTTTTAGCAGAGTGTCCAATGTTGTCTCAATACCGGTGCACTAATAATGGGTGAAGAAATGGGTAGACAGGGAAAAATATAAAAAGCTATAAAATTGCACTAATTGTTCTCTCTGAAGTCAGCATTGTGAGTGAAATGTAACACTTGCAATTTGATTATTTTTTTTAATCTCTACTTTTTTCTACATTCTATTATAAACATCCATTTTGGTCTCTTTTTAGAATTGGGCTGGTTTATAGCTATTTTAATTGCTTTTCCATTAGTCACCTTAGTGATGTGGAACAAACATTTCAATGAGAACTAAGTTGAGCAAACCTTTCTTTAAATTTGTTTGGCCCTTAAAAGACAAAAACCCACTTAGAGCTGGGCCTTGTTTGCTTGAGCACTGGAAAGAAAGAGCTACTTCTGAATAAATGGAAAGGATGTTCAGGAAGTCTCTTACTTCTCCCTCAAGTATTGCATCCATCACGAAATGATCTTGGCTATTGGCATCACTCTACACAGAATTCATATGAATGTTTCTGAATGAAAAATGAAAGCTATAAAACCGTGCTGAATTCAAATTCAGTTTCTGCCTCGCTGACTTTTTATCAAATATTTTTCCTGTTCTTGACAAATACAGGCTACAACAACTTGATGAAAAGGAAGAGACCTGCCTCCCAAATTAGATAAATGCCTGCCAAGCTCTTTCACCTCTTCACCCAGGCATCTGCCTGGACAGCTCAAGTCATCTGCTGCCCAAGTAGGGGTTTGTATTTTGATATCTCAATTAATTATACCAAACACTCTGGCATAACCACATGTACTTTCTTATCTTCATTCGGCAGCATGTCATGGGAACAATGGGCAAAATCTGAGACATGAATACAAGAGGAGATAAAATGAAAGAGGACTGAGCAGAACATGTCAAAATCCTGTTCCCTCAATGCTGGTAGTGAAAAAAGCTTAGCAAAATTTTGCTGTTTCCTTTGAAATTTGATTTGGGAGGTAGGAGAGATTCTGAAAAATATTGAACAGTGATATTTCCAGATAGAATTGTTTAGATTTTTGGTTCTGAAAAATCTCTCAGCTACATTTTGAAAAGTAGATACATAGATACATAACCCAGATCATCAATGTTGCAATAAGTCTTATGAGGAATTTTCTGGAGCATGAATTTTTGAACACCTGTGGAACTAATTTAAAGTAATTTTTTATCTTGGAAAGCTCCACAGTTTTGTTCTCTGTGCTGCCACGTAAGGCCAGCTGCCTTTGAAACTGAGCACCGGGCTCTGCCTTCCCAATTTGTTCATCAAAAGATCCACAGGAGTACCAGAATTCACATGTGGACTGAGATGATTTAATTGTGCATTTGCTGCATAGCCATCAACCTGGTTCCTCCGCAGGGTTTGAAGGAGAGGGAAAGGGCAGAAGGCTTATAGCTGCAGAGATTTCCTTGAGCTTTACTGCATGGAAAGAGAGTTTCTGTATCTGGTTTTGAGGGGAAAAAATGAGGAAAACTGTACACACCTCCTAAGGGCTGAAAGGCAGCACTTGAACACAAACAGAATTGTAATGGGCCTGAGCTGTGAGGAAGCTGTCCTGGGAACACTGGAGAAACACTCCCATGCACCTACAAGGATGTTACTTGTCCTCTTGGGCCAGGAACGTCAAGGGCGTGTCTCTCTCAGATCCTTCCACCATGAGGCAGCATTTTCTCTCACAGCTGGCACAGTTCAATACCTCTTTCGAGAAATTTTAGAGCCCTGAGCAGAGGAGCTTCGCTCCTGGTTCAGCCTTGGTGTGCGACAGAAGAAAGGTCCAAGGTCCACCCTAGTGAGGCTCTGCTCCCACAGAGGTCTTACCCTAATGTCCTAAACCACCAAATGCCTATCTTTTTAAAATAAATGACTGACTAGAAGACGTGCCCTGCCAAACATCTCTCTGTTCCCCTCAGACCAGGTGGCAGCACGTGTCCCCAGCCAGGGGTACAGGCAGCTGTGGGGTGCGGGACAGGCATTAACACCGCGGGGAGGGGAGTGTTTTACGTGCTTCATTTTGGATGCTGCGATTTTCAGACCACATCTGCAGTCTCCCTGCCACGGCGATATATTCTTCTCAGCTATAGAGACTTTAAAAATCTCAGTCTTGTAAAAAAACCAAACAATTTGAAAAAAAAAAATAACCATCCAGGCTGAGGGTGAGACCAAGGGCAGCAGGAGTGCAGTGTCGGGAAGGCACTGATTTCCTGGGGATATTTAGAAAGCAGGTGTCATTTTGTGAACAAAAGGGGCTAAAACTGCAGCAGAAAACCTGGCATGAGCAGGTGCTGCACATGCTTCTTCCTGCAGCCTTTCAGGCCATGACTGTGACCGTGACATCCCAGGTCCAGCCAGCCCAGGAGCCAGCCCTTGCCCTTCTCCTGCACTGCTCATGCACCTCTCCTGCATCCAGGGAGTCAAAGCTCTCTGAGACTTGCTGCTCAATCAGGAGTTTGAGCTGGAGCTTTCAGAAATGGAATGCTAATGATTAACAATTGATTAGTACAACTGCATCAATCTCAGGTGATTATCTCTAGAAGTGGTTGTAATTTGCACTTTCGGATTGCCTGCAGAGACACCTGGGTTTCGCTCATTGTTTTGGTTGGTGGGGTGGGGTTTTTTCCCTACATGACATTAACGTGAGTATTTCTTCAGGCATTTTCATTTCTGAAAGGAAGCAAATTGTGCTTTGCATTTTAATTTACCATGGCAACTGATTTTGTCCTTCTAAAACGCTTCTTAGAAACACAAGAAATTCCTACTTTCACTTGCCATCTTGCGAACGGCTCGTCACCGGCCACAAAGTGCACAGCCTCTGTGATGTTCAGGAGTGGGATCTGGCAGTCAACAGCCTCAGAGCTCAGAAAATCTGCTCTCGTCCTTTCTTGTTCTCTTGATATCCATTCGCCATCGAGATGCTACAGTAAAACAGAGGGAGAGCGCAGAAACTGAAGGCTCATATAAAGAAATTCCAAGTGTCAACATATGTTTATATTTCTCTTCAATAATATAAGGCATTCCTAGGTGGTTTATGTAAAAGGAATCATGCTGTTACTATAGCCACAGTAAAGGGGAAGCCATGCTTAGCTCGGCATGAAGGTGGTCATTTACTGCAGATGCATTTACTGCATCAGATGATGCAGGTGAAGATTTAGCAAGTGCAGTGGTCTGCACTTGGAACGAGCAGCTGGGATGAGACAGTGTGTGATGTAACAGAGCAACTCTCTGTTTGCTCCTGGAGCTCAGCAGGCAGCTCGTTGTCCCTTGAAGGTGATGTCAGCTACTTCTCTGGATCAGCTGCACAAAACATTCCAAGTTGCTAAGAGCCTATAGAGCCCTAAGTGGGCACAGCAAATCTCAGCTGTGCCTCGTGAGCATGACAGCACTGACTGGGAATCAGGCTCAGTGTCTATTCTGAGGTGGATTTATGAGTTTAATCAAACATTTCATATCTGAGTATGCTGATCCACCAAAGAACTCACTTGCAGCTTTGCCTCTGTATAGTTGTTTATGATAAAATTACAGTGATAGCATAAGAGATGGGTTTCGTGCTCATCAAAACTTCTGATTTTGTGTTGAACTACGACTAAGAAAATTCAAATAAGAGCCTCTGTAACTATGTTGAGGAAACCTTATATTCAACCCCAAAACTTAGCATTTAAATGTGTTTAGGAAAACAACCAAGTGTACTGATTCCAAATGTACCAAATGAGAAATAATGTTGTGATTTCAGGCTTCAACAGACTCCAGTGCAGCTGAACCAAACAGGAGTCAAACAAAACTCCACAGAGAAAACGAGTGAGAACTCGTAGCTGTGCATTTCCAAGGAACCAGTCCTGGAAAGGTCAGAGCCTCTTCAGCTCCTCGCTCGTAGCAAAGACGTTGGCAATGGGCTTGGAGGGCATTGGTACCGTGCTGCGGCAGTGAGACATGATAGCACAGATCAAAGATTTTTATATAAACATGTCAAAGTTTGAGTGTTATCATCAATATTTTAGGAGCTGACAGGAGGCTGCTTACGATTAACCTGGTGACCTGGCAGTGCAGGTTGGGAGAGTCTTTGAATCCGAGGCCAAACGCCCTGATCCTGGTGCAGTCCGAGGCACGGACGTCGCAGAGGCCCCCGTTCTCTAAGCCTGTCATTTCCAGGGCTTGCTCTGAAAGGGTGAGAGAGACACAAAGCTTTAGAGAGCAGCACTTACACGCTGTTCTGTTCTGCTTCACCACAGATTTTGTTGTAGTTGCTCCTTGTTGCTTTGGTTTAATGCTTTTCCTTAGGGTCTTCCTTGCCTCCCTGTGGATTTCTCTTGAATAGAGAAGCAGCAGTTGTCAGAAGGGGAAGCAGCAAACCTCCATTAAATATGGTCCTGTGCACCAATGCTGCAAGGTGTGAGTGTCAGGGCTCATGGAACCAATTCACTGGAGCTGTGACTTTGTGTTCAAAGGTCTCCAGGGGTAACACTAATGCTGAGCCAGGCAACAGGATGGGAGCACAGCTGAGAGGACAAGGCCTCATCCCACAGCATAGAGAAGCACGGGAACAAGAAGGGAAAATACCTGTAGACAACTGTGCCACCAGGCTCCTTGTAGTGTGGAACAGCAGGGTAAAAGGCAGTCTTTTTTTCTTTCCTCCCCTAAAACTATGGAGGCAGTAAAAGGATCCTCAAAGGAAAGCTTGCTTGTGAGGGTTAAATCATTAATGGCAGCACCCAGATCTGCACTGTGTCAGCACAAAGGTCATGCACCAGCTAAGTTTCACTTACATCCTACTTTGAGGCCTGAAGTAGGGCTTAAGTGATGTACAGACTGTGCTGGCCCTCTTACGAGGCTGACTTTCACCCATTACTGTTTTTGAAATGTTTTATGATTCTCAGGTAAAGTTTCATTTGGGTTCTGTTGCACTTTAGGTATTCGCCATTTAAAATTGCTCATTGCTTTCGTAGTGGGGTTATTTTTACAGAGGAAAAATGCAAGTCCATTGGATGGCAGAATTCACATCTTTAATTTAGAAAAAAATATAATTTGGTAGATATTTGCATCAGCTCTTGGCTAGCACAACACTCAGAATGTCTCCAATATCATACATCAATAATAGCAGTTGGTCAGGATCATGGTTACATACTTTTATTTGTCCTATTTGCAGTTCTAAGGGTCAGAAGGAGACACTGTGATGACAAATAACACAAAGCAGAAAATTTGCTTCTCGTTTCCTGAACAACACTTAATAGCAGGGGCATGACCAGGAGCCCTGGGAGGAACGTTGCTCACCAGCAGAGTGTAGTCCCAGTTGTTATCCCTGCTTAGCTGCCTCTTCCCTGCCCCATCACCACTGCTCTGGCAGAGCAATATTGCCCATCAATTTTCTCTGTGCTGTAGCTTAGCTAAACCAGAAGCTCTCTGTCGCCTAATATTTTAATGGTACATTAGTTCAGCTCTGATTTGAGGGGCAAAATGCCCTGAGCTGAGTTGATAACCTTCCCCAGCACCTCGCTGTTCCTTTAGGGCTCTGCCATTTAGGCTGTAATTAGGAAGAATGCTGTTTAAACACTGCCATCCCACCAGATTGCAGCCTGTAACAGCAGAGCTGCATGGCTCACATTTTTCCAGAGAAAGGAAGGAAGGAAAGCAACATAAACATGAAAAATAGTGGAAAGCCTTTTTTTTCCCTCTGTACTTCTGAAATGCTTTTAGCTTTTCTTTCATTTTTTAAAAAAATTGATTTTATTGCAGCAGTATTACCAACACTGCTGGACACTTTGTAATATTTACAAGAAGAGAAATCGTTTACAGCTTATCAGCTTTCATCAGTTACTCGTGGATTCCTGTAATGTACAAAACTATTAGTCAGATGTGGTGACTGGTTTTGATAAATTGCCTTCTTCTGTGGATAGTGCATAAAAATTAAAAAAAAAAATGCTTCATTATGTTTTTCATGAGATTTTAATAGTCAGCCCCACTAGTACCGAGGTAGCTTGGATTACATTAACGTTTTCATTATCACTGCAGACTTTCAGGCTTCTGTGAGTGAAGTAGAATCTCAGAGCCTGGGAAGGAGTGAGGCACAGGAATGTGCACCCGCAGCCCTTCCTGTTCCACGAAAGCGCTCTCAGGTCAGTGGTTTGTTGATGAGACCTGTGCACTTCCTCAAGGGTTTCCTTACATCTTTACGGTCTCACTTGTGTGTCGGGGTCAGGGCGAGATTACCCAGCCTCAGTGCTTTTTCCAGTGACTTACAGTATCAGCACAGCATTTTGTATTTGTTGCTCTCAAACCATTCTGTACACACTTGTCAGGGTTTAACCCCAGCCAGAAATTCAGTGTTACACAGCCTCTTGCTCACTGCCCTTCCTGGCAGGATCAGGGAGATAATAGAAAGGGTGAGAGTGAGGAAATGCAGGAGCTGAGATAAGGTTAGTTGAATGGGAGAGAAAAGGAAGGAAATTACAATAACGATAATAATAATGATAAAATATTTAGAATATACAAGTGATGCAGAGTGGAATTGCTCACCACTCGCCAACAGATGCCCAGCCAGTACCCGAGCAGTGGCCCCTGGCCAGTTTTCTGCCCAGTTTCTATACTGAGAGTGATGCCATATGGAATGGGATATCCCTTTGGTCAGTGGTGGTCAGCTGTCCTGGCTGTGTCCCCTCCCAGCTCTTTGTGCAGCCCCAGACTATTCACTGGCAGGGCATAAGAACCTGGAAATTCCTTTACTTAATATAAACACTACTTGGCAAAAACTAAAAACATCGGTGTCTTATCAACTTTAATAGAAAATAAAGGTAATTATAATGTCTCCTTTTTTAAAGCAATGGACCTCAGTAAAGGCAGTACATAAATATTGACAATGGTTATTTTTATCTGGTTTTTAAAGTGAGATATCACCTGTAACGGGTGCAGGAATTTTAGGCATTTGGTTTTAAAGTGGGTCGCTGTCTGTCTTCCCCTGTGCCTTCCAGTGTTGTTGCATGTCAGCCAGTTTCAACCAAACAAGGGAGGGGAAATCTCCGTGACATTGGCTTTGGAAAAGTCTCCTGGCGGTCAGCAGCTGGACGCTCAAACGTCCAGGTCCTGCTCTTGCTGGGGGTACCGGGATCAAGGAATGGTTGTTCATTGCTCCATGTTAGTGGACAGGTTTTTGATAAGCCTGTGCACGGAACACGCTCACGGGCCAGGGAGGTGAGACATCAGGAGGAAATATTGGAGACCCTGAAAAACCTTGGCAAAAGAGCTGCAAGAAGTTCACCTAAAGACTGGAGGGGAGAAAGACAGGAACAATAAAAAAAGCTGGGAAATATCACAAAGGTGAGGGCGAGGGCAGAAGTGCAGATATCCAGAGAAAGGGGAGGTTGTGGAGGCCTGGGATGGATGTCTGATGTCTGTAGAGGGGCAAGTTAGAGGCAAGAGAGAAATATGTAGGAAATCAGGCAGCTCCTGGAACAAGCTTGTAAAAAGCATGATATATTTGAACATCAATAATTTATGTTTAGGGAGTGTGAATGTCAAAATATAACAAAATCCAGGATAGAACTTCCTCCTTCTTTTCTCTGTATGGCCTATAGGCCAAAAAAGTACTTTGACTTTTACTAGCAGGTTAAAAAGTGAAGCTCAGGATAGCACCTGGGGCTCAGATGGGTGACAGGGTGCAGCAGTTATGGAGGAGGATTTAAGGAGCTGTGTGTTCCCATCCACTGGCTCTGGCATGGCCATCCCACTGCGTTCCCAATCCTGGTCTGCACACACAGCAAGCAAACCCACACGGAATGCAGCTGTCACCTGGCACAGCATTGCACTGGGACACTGGTGAACACCAGGAAATGTTGGGGAAAAAAGTAAAAAAATTCCTGGGTTTTAATTAAACTGTCTTGAGACAAAAAGGAGAGAGGAGTCTGGAGTTGAATGTGGAAATCTCAAAGGCCTCAAGACCTCGGGTGACAGAATAAGGGATCTGTCCTTTTTGGTTTGCAATGCTTGTACTGTGCCCTACTGAAGCCACAGTACTTCCCTTGCCTTCTCCTCCTTCTCCTCCCAACTCCAGTAGGAAATTTCAGAAAAGAACAGTAAATTCAGAGTTGCTGACAGTGCAGCTTCATCCTGTAATAATTTACATAAATCAAACCTGACAAGGAGCACAGGCAACATAATGGACTGAACCCTCCCCCTACATAAATAAACGGTTGGTTTTATAGGTATTTGTTGCAGTGTATTATGTAAATAATAGGCACAGATGTAGGAGTAAAATGAAGACAGTTGACACAAAATCAAGAATATTTCAAAACTACACTTATTGAAGTCTTACTGATGGATAGATGTGGTTCATGTTGGATTTACACTTTTGATTACAAAAGTATCCCAGCACAAATAAACATTCTTCTGCAGCATTTGAAAGCTACACATGAGGCTTTGGCTGGAGCAGCAGACCTGAAATTGAAGCCAGCAAAACATGTAGAAGTGGCACTTGGGGACAGGGTTTAGTGCTGGGCTTGGCAGTGTTGGGTTAACTGTTGGAGTTGATGACCTTGGGGATTTTTTTCCAACCTAAAGGATTCTGTTTTCATAGTACCAAACTCTAGACCTATGAGCTTTGACTGGCATGGAGTGAATCTGGTTTTCTGCTTTGAGTCTCTGGTTTTCTGCTGGTCTCTGGTATCCAGCATGGATTGCGGAAACGAGCCCTGGGAGAGTGTGGGAAAAAGCATTTTGCAAGAACTCCCTGCATGTGAGAAATGGCCTGGCTCAATTTCACACTGAAAGCATCCATGTGCTGCAACAATATGGTAGATTATTTTTTGCTTTAGAAATCTCACTATGACATTTTAGGTTTATTTAATCCTTCTATTTTTAAAAGGCTTGCTAGCAATGTACTTCAGCAATGGAAAGGAAGAGGAGTGCGCCGTTGACTACAGAATAATGCATTTTCTAGATGGCCTTGAGAGGTGACATCATGGAGGGTTCTGGTTGTGCATTCATGGTGCTCACTGGCACACCCGAGCAGGTCTCAGTTTTGGTCCCTGAAAGGCACCTCAGGACAGAACCCCTGGCAGCATCTTGAGGCTTCTATGAATGGGTGTGGTGATGCTACTCAAAGGGATTTGGGTCGTCGTGGGTGTCATCTTGGTCCTTATGTCCACTCTGGTGTCCAGTTGGTTGTTTTTAGTAATTTTCCCATGTTTAAGATTACTGAACTAGAATAAAATGGTAATTACACTTGGGGTTTTGTTCACTATTGGTTGAATGTTCTGTGCTGGTGGATTACGGGCTCTTCACACAACATTAAGCGTGATATAAACGCATTACAGGTTGCCTCTGAATTTTTGGCTTTGGTCACTTTAAATCAGACCTTCAAATGGTTTGCAAGTTTTAATTCTAGCTTATAAACTACTGTGAATTTGTTATTTATCTTGTGTGTGCCTGTGAGTGTTAGGGGAAGGAGGTTGTTTGTTCAGGGTGTTTTGTTTTCTTTTGGATTTAACAAGATTTCAGGCTGAAATTTCCTATAGTACCTGTAAACAGCCTGATGTAAAGAAGTTATAGGCATGCTTCTAGGGTGTCTCGCTTTGGTCAGTTTGAATTAGACCTATAATTTTGTAAACTTTTCTAGCAATTTAATTCCATGTACTTCAGGAAACGGTTTTGTTTAGCTACATGTTTCACCAGACGGTTTTCACTGCTTTGCATTAAAGCAAATAAACTGATCTCCAGAAAAGACTAATCTCCCTGATCTGCTTTGCAGGGAATGGTATGGATCACTGAGCATGCAACCTTCCATGTCCCTTATCACGAGGATTTGATATCCTTTTAAAATTCGGTTTCTATTGACTTTGTAACTATAAAGCTAATAGCCCTCTTCCTGCTCAGCCAGGTCTGTGCCTCGAATGGAAAGAACTGGGACTTAAAACAGTAGATTAAAGCTGGTATTGACGTTTGCCTTTTCAGATGCTTGTTTATTGCACCTGCCCCAGCAAAAAACTAAAGTAAAACTGCTATGGAAAGAAGAAAAGCTTTGAAACTAGCAAGAAGTTTGTCAGTCCCTGAGAATTGCCCACAAACATATTTTATGTGACTGAGAAAAATACGTCTCCACCAATATAGAGCAGATTCTGTGGGTGTCAGTCAGGATGCATCAGTGGTAAGTTAAGTTCACATTTTTTTTCTCTTCTGATTCTAAACTATTTGTAAATTTCCTAGTTCTTCCTAAAATTTTTGTGGTTGGAGATGTTCATTCCTTCTAAAAGCACAAGAGTCCTATTTTCAAAAGCTGATAAGTCCTATATTCAAAAGTTTATATTTTGACAAGCAACCTCAAAGCTTGATATTTAATCATTATACATTTTGTAACTATGACTGCTGATAGTGGCTCTGTTTTTGGCCTGAGAAGAAGGTATTTGTGTAAATTTTTATGGCCCAGACCTGAAGATATTATGGAATCATTTTCTTCATGTAGATTGCTCCAAGCCCTATCCAACCTGGCCCTGAACACTTCCAGGGATGGGACATCCACAGCTTCTCTGGGCAGCCTGTGCCAGGGCCTCACTGATGATGAGCAATCCTCCGCAGATGACTGGGAGAAAGTGGTTTTTGTAAACAAACATATAAAAGATTTTTTTTCCCGGTTTGCTTTCAATATTAAATCATAAATTGGCTTAACTAGGAAAGAGCTGAATAACTGAACCCAATATAATCTTGAATTGCATAATATGTATCTTCATATTTATTATCTACTTTCCAATATTATTCAGTAAGCTGAGGGAAAAAACTGATATTAAGTGGAGATAACAGGCCTCAAAAGAAAAGTTTTCATTTTCAAGTTATGTAGAACCTCTTTTACAGAGTACTGATATCTTAGTGAAACTTCTTTAATGTCAGCTTAAAGGAAATAAGAATATATCCTTAATATCTTTAAGCCCAGTGTAAAGAACACAATCCCAGTGGGATGGAAGCTGCCTATTAAAGTGTGGTTTGTGCTGCAATGGTACACAGACATCTGCTTGAAGTGTTTTACAGAATTTATTACTGAAGAAAAATGTGTTTTATAGAAACAGATGCACCAGCTTCTAAACCCTAATACAAGAACACTGCCTCACCCATCAGTTGTGGGGTGAACACGTACACACGAGAGAGGGAACAGGCATTGGCAACTTTCAAACCTCCCTCAGCTGGAAAGACAGGAAAAACCAACATTGTGGAATGTAAAAGGCAATAATTAGTATGAGAAAAAAGGAAAAATAGAATATTTGTGAAAAAGAGACCTGATTTTTTTCTTGATAGTGTAACTTCATCAAAGTAGTAGTAACTGTGACTTTATTAATACTATTTCCACCAAAGTCAATGGAATTATTATAATGAAGAGCAGAATTAAGCCAAATGACCTACTATTTGAAAAGAAGGAGGCTTTTTAAAGAATAATGCCATTTAATACATTTTTTATAGCTATAACTCTCTGGCCAGAAAAGTTTAAGAGCAGTAAGCATGGTGTTTGCTGTTCTCACAAGCACGTTTGACTCTTCTTTTGAAATCCAATTTTGAAAAATCAATAGAATTACTAAAATGTGCTGTATCCTCACTGCCATATGCCATGTTTTGCCATATTAGCAAAAATCTTGGTTGTTTTTTCTTTGTTTACTAACCCAAGCAATTTGAAAAATTGATCAATTCCTGTGGAAACGGTCACAATGTCTGGTAACTCTATTTCTGGGGCCCTTGTGGTGCTATAAAAAGCAATCTTCCCCTGAAGGTCTGGTCACACCAGCACCACAGGCTGGTCCCAGCATCAGAGGCCACCAGTGCTACATGCAGTGAGTACTGTGTTCCTCTGTAGATGTCTTGGTGATTTAAGAAATGGACTGTGTTTTCTTTGAAAAGTCTAATATGCATTTTTTTAGTTTGAATACTCTAATTTATGCAAGGAGAGCATCTATTGACCCAGTACACCCTGATGGCTCCCTCTGCGCTGTTGTGATTCATCACGTCAGCAAAATACATATTGCAAATGACAAAAAGTATTCATCTAATTGACATACTAACAGCCTTTAAATAATCATTATGATCTGAAATTTAAAGATCACTGAATTGACAGAAGAGGGAGAAAAGTATTTATTTCGGTCAGGATATTGCCATACAAAGTCTCCAAAGCAGATTGGATCTTGACGTAGAAAACCGAAATACTCTGTCCCCTTTCACCTGAGGATCTCGAAGCAATTTAAGTATTTTTTTTAAATGCCATCCTCATATTTCATTGAAAATGAGGATTAAGCTTAAAAATGAAGCACAATTATATAAACAGTGAGATTTCTATAATATATGCTTTATCCCAACCTTGCATTCCAGATCAAAGCTCTGAGCTTATTCTTCCAAGAGGGAGAGACATTTTCCATTGGAAAACCCAACCTGAGGAACTGTAATAGCTGATCTCATACTTTTGCTCATTATAATTATTTTTTTTTAATTTTGCATGCTTTAATACATATTATTTAATTACAGCACATGCACAAGACCCAAAGCAGACTGTTAAAATTCAGAAAGGTCTATATAACCACTCTAAAAATAACAGGGTATAATCGATGTAGCTGCGGTGGCAGATGGGTCTGAGGGACCTGTGTGGTTGTGGTTCACAGCTCTGGAAACGCAGTTGGGTTCACAGCCCCTCTTAATAACCCTACTGAAATTTATGGATATGAAAATGGGATATCTGTAAGTGTGGTAGGTGAGCGTTCACTTCTCACCTTCTCACCGTCATTTTTGCTCACTTTGATGTCTTTGCCGGCTATAATTTTTTTTCCCCAGAACTTTCCACATAGAAATTTAAACTTCAAGTGTCATTACTTCACTGAAACTAATTTGTCCTTATTATTCCTCATTACCTTTTATCTTGTAATTGCTCTTTAGAGTTTCATACAATCTGCATATTACATTGCTCTATGTGTGCTTTACTAGTCCTGAATTTTTTTTTCATAAGCAACATGGTCAATATATACAAATGGTAAGCACCAACCTGATTTGCTATCTGCTGTAATTGGATTCTGCCTTTAATTACAGGTGGTAATGACATTTTAAGCACCTTATACAGGTGTTGGGGGGGTGGGGGTTATGAAATGTTAAGCAACATTAAGAAATTCTAAGCTTCTGGAGCGTTGCCAAATTTCAGAGGTGCCTTTCAACTCCAAATAGCGATTTTCATGTGAGGATAATTATAGCTCTGGCCACCTGGACTGCTCCTGTTGGAGTCAGGCAGAGCAGAGGAAGCCTGTCTGTGAGCCACACTTCACATCTTCTCTCTTTATACATGTTTTCATTTAAAATTACTCCAAATATATTATGGCCTGTATTCCAATACCTAAAAATACTGCGGGGCCATTTTGTTTTGTGTGTTTGCTGGCGAAAACCAGCGGCAGAATACATTGTTATGTATTGGCAGCGTAGCTGAGGTTGGGTGACCTTGGAAAAGATGTTTGAATTATGTCGATGGCCTCCTTGATCTTGGGGGAGTTTTAATTCACATCTATAATTCCAGCCCAGGAAAATTAGACGGAGATTTGTTTTGGAACTGATGGGAAAATATATAGCCAGCAAAAGGAGTTGCCTTCTCCTTCATTACTCAGGTAGCTTCTCCTGGAAAATAACTTTTCCCTAACAATGGCACTTAAAACTCAGCATTTCCAATATCAACATTTATTCTCCTGTTTCTTCGGTCCTGACTTTTTGAAAAGAAAGAGGCAGCACTTTTATATTTCCTGCAGAAATCTAATTCAATTCTTAATTTCTCCTCCGTTCCTCCCCTTCCTGCAGAACCTCTGCTTATTAGTCCCAAAGCCCAGGGGCTTATCCCTCCTCTGCTTGCACAGTGCTGATTTCCTGTGGCCGGGATTCCTCAGCTCCCAGTGACGGGGCTCAGGCTGCTCCAGTCAGAGCGCGCAGCTTTATTTCTGAGATTGATCTTAATTCCTCACCTCTAACAGCCTTTCCTGGTGTGAAATCCTGGCTTCAGTGACGTCAGCAGGACTTCAGTTCTCAGTGCCTCCAGTCCTTTGAACTGATATTTAAGAGATTCGTTGTTGCTGTGTGGTACTGCAGTGCTTTTCCCTGTGCTTTTCCTTGGAAAGAGAGGTCCCATCACATGGGGTGTGTATGGGAACAGCCTTGGGGTGTTTAGTCTGGAGAAAAGGGGCTCAGGGGGAACTTATTGCTCTCTGCACTCCCAGAAAGGAGGCTGTATCCAGGTGGGAGTTGGTCTCTTCTCCCAAGTAAAAAGCAATAGGACAAGAGGAAATGGTATCTAGTTGCACCAAGGGAGGTTTAAATTGGATATTAGGGAAAGTTTCTTCACTGAAAGGGTGGTCAGGCACTGGAACATGCAGCCCAGGGAAGCAGTAGAGTCACCATCCCTGTAAGGTTCAAAAAACCACCTAAATGTGGCACTTGGGGATGTGGTTTAGTGGTGAAGGTGGCAGTGCTGGATTAATGGTTGGATTCTGTGATCTCTCAGGTCTTTTCCAATCTAAATGATTCTGTGCTGTCTATGTAGAACATTTCTGCCTGCGAAACGTGAAAACAAGCAAATATTTTTAGATATATTGTGAATGAAATTCAAAAATCAAGAACAGCTAAAGGTGAAGCTCACATGAATGCTTATCTTGATTGACTGTACCAAATTATCTAGATGACCTTTTCTAAGTATTATAATGTCAGGATGATTGGCATGCCAGAACTAAGATTTTATTTCTCCTTGTAAGGAATCTGACCTCTGGCTGCATGTATAGATCTGCTTTACACTGCATTCACAAGATCAGTTAATTTTATATATATGCAGCTTCTGCATTTTTGTATATAAAGAAAAAATATTCTAAATTTATAATACATGGAACTCATTGCAGTTCATCCCATTGATTCAGTTTAGACTGTGGCACTACTTTTCTCTTTCCATAGTTAATGCTGAAACAAACTTATTGTATGAAGTTTTCTCTGAACTCTGCATTTATACCAAAGACAAGGGAGAATATTCTGAAAAAAAAGCATGCCAGTTGTTTCCTTGGTTTTGTTTTAATTTTTCTGGGTTTTTTTTTATTTTCCTCAAAGTGAGCTTAAACTTCAGATGCTTCTCCATCCCATTATCACTGTGCTAGTGTTACAAGGCTGGCCTGTTCCAGTGGCCAGGTCCTGCTCTGTGCTGGCCTCTGGTGAGGAGCTGTCTGAGCTGTCACCCTCCCAGCATGTACTGGTGCTTCACCAGTCCAGTGTTTGTGTCAGGAAAACTGCTGAAGCTGTCCATGTTAATTTTTCCATGACACTGACAAACTCACCCCCAGCAAGCAGAGCAGTATAAAGGGTATAAAGTATAAATTAAGGAAAATTTTTACTTTCCTAATTGCAGCAGTGCATCTTTTCTGCAGGTCCAACACTAAGCTTCCTTCCCCCACGGACCAGACCAACTAAGAGGATGCTCATGCTAAAATCTCAGCCTCTCTGAGCAGCTCTCACCCAGTGGAGACCCTGTGGAAGCCCAGGAACAGTGGAGCAGATTCCTTGGCACTGGAGGGAGTAGGAGACTGCCAGGGGGAGTCAGGATGCTCGTGACTGGAAAACCGGAAGGAATAACTTGATGTACTGTGAACTCTAATAAACCAGACTCCCAAAAGAGAAGTGATTTGCAGCAAAGACCAGCTACCACATTTGTCTCTACTGGAGAAAGCGAATCATGGGATCATGGAGTGCCAGCTTGGGAGGGACCCCAAGGCTCACCTGGTCCATCTTCTGTTGGAAAAAGCACAGTCTAAACAAGATGGCCCAGAACCCTGTACAGCTGAACCTCAAAGTGTACAAAGCAAAGGCAGCAAGAGACAGACAAAGCAGTGAGTCCAGAGGAGGGTAATGAGTTATGGGGTGTTTGCCACAGCTGATGTGTGTTTGTTTTCCAGTTCTCACCTCCCTGTGCAATCTCAGGCCGTGCTCTGTACTCTGTCCTTGTTTATATTTGATGTCACAGCAAGAAGACAAGGTGCCATTAGCTTTTGCTTGAAAGGTCATATTGAAGCTATTTTCCTCTAATCTGAGAGATTTCAGCCATAGCAAAGTAAAATTTTGAAATCTGGCCTAAGGAGGCCCCCTAACCCCACTGTCTCACAGAGAAATGAAGTTAAACATTGAATTGTGTGTTGGACAATTGCTTTAAAATTGCTCAACTCACATTTCAGTCCCTGGTGTCAGTTATTCTCTGTGTGAAAGAGAATTAATTCCCCCGTATTTAGGAAGTTATTCTTCAGATTTTAGCCTGCCATTAGCAAAAAACAAATGTCAGGATATATTTCAACTGCTTTAAACCCATGCACTGAAGACATCGTTATTGTGAAGAATGTGGATGATCCCATCCCCGATAATAAATGCGTTAGGGTATCAGGTGTGCCACTGGGCTCCTGGGGCTGGATGGAGATTTGGATGTCTCAGCTAAGGCATGGTACCCTAGGTGTGAGCCTTACCTGTCCTAAGTACAGACTAATGTCCTGTGCATCGCAGAAAAAGGCTCTGCCCCACATTTGGGATGGGTTAAGAGAGCACACCTTGTCATTTCAGTTTAGATGAAATGCTGTGACTCCTTAAGCTGCAGGGACTCAGCTGCAGGGCTGAGCCTTAAGTACCTCTTTGTCACTTCAAGCCTGGGGTTATGTGGTTTGCTGAGGCAGAGTTCACATTTTGAAATCAACGCTAACATTTCTGTGTGTGCTTGGTTTAAAGTACTCTCATATTGGACATGGATTTATCCTTTGAGAGGCTGAGCTGTGAAGAAGAAACAAAGACAGTGGGACAGTCTTCTGTGTAAATGTAATTCATGAATATTTGCAGAATCAGGTCTGCATGTTCAAGTATGTCCTGTAGATATTTGATGGCTTTGGCAGGTTACTTGTTCATTTTGTCACTTTTAATTTTGTTTTGTTACTAGCACAGTGTTTGAAATAAATTTTCTAACTTTATTCTCTGTTGATCAGGAAAAAAAAAAGTATCTCTACACTGTTTACATGAATATTGACCACAAGGTGAGCAGGACGCTCCTCTTTTTTGTGAGAAGCTTGCTTGTCAGCATGCCAGTGATAGATCAGATGTAAAGAAAATCACTTCTGCAAAACCAATTTGCTAAGGGGCTTGTAAAATCCATTTTTAAAAAGTTACTGAGGCAAAAAAGTGAAGGACCAGCCAACCAGATATTTTGATCAGCTCTTCAAGGTCAAACCCTGATTACTAATTCATCAAATACCTTACTGGTAGCACTGTTTGAAGAGCAAACAACTCTGTGCAGGTGTTCTACCTAATAATTCCAATATCATGGAAAGGATGTTTTACTTACTTGTGGCAATGCTGCAGTCGTAGGAGCCGTGGCCTTCGGAGCACTGGCAGCCCAGTTCCGTGCAGCGTCCGTGCCCGTTACAGAACTCGGGACACCGGAGAGCCGTGAGGATTTGCTCCCGGGAAGCAGACGGCTGGTTTCCAACGGGAAACACTCCATGTCTGTTTCCAAGCACTCTCCTTTCACATTCATTTTCCAAAAGGCCTATCAGTGCCCTCACCCAAGCCACGTCATCTTTGCGCTGCAGGTCTAAAAGGCAAATATCGATTGCCTCATCCAGCTGTTTTCCGAGGAGGCCTTTACACACCAAGCCAATGGTGGAATTTGCGAGAATTTGGTGGCAAATCTCTCGAGCTCTGGTGGCAGTCAGGCCATTGGGAGTGGGCCATGACAGTGGAAATTTCATCCGAACCCCTTCAAAGTAGTCCTCGGGGAAAAAATATGCAAAGCTCTCTGAGTCTCTCTGGGTTGGGCCGTGCAATGGGTGAAATGATGAGTATTCGTAATACTTGTCTTGCCTTTTTGCTTTCCTTAGGTCTCCTGTTGGCTTGGTAGAATCAATGGAACTGTTGTTATTCATGGAAACATTGTGTGTGAGGGGCCTTAGTCGGACCTTGGGGCTGCCTCGTTTTTGGACTGATTTAGGCAAGTATCTTTGATCGAAAGTCTTGGCTGGTGGTTTCTCATCTTTTCTTAAAGCAGACTCTGTTTCCGAGTGAGTGACAAACTCAGATGTAACATCCAGGTACGGGATTGCAGAGTTGTGATCCACATGGTCATCATGGCAACCAGAGGGCTGGGGGGAAGGAGACTGAAAGGCGTTTTTTGTGTTTACAGGCTTGGTGCTCCCCTTCTGACACCTGCAGAAACTTTTCCTTTGCTTCCTCTCAGAACGTGCTGGAGTCTTGTCAAATAAACTCTTCCCTGGAGGAATTCTGATTTAAAAATAGGAAGAGATTAAGAGGGAGAAAATTTTCAACAAATTAGTGTATCATACCAAGTAAACTTTCTCTCCCTGAGGCTGGAGTAAGCATAAATTCCCAATCTACAAAAGTTCTTAAGAAAATGCTTAAATTTAATCTCTGTTTTCTTTAGTCACTTTTGCACTGCCCTTCTTGAGTTGTCCTGTCTGTTTGCTAGCGTTACATGGGGACATTTTTGTACCAGATGTTTAAGTGCTTTGTTGGAGGCTTGCCTAACTGCTTGACTTCTCTTTGCAGAACTTTCTCTGAGGTGCAGATTACCCTTTGCCTATTACACATGAAGTAAGGACTTGAATTTTTCCTAAGTGACCCAGATAACCCTTGAAGAATGACAAAAAGTCACATTTGTTTCAAATGCTGTATTACAAAAATCATCTTTTATCCATGTGCCTGTGCTCTCCTTACCAGGTGTTTCCTCTAAGAAGTGGATTGCTAACTTTTTTCTTTTAAATGTCTTTTTTTTTTAAATGCATACTTCATTTCATTCTAGTCTTTTACAGGAATTTTCTTTGATTTTTTCTTTCAACACAAAGCAGTTTTCTATTGATCATAGGGGTAGGCTATCATACAAGCTGAGGTGATTCTTTCCCCTCTTTTTAATTTATTCTTTACTGATGGATTAAGTTCTAGAGAGTTCAGTTTGAATAAACAGCTATGATTCAGGTTTCTTCAGAAATTTCATCTCATCTCTCTTATTGATCTTATTTGTGTAACACAAGAGGAATCCTAGAGCTTCATAGAAAAGGATATGTTTCTTGTCTCAATATTTGGCAGGATGTCGTTACCAGACAAATTTGAAATAGCACCAAAAATTTAAATTAATTTGGCATTAATTTTGTCTTGCAGCTAGAATGCTGAGGTTTCAGGAAAGTGAAAGCATTCGCCAACATGTTGGAGCCAAACACTAGATACTATTGTTGGAAACCTTAATTGCCTTTATCCAATTTTTTCAAAATGTATTGAAAATAGCATACCTGATATTGCTATTTTGATCATTGAAACAATCATAACTTTTAAATAAAACATCTCAGTGACACTGGCAAAATGAACCTATTTCTCCTCCTGAAACACGAGCACAAACATTTATGAAACCATTTTGCCCAAAATGTGGGCACAGCAGGGTACAGTATGAGACGACAGGATGGTTTTCATGCTCATGGAAATGCACAAGCTGATCTGCACTTTCCTATAGTCTAGGAAAATAAAACATTTTTGGTGATTGAGGGAGTTGTCCTTTGGACAACACATTTTAGTGTCTGAGCAGGCGTCCTGCACGCACCATTCCTCCACCTCTAACCTGGAGGGATTACCTGCCCCCGAATCTTCCCTGGCTCATCATAAACTAATTTTGAACCCACTCCAAGGCAGCAGAAGTAGCTCCTCCTTTGATATAGCTCTGCATAAACTAGAGGTTATATTTCCAAGGTAAATACAATTTATTTAATAAAAAATAAATAAACCACATAACCTGGTCCAGAATCAGGACAGAAACTTAACACACCAATGAAAATTTCAGTAAAATGAAACTCTTTTGCCTTGACATTTTATTGAAACAAAATCCTTTGTTAATCCTACAATTACTTTCTTTTGGTTAGCCCTGGCTAACAGCGCAGGGGTGAATGGTGTGGAAAAAATCGAGCCACTGGAACCCCCATCCTTCCTCACAGCCGTGCACAGATGAACACACCTCAGTCAGCTCAGATGTGCCTTCTGTCCTCTGCATGGCATGACCAGACTATCATTCCTTTTAGGTACCCACTATAATCCATGAAGGACTAAAGACAAGTTTTTCAAACTGAGTTGGATCTTATTACAGAGAGTGGCCAAAATTAACAGCATTTCTCCTGGTTTCTTGATATAATTTTAAATGCTTTGAAAATTTTATTTTGCCTACTTAAATCACATGTTTTAAAATTCATCTCTTCTCTGCTTGCTGTTTAATGGCTGGGAAGCTCTGATGTTGTTTTATTGTTTAAAAGTTGCGTTGGAAGGCTGATGTGTAAAACTGATCTGTGCGTGCAGAGCCCTGCAGCTGCTTGAGAGAGGTGGGAGCCAGGGAAAGCTCTGAACTGCCAGATGGTGGGCACTCAGACTAGCTTCAGGTGCTGGAGAAAACCTAACAGGCTTTCAGGGTTATTTAAAATGAAATTAAAAACAGCAGCAGAAAAACCACCCTCTAGCTTTTGTTTTTTACTGCGCCGTTTCTCCGTGGGTGGATCAGAGAATGATTCAGGCTCTTCTGGAGGTGGCCTTACTTTCTCTATTGGCTTGTTTTTTTAACCAGGTTCTGAAGGGTCCTCGAGAATCCATGCTTGGGAGTACTGCAAAATGAAACTCATCACCCCTCTAGCCCTTCTCACTTAGCAGGAGCTTTTCCTGCCTTCCCTGAAGTATCTCCATCATATGTGCTCTGCCCTAGAAAACTCTTCAGTGTTTTGTAAGTAAATTCCTTTGTGCTGTGCTTTGGTTTAGCTCTTTCAACAAAGTTGCTTTAAACAGGTCCTCCGAAGGATATTTTAAGCCCTTTTTTGGGTAGTGAACTATTGGTTGGTTCTTGCACCAAGCTATTTCTCCATTTGCCTTCCCAGAAGCAATCTCCGACTGATTATCATATTATTAGGATGTTAATGATGGCTGTTGTATTTTAAATAGTACAATTTATAATAACAGGTCAAAAGAGACAATAGATAGCCATTAGTTAGGCCCGTTGAATAGAACTAGGATATGGCAGAGGTATTTGTTTATTTTCTGAAATGCAAGAGGTCTAAAAATTCTTTGTTCTGTAGGATTGTGCTGAGTTCCCCTGTAGAGATTAAGTGGTATGCTACAGTGGTTTGCCTTCTTTTTTCTTACTTCACAAACAAGACTACACAAGCAAACCCATTTTGGTTTTGAAGTTCAGCAGCAGGAATTAAAATGTGGGACAGGGATAGGAGCAGGGATAGGGACAGGGGACACTGACAGGGAGATGCCAGAGAGCCACTCCCGGCTCTGTTTCCAGACCATCTGTCTCAGAAAGCACAAATTTTCAGAGCTCACTGTCATCATTGGTAGAGTTGATATTAGGTTTTAGCATGGTACATATATTACCACACTTTGTCAAAATGCAACATTAAATCTATACTCACATATTGTAGTTAGTGTTCAGGAATAAAAGAACAAGGGAAATACTGAACCCTTACTT
The DNA here is from genome assembly GCA_013397565.1 of Ptilonorhynchus violaceus. NCBI lineage: Eukaryota > Metazoa > Chordata > Aves > Passeriformes > Ptilonorhynchidae > Ptilonorhynchus > Ptilonorhynchus violaceus. The sequence goes on along the minus strand of VZRJ01001411.1, from coordinate 2,768,374 downwards.
AATCCCTATTGTCAGCTATCTACATTTTCCAGTGTGGGTGAGAACAGCATTTTTTTTAACAACTGAGAGAAATCTTAACACGTCTGTTAATGTGACATCACTTGTGAATATAAAACTTCTCTCTCAGTGGCTGCTGATGTGTTTTGTGCTGACTGAAAATTAAGCCCCTGTGCTGTTGGGACGGTAATGGGTCTCCAGGCTTCCCCCTTAGGTTAAGCAGATCTCTCCGTCAGGTGATTAGGGGAGTGTGTAATGGAACAAACCCATCGAGACCGTTTGGAACACTGCTAAGAGCATGTCCCGGGTGGGATCTGTCTGGCTTTGTACCTGCACTCCTCGATGAAGTCCTCCTCGGGCACGTTGCTGAGGTCGTTGTGAGCGATCCCGTCGAAGAGGCCGCACAAGCCGCGGGTGCTGTTGAAGTCCCCGCCCGGTGTCCTCACTGTCACTCCCATGCCCCGCTCGCTCACGTCCGCTCGGACAAACGCTCCCGAGGGGAACAGGATCTGAGGGGGCAGGAAAAAAAAAAACCACCCAGTGAATGGAAGCTCTTACCAAGAATTTCATGCAATAAAAAATGCCTCTTTCCATAAAAGTAAATATCAAAGCAGGACGTTAGCGATGGCGGAGGTAATTTAAGATCACTTAGAAACACTATAAATATTTGTTTGTGCTATTATTTAGGTCGCTTTCAGATTCCATGGTGTTAATATCTGATAGCGTTGCATAAATATAAAACTGCATGAGTACTTTCTTTTTAAATTAATAATTACATCCATTGAAGATTTCGCAGTGGTAAGTTACCAGCTAATTTTTGAAGCGACTTCCAGGACAATAAGGCCACCCTTGTGTCTTTGCTTGGGAAATAATTTCTTTTAGATAAACTGCCAAGTTTGAAAAACAGCTTTCTTCCTTCTGAAGAATTGTTTCATTTTCCAAGGCCAGATTACCCAGAAAATGATTGTGTTTTAAAGTGGATAAAGCAATTTTCTCATTAAAGGACTAGTGGTAGGCTTACACTGACCTTTAAAAGAAAAAAAAAGCTGGTAAGGTTCAAAACAAGAAGTAACTGTGTGGATAATGGATTTTCCAGATTGGTTTACAAACCAAATAATAAAAAGAAAAAAAGCAAAAAGAAAATATCTGTTCAACTGAAATGTATTTTTGTTTGTTTGCTTTATTTTTACATGTAAAATGAAAATTATTTGAAAATTATCTGGACCAGGAGAGGGAGTAGGACCATACTATCCTGATAAGTAACCTTAATATTTTCTTTTTATCCAAAATTAAACATTTTCAGTTAATCTTAAAAAGTACATTAAAATGTTGCAAACATCTCATTATGATAATTTGAAAATAATTATTTTCCTTTTTTAAGTGGCCCCTGCCTAAATATAATTTATTCATCAAAATAATGTGCATTGCTTTCCCTTATCTTCGTGGAGATTTTTTAAACCCTTTTAAGTTCCTCCCCATCAAATCTACTCATATCTGTGAAGGAGTAACAAGGTTATATTTTTATTCTTGTGCTGGAATCCAGAGTTTACATATTGGCTTCACTAAATAATAATCCTGCCCGTTTTAGTTTCCCATTATTTCAGGCATGGTAATACATTTTGAGGAGCTCTCCATGGGCAGAGCAGCAAAGTGCCACTGATTGCAATGACAGCTGGGGATGCTGTTTTGCACTCAGGCCCTCTGTGTTGTGATCAGGGCATTTAAAACACCCTTTTTTCCCCCAAAATTATTGGCCTTGGGGAATAATGGAAGTCATCATATAAAACCAGTACTTTGAACACCTCAGAAGTTCTTGGCTGTCCCTCCACCTTGGCTGTACTAATGCTTCTCTTACCAATGTAGGTTTACAGAAAACAATGGTTCCCCAACATAAAGCTCAACTGGCCTGATGAGTTCACTCTTTCCTGGTAGTTTAGTAGGTGGAGCAGGAGAACTGCAGTTGACACAGTCCTGGGTAGGATTTGATTTCCTTCTTCACATAAGCAGTGTCTTCTAACCACATGCTTTACTGCAGGGAGGAGCATTTCCCTCAGGGCTGCATGCAAAATCCTTGCAGTTAGAACTTCATGAGCTGTTCAGTCTTCTGTGCTGTCTAGATTAATACGTGGATTTATTTGGGGAGTTTGGAAGGCTGTAACCCTTTCCTTTTCTGCTGCCCCTGGCAATGCATCCCACCTGGATTTAGTGATTGAGGCTTTAAGGAAGCTTTTTGAGACCTCAGTTTGCACAGATATTTAGCGACTGGCTGCTGGAAGCTGCCACTTTGCATGACTTAACCCCGTTCCAAACCCCTTTGAATGTCATGGGTGCTGTGGGGAGATGATGGACAACTGCTGGGAGAAATGGGATGCACCGTACTCCATGGTGTTCACTGCTGCACAGTTCCTATAGATTCCCATTCAGATCAGAGCAGGATTTTTATTGTGCCCCCAGTCTGCCCTGATTTGTTTCCCTGAGACTTACCTCAGGTGTAAATGAGAATAGGGATTCCTTGCTAAGATTATTCTAGTAATAAAACAGTAATTATATTGCATTCAGTTGCAAAATGAAATGACAGCTTGATTCCTGCTTTTTCTCTATTCTATAATTAACAGACTTTCAATTCCTACCTTCCTGAGGTCTATTCCAAGCGAGATCACAAGGAGAGCCAGGCACAGGCACTTCCTGCATCATTCTGGCTCTGCTGTGGACCAATCTTCATCCAAAACATTTCATGGCAATAAATCTTGATGATACAACTCTAGGATAACATTATCTTCTTGGCCATAATTTGCGGCTCTTTTCCTTACCCACCCCCCTGGTGCAGCTTGCTCTTATTTTTCCAGTGATTTCACTGGATTAGTGTGGATAAGCAATACTTATGTAAAGCAAGATGTGGCCATATATTTTTTAGGCAAATTCTTGACATTACACCAAATATCGCACATTTACACAGCTTTTGGGGGCTATCTGGATCTGACTAATAGTGTCTTACTGCTCCACTCTAAAACTCCATTATCCTGCTACCTGTGATCTTTCCCTGAATATTTATATCTTGAGCTCTGCAAAGAAATTTGCTTTATGTGATGTGGTTGGGTAGCGCCCGGCATAAGCAAACAGGGATTGGGCTGCCGTGCTGCAGAGAGCGAGTAACAATATTAGCACTCTGCTGTGTCTCCGAGAAATTTCCAGAGATATTTGTTTTGTTTTGTTTTACAGTTTGTTAAACCAACACTTTAACCGGCTTCCTCCCTCCGTCTCGTTTCGCGGTACATTTGGCTGCGGGCGCTCTGATGGCTTCAGATGGAGATTCTTGTAGCAACTTCATGAATAATTCAGAAATATTAAACGCGCTCTTTTAAAGCGCGAGGCCCCCACAAGAGCGCTCGACCGTCCGCGCACGTACTGTTATCTTCCTGCCGCCGTAGGACTCCAGGATTTTGACGCCCGGCGATGCCTCGGTGCTCCTGATGGTCAGCTGGGGTCTGCTGTCCCGGTAGTGGCCGTTGCAGGTGTCCAGCACCACGATGTCCCCCTCTTCTTGCGCAGCTACGCCGCAGTTGCAGGCGGTGGCGGAGCGGTGGCCTCCGCAGTCCCACTGCCGGACGTGCACCTCGAACAGCCGCGACGCGCTCCGGCACAGCAGGAACGTCCCGATTTTGTAGTTGTCATAGCGCCTAAACAGCAGCAAAGAAACAAAACCAGAGAGGGTTTAGACACCCTGAGCATCCACCCGTGTCGGTTGTTTGTTGGTACTCGTACAGCGGCGCTCCTTAATTAGAACAGCGTGGTGGCTGGCCTGGAAGGAGGGAAAAATCCACACACAGGGAAGTGTTTCTCTGGGTCTGTATCCAAGGGAACACCGCCGCAGTTATTAGCTGGAAGTGCATAAGAATTCCTGTGAAAAGCAGGAGTTGTGTCCCAGCTGCTGCCATGGCAATGGGCATGGGTAAAAAGGATAAACATTTGATATAAAGCAAATGGGAAGAAGTTCTTGCCTCCGGGTCTTAATAAATATGTCTTGGTTCTAACCGGATGCTTTAGAGTGTGATGTTCTTCAAAGGGAAATCAGCGCTCAAATAACCTCTTCTGTGACTAATCACCAAATTTTACAAGTCTGGCTGTGGCTAGGTAAAGGTTTCCTATGAAAATCTGGGATTCTACTGAAAACCTGCTAACATGAACTTTGTTCCTCCCCCTCAACAATTTCCCTGTAAGCACAACTTTCACACTAAATGGATTGGCAATCGGCACAAGCCGGTGTGCAGAACAATTTAGGACTTTCATTCTTTTCTGTAAAGAATGTCCTTGCTCCATCTGAGTGAGGTAAGCAAGCAGGATAACTTTGATAACTTAGCAAGTGTTTCCCCTCTGCTTCAGCCATCTGCAGCCTCTGGGGTTTCCACAACAGGGACCCGTGAGAGGACCCTCTTCTTGTCCTTTGTGCTCTCACTCCATAAACTCATCTTATTCTCACTCTATTTTATTCTAATAAGTTATATAAAAGAAAATAGTAGCCAAATAATATATGCTGCTGAAGTTTTTTCCCTACAAGTCAACACCTTCCATCTTTAAAAACAATGGATTATTCTGTTTTCTTTTAAGGCACTGCAATTAGTTTTAAACATGATTTTTATGAAATTTAGTAATATGGAAACTAAACTGTAAGCTTATAATAATAAGCTTTATTCTTTTCTACAATAAAAAGGAATGTAAAAAGGAACGCATAAAATACTTCCGCTAAATAACAGGATTATTTTTTGAGCAGTGCCATACAAACATCAATATTTTTTCAGGCCATTAATGTTTCTTATGCAGAGGAACAAATGGCTTGAGAACTGTTACTTTTTTACATGTATATTTCTGCATTTTATTTTGCTTCAGAATAAAAGCCACAGATAGCTTCATAGCTTAAAACATAGGAAAAATTTAAACTCAGCTGCTTTTCTCTCATAGAAAACACATCTGACTTCATCTTTCATCTTGAAAAACTTAGTCAAGTTGGCCATAAAGGGATAAGATCTTGAATGGTTCTGTCTCATCCGATTTTCTAATCAGGTGCATAAATCCTGTAGTACACTGCATGGATGGTGCTGCTAGATTGATCAGAACTAGGGAAGATATAAAAAATTAGATAATCTCTCTAAACATCAAGTAATTTCTCCATTTGGACATCTTCGTGGGGGAGAAAGAGGAGAGAGGATATTTTATAAGAGGGCCTTCCACAGTTTCCTTCTTCAGGATCAGCTTGGAAGGAAAGGTGTTTAGGGAAGCTGATGGAAAATAAGGCATCAGCATGGCTGTTCCCAGACTAATCATCTCTGTCTGGTAAAGAAGGCTGTATTTGCATGTGGATATAAATGCCATTGCAGTTTGGGAAGCTATTTATTGCTTAATAATCATTGACAGTGGACCCAATCCAACCCTCCTGGAAGTCACTCTGCGTCCTTCAATTAAGTCATGGCATAGATTGCATAGCACATAACGAACCTGCACCGTGCCTAAATTAAATCTTTCAGCCGCCTTCGGATCAGTTGAATGGATAATTGAACACAGCCAGGTAAACTTCTGTGGTGTTTATACAACTGTAATTGTGATCATGACTCCTTGGACAACATTGGAGAAGTTGCCTGTGGCACTAAAAGCCTGAAGCAGACTTACTGGAGCTTTTGCACGAGGGAGTTCTGATTTTCCTTGTGGACCAGGCACTACTGCTTGTGTGTAAATCATCCTCCACAGTGCACTCCCCCATCCTGCTTCCCTGATATTGTCTGCAGCGATGGATAGACTGGGTGAAAAGGGGTTCCCTCCCTCTCTGTGTACTTGGGTTGTTTTCCAAGGGGCGAAACAAGTTCTTGTCCCAGCATGAAGTCATGGCTTAAGTTATGCTATTTATCAAGAATTATAAAACACCACTGAGTGTATGGTTATGACAGCGGAATGTTATAGGAATAATTTCTGTTGGTTAATCATAAGAGAGGGACAGAAGGGAATATAAACATATGGAAATGATTACTGATAGTAGCGTTAGATTAACTCACACCATGCACTTACTCTTCACCAAGCTACACTTCATCTTTGTATTAATTTAGTGTTTATCATGGCTATTCCTGAAAATTTTCCTCCACAGTTTTGCCACCAAACGATTTTATTTGTTGGCATGTCCCCCCAGGCTCTGTCTTTCCTTTCTAGGAAGAACTATTTTATGGTAGGCTTGACCCTACGAGGATCTGGGTGGTGCTGAAGGACATTCTCTGGTTTCAGAGTGTTCATCACATCCTGTTGTTCTCGGAGCAGATGTTGGGTTACATTCAGCAGTCACTGGATGCCTGGGGACAACTAAACTGCTACAGACTATCAAAACCCCAGCACCTGGCAGGGCTACTATGCCCAGGACTTACTTGTGGGCTCCTATGATGAAAGTCATTAAAGCCAACCAGCAAATGGTGCCATTGCCTCGGTGATAATATTGATGGATGGGTTACTGTAAATGTCCGGGAAATCTGAAAAACCTTTTTACCTTTCTTTTTTATTTTTTGGGTAAGGTAAAATGCAAAAGAACATAAGAGATGTATATAGTCCCCCAATCAAAAAATATTCCTTTCTTTACTTTGCCTTAAAAGGATTTTCTGCATATTTAGTTTTAAGCTAGCACTTCATATTTAAGAATCTGCAATTTATGGCATGAAAAGCTTTTATATTTATAATGTGCCATAACCAGTAATGAGGGCTATACTTTTGCTTTACCAGGCTTTCACATTTGTTTAATTTAGAAGGTACTTTGCTATAAAAGGAAGTGCTCTCTCTGGATTTTAGCTGGTATAATTAACGTTATTTCACATCTACGCTCCAATATACACAAATTGATTGTGCTTATGCTGTAAAATATGACACATTCTTCTTTGATTTTCAGTCACTGCCTTTGGTGAAAAGAATGAAAAGATTACAAGATAAATATTCCTACAGACATGTATTAGCAGGAGGCACACCAAAGGGGAGTGCTATTAAGGAGTGGGAGTTGGGTATTTCAGTTGTCTAATGAATAGCTAACTACCTTGGATGTAATGTGAGCTCACTATGTCACATTAAAAACATTGAAAACATCACAATAGAAGTTACAAAATACATTAGAAATGGCCATTTCAATACGAAAATTTTACTGCCAATAAGACAAACACTTCCAGTCTTTCGATTTTTATACCATTTTTCAATTTTCCAAATTTGTTCAAATAAACATTTTTATTAAGTTTGATTTTAAATTTTTAATGTTTTTCACTTAAATTTTGAAACCAAAAAAAGGTTGCACTTTTCTATTTTCATGGGGGTTTTCATCCTTGCTTTTCCTCATTGTGTATCTTTTCTTCTCCCAACTTCTGCTAATGGGAATGTCAAAGAAGGGAAGCAACTCTACAGAAGGCAGGGGTATGTGCAGCCCTGTTTGCATAGAAGACACTCCATTGTCCTTGCTCTTGGCAATGTTCCCTATCTCCAGGCTTTCCCTTGCTTTTCCTGTGTCAGTCCTTCAGGGACCCTTCCCCAGGAGGTGAGTAGGTGGCGAGGGTGCCAAACACCTGATGCACCTCTCATTTCAAACACATTTTCCCATCACATTCCATTCCATGACCAAAGGGGAATTCTTCAGTTCCAGACCTCTGTGTCAGCCTTTGCCCTCAGATTATAATTTTGTACCAGGACAGAAGCAGGAATTGCATTCCTCACTCCTTAAATATGGAGCTTTAAAATAATTTGCTAATGTGTTAATATTTTTTTGGATAGGCAGTCAGAGAAGTTGCTTAACTGATGGGTAATAAGGTAGCATAATCACTATAATAATTGAAAGAGAAATTATTTACAATAATAAATGGGAATATAAGTAGGAGTAATGGGACTGTGAAATGATGGGTAAGAAACTTGGCTGAATATCAAGAAGTGATATATCTTAGCGAAATAACCTAGTTATTGAGATGGACGAAGCCCCATCTACGTGGCTCATTTAAAGCTGCACTGGACAGAGCAGTGATGAAGGTCTGTCCATAAGGAAGAAATGTGCAGTTATCGAGGGGCCAAGCTAGTCTTGGGATTTTTCTCCTTCAAGGCTGTGTGACTGAGGCAGGATGACACAGAAGGATGGGCTTTTCCAAACTCCCTGCTCTAAAATAGAACATAAATAGCTCAGAAGCATTTCTGTGTCCTATCAATAATAGGATTAAAAAGTAGTTATTCAAATAAAATTGCTTTATTTCATTTTAGACCTTTTTTCCATGGAAGCAATATAAAAATGTGCTACATGGCTGGAAGGGTGTCCCAATTCCAAGAGGCACTTTTCAGCCATTTACTACTCCCAAAACACAGCAATCTGGCAGATCACTGTCTGTTCTCAGCCCTAAATCAAAAGGGACTATTTTAGAATATAAATGGATAGAGATGTTTGAAATAATATTCCAATCTAGTTTAATATCTCAGAGTTTAAATAATCACAGCTATGTGAAGCACGGGAATGTCTTTGAACCTCCTGCAGCTCTTATGCAGCTTCTACATATCGAGCACCCAAACTTGCATGAAACAACTTCCTGACCACATTTAAATGCTGTTCAGTGAAGCAGAAGGGGGACTGAGAAGCCCTAGATGAGCAGAGCTAATCTTCTCTCCCAGAATACCCAATTTATCTCTGTTAGAAGCAGACGTGTAACCTTTAATGGAGTCACTGCCTTTCTTACTCACATTTCAGCAACAGATTTCTCCAGCTTTGACATCATTTCAGATGTTACCTCCAGAGCATGCTGGACTGAAATTGGGACATCAGGATATCGGGATGTCACACCTGCTGAGCCCCTGTGGATGCTGTGCACCTAAAGTCATTATCTGTGCCATTAGGAGGTTAACAGCAGAGTGACAAACCTGGAATGTGAGCTGAAATATTTGCAGCTTTGGATCAAACATGCCAGATCCAAACTTTAAAAACTTTCAGTGATGTCAATTAGCTGGGATGAATAGATTCATGAATGATTAAGGAAGTTAAACGAGGAAAAGTTCTGTACAGTTCAGGCTGTCAAACACAAAGATACCACTTTGGCACTGTAAGTCTTTAAGCAGCTTATTGCTGGGTAATACAGAAAGACATTTGGACACTACAGGTGCATGTGCAACTTTATTTTTGCACTCTTCTCCTGATATTTGACACTTATATTTTCTGGACTTTTTTTTATCTGAGAAATTAGGGCCATCTTTTATAGTTTTTTTTTTGCTTGAGGTTATGATTGTCAACTCCAGCTGGGCATAAACCAGCTCTGGAAGTAGAAGAAATCAAGATCTTCCTTCTGAAGTGTAACTGTGCTCAGGTGTTACTAAACTCCTGGGAAGGCCCAGGCTGTCCCTGTGTGCTGTGCTGCTCTGGTGACATAATGTGTCACTTGGGTGGCACTGGGGTGTTGCTAACATGATGAGAGGTGGTGTAGACACCCTCAAAGCCACTAGTGATCGTTCTGTTTTTGAAGAACATTTTGGAATCCGATTTTGTCTTGTAAAAATTATTCAAAAACATTGCTTCTCAAAAATTAATCCATTTCTAGTGCTTTTGTTAAAAAGAGTACAAACAGCTGGAGGAAACCTCTTATGTTGTACATTCCTCACTGTAAGCAAACTAGTTCAATGCTTTTTTGATATTCTAATGTAAAACCAAACACATGCCACATCCAGAAACTGATAACTGCAGTAATTGAGCCAAATTATTTCAAAGTAAAATACTCACCATCCATCAAATGTGATAATGTGTGGATCAGTGAAAGAGTAGCAGTTCCCTGTTGGGAGGTCTCGAACTGTGACCTAGTTGAAATGAAATGTGTAATGAATACAGTCTACACAGCAGTTTTTCTTCATTACCGTTCCTCACAAAACATCAGGGACAGGATTCATGGGTTAAGTACAAATCACAATCTGACTTTTGAAACATGATTGTGGATGGGTACAAAACAGGCTTCACTTTCAAACAACAGGGTTTAATCACAGGCAATAAGGGAGTTCAAAGTGTTCCTGTTCATCTGATGTAATGTCTTCCTTTATCTGGTAAAAGGTGAAGTTTTTATTAAAACTTTTTGCTAAGAAGTAGATCATTCACTGAAATTATCAGGAGAGTAGAGTGCTCATTAAATTGTACTAATTTTAATGCCTGAAGTATGGTAAAAAGGTATGCTGTAATTAAGTAGCATTAGCATGTTTTAGTAGTAGCTGCCTGTCCCCTAATTTGACCTTAGATTTCCTGTTACAGCATCTGAATGGCTGATTTATCTATTTGATGTGGTTATTGATCAGGCATTGATGATGAGGCTCCAAAACAGACTGCTGGAGCTGTCTGCTTTAGGCATGTGTATAAAAGAGGAAAGGATCTACTGTAGCTACAGAGATCTTCATCTGCATCAGCCCTTGGCTGGGTCACAGAGGAGGTGTGAGAGCCTCCTGCAAGGAGCAGAGGTGCCTGTTGGAGCCAGAGGCAGGGCTTTGCAGCTGTAACACCTGGATCGTGGGCAGTGCTGGACCCACGCTGCCACGGCTGCTCAGGAGGGTGTTTTTCCATGGCTGAATTTTCTGCTGTCCTATTCCCAAAAATGCAAGACTGGGTTGTGTGGTGATTTGTGATACGAAGAGCTCCCAGTCATACTGGTGGGGGTGATGGAGTGTGGAGTGCTATGGCTTTCCATTATCCATCCTGACAGACTGATTTCTTGGCCAGGGCTGTTAATTCTTTGCTCCCTCTCTGCCCGTGAGGAGTCCGGAGGTGCACTTCAGTTCGTTCTACCAGGATCCATGGAGCGGGGAAGAAGGATGGCTGCTGTATCCCTGTGCAGTCTCTCAGTGACAAAGGAGAACTTGGCTTTTGGGAACAGGGGTGAAATTAAATAAATGAATTAGAGGGTGAAGATAGAACCACAGTTCCTGCCAACAGTTCTCACCTGCAGCAATGCATCATCTCTATTTCAAAATGCCCCTTAACCATGGCACAGAGACACTTTTTAGACACCCACCAGTGTCTGTCACACCAAACTTTTAGAGAGATGGCCTAGAGGACTGAAAAAGTGAACACCTATTTGAACAGCTTTTTGATCTGGTGTCAGTTGTATCATTTGAATCTGCAGTGTGATATGAAGAAGTGTCTCAGAATTTTCGCATTTTCTCCATGGCCTCACACACCCTAAGTAAAACTTGAGCAGAAATCCGTGTGGCCCTTCCTGCTCTGTTCTTTCTTGTATGATACCAGCAGAAGACACAAGCCCTGGTTTTAGGCAGGTGTAGTTTGCTGAGGAAATCCTCTTTATCAGGTGTCTAGATGTGTCAGGATGTTCTGCCTACCATTTCCGTTCAATTTTCAGAAAAATCAAAAATATTTGAACAAGTCAAAAGGAATAACGATTATGTGGATTTTAATACATGGACTTGTTATGTTGCAGGAACTGTGTTATATTAAGGCCTCTAATTAACTGCAAAGCAGCAACAGGAAAATGGGGGGGGGGAGGGAAGGTAGTGTCTATTATGTTTCCATAGATCAAATTTTAACGGAGATAAATGGAATTTATTATTAAAATTGATTAATTCAATTTCACACTTGCTACATCTTCATATTTTAATGAAAGCATCTGTAATTTCAAGAAAAAATATGGATATGTCAGTGCACTACTCTGAATTAGCTGTAATTTCTGGTTTACGAATCTTAAAAAGTTTAAAAGCAGCCAGTTGTGGAGGTGAAAGGTTATAGTCCCACTGTAGGCATTCTACCTTTGATGACAAAAAATTCTTTTGGTCCAGTTTAATCTCATACTCTCATGAGCAAATCCACAAAAATTAGGGCAGGGAAATCGTGGATTTCACTAGGGGGTTGTTTTCAGTTACTTAAGATATGCCAGCTTGGATGTGCCAGTGCTCTGAGAAATTTAGCTCAGTCAAATCTGTGCTCTGGTTAATTCTCTGGGGAAGAGGGATTACAGCTCTCAAACCTCCCAGCTGAGGCCCTGAAAGAACTTCACAGACAAAGGGGGGGAGTCCCTGTTCACCACATTCCTTTGGCCAGGCTCTATGCAGGGAAAGTGTGGCTTGCCTCCCTGATTGCTTCTTATTTTTATTTTGGACATTTTGTACTGGTATAAATGAAGAGACAGAGCAGTCATGTGTTGTCAAAGGTGTCCTGGTGATTCCTGGCACAGTCACAAATTGGACACAGCACTGCTGAGCTGCCTTCTCCTCTCTCATTTCTGAGGTGCTGCCTTTCCTCTGCTTTTTCAGAAAATATTCTCCAAACTGTCATTTTTCCGCCTCCCTCCTTCTTATAGAGGTGCTCGTTCCCTCTCTCCTCTTGCAGCGTACAGAAGCACACCGGGGTACATCTGTATAACAGCTCTTGGCCTTACTGATGTGCTGACTACGAATCAAACCTAAATCTGTTAAAGCACAAGGAATTAAATGTTAATTTTCTTGGTGTGTGAAGGGACTGTTTTGCCTTACTCTGCTGACAGAGGGCAGGGCAAGATTAGACATCAGGAAGAAATTCTTTACGGTGAGGGTGGTGAGGCCCTGGCAGAGGCTGCCCAGGGAAGCTATGGATACTGCATCCCTGGAAGTGTTCAAGGCCAGGTTGGACAGGGCTTGGAGCAACTGGGTCTAGTGAAAGGTGTCCCTGTGCCTGGCAGGGGGGTTGGGACGAGATGGTCTTTAAGGTCCCTTCCAACACAAACCATTATGACAATCATCCCAAAGAGTTTATTTTCTTTGGGGGAAAAAAAAAAAAGAAAAGCCTCTCATTTAAATTTGACACATTTTCTGACTGATTTTAGGACCTGACCTTCACATCCCTGGGTGTGTGAGCCCTCCAGAGCACGTCCCTCGGTGCGACTGGCTCGGCGCCGACGCGGCTGCCGCGGTTCCCGTCCCGCACGAAGTCGGTCACGGCCGTCACTGTCACCGTGGCTGCTGCACAGCGGCCCCCCGAGCAGGGCTCCTGCAGCAGATCCACCTGGCAGGCCGAGAGGGCGATGTCTGGGGGCCCTGGTACCCGGCTGTCTGGAGAGAAGAGGAGCACAGTCTGACCAGAGTTACCCGAAGCGTCACCCGTGCCCTGTTTACTGTTCAACACGAACGCTTTTCTTTCCAGGACACGCGTGCCTTGAAAGCAGGTGGGCTTTGCACAAGGACAGTTGTGACTGACTGAACCTGGCATCCCTCTGCCACACTTCACCGTGCTGGATTTTTCGCCCCAAAGTTTACTAAAACTCGGTGGTGTCTGTTTTTCCACAGGTGCTAATATTTCTGGAGTGACAGTGTTATCTTTATGGGTCCCTGCCCAAGGAATGAAGACAAGTAGTTCTCATGGCAAAGAAAGAGATGAATCCATGTTTCTGGAAAATATTTCTCTTTCACTGTCTTGAGTATAAGGAGGTGTCTGCTGGGAGTTATTTAATTTAAAATAAGCAGAATTTCTATTGTGGAAAGGGAGGGTTCTCAAGTCAGTTTTTAGTGAACTATGCGTCCACAGCAGGAGGGCAAGTACAGCAGATCTGTATTTGTATTTTTGGCTGTGTTAGGTTATGGTGTTTTGCTTCCCAGTCTGTAAAATAATGGTAGTTTTGTTTGTATCCTTCACAGAGGTATTGTGTGGATAAATTCACTAAAAAATGAGGAAAAATAATAATCTATGGAGGTGCTGGCTGTGTCAGCATCTGTGGTAGATAGGGAAATGATGGGTGGTGACAAAATCACAATGGCACTGCACATCATATCTTTCCTTAAGGGACTCTACACGCAGCAAGAAGGGCAGTGTCCACTTCTGCTGGGTCCTGACCCTTCCTACCGAGATCTCAGGTAAAGGGCAAACCTGAATTTTTATTTCCACAGATGTGTTTTTCCTTGCGCACACTGAATTACAATAGCATTTAGTTCTGAGCCCTCTGATCTGCATTGTATAGAGTGTGTGTTTGCTTCTCTAGAAGCCACTCAACCTTTCAAGAATCCTTTGGTTGATAAAAAATGTAATTGTGGTCCCACTGAAGCCAGTCAGAATCTCACTGCTGATTTCAGGACTCAGTGTTTTCTAAGGAATATTTAGTTTTCTGTCCCAGACCACTAATTATCATCTGATAAGAATAAAGTTCTAGAAACTATGGCAATGCAATTAATCTGAGATGAAAATAAGTGATTTTCTGATATTAAAATAAGTAATTTTCATATTATTCTTCCCATTTGTAGAATTGCTTAATAATGTATAGAGATGGCATTAAAGTATTTTAAGATAGCATTTCTAACAAAATCAAATAATCAGAGTCTTATTCCTTATGGAAAAATCTCATGAAATATAATTTAATTTAACCCTGTACAGTACTATAGGAACTGATCTAAAATCTACAGTTATTAATGACATATTATCTCTTACATCAAATCCTTAAAGGCTGCCTCACCTCACATCTTATAGAAAAGTCCTGGCTCATTTTCAAGGTTCTTGATTCAATTAAATTGGAGGTTTCCATGAGGAATAGTTATTGCCATTACAGCCCCGTGAGCTGTGCTCACAACCCAGAACAAAAGTTTAAAATCAAAGAAAATCATCTTGTCAAAATAGTAACGATAAACTTAACAGAAGCCGAACTCCAGTGGCTCTGCTGTGCCTTGGCATTCATTATGATATTGTCTGAACTTGGAGAGATATTTCTGTGCTTGTAATTAGCTTTCTTATCACTTATTCCCTACATAATTAGCACAACAGTGTGGTTATATGGATTCAGCCAGACAAGGAGCCTGTCAGTTAATTTATGCGGTATAAACGAATCTCGGCTAAAATGGTTTTTATTTTTAATTTACGGCACTGTGGCCAGCACACATTTCTCTGAAGCCTGCAGTGTTCCTTCAGATAAACCAATGGACCCTAAAGACAATAAAGGCTCAGAACAAACATGTGGTTTTGCAAGCACCCAGCAGCAGATACTCAACCTTAAGTATATATAGATAGCTCAATTGATCACAGCCCGAGTGTCATCCAAGGAAGTAGCCTCAGGATGGAGCAACCAAGGGCTAGAGCTGGGTTTAGTTTGAGCTGCAGAAATGAGTTGATTGAAACTAACAGAAATTTTCCACTTCAGTGACAACTTCCTTCAAATATGAGCTAACTGGACTAGTTGTGCCTTCCTCCTGGCACCTCTTGGCACCAACACATCAAGCCCATTGACAGCTTGAAAATAGAGCTGCTTCTGCAAGTCCTGTATCCTCTCTTTCTTCCAGTCAAATTTGCACTGTGGGACTGGAGAAGACCCTGGTGAGGGGTCAGTCTGAGTCTGATGTGCTGAGCTCAGCCTCCCTCACTTGAGAACCCCTGGCCCACGCTCTCAGTGCCTGTGAGATTCTGAAAGCCTTGATCCATTCCTCAGAAAATGTGAGTTAAAAACATGACCTTGACTGGGACTGATTCCTATCTGATCCTCACAGCAGTCAAGTGTCCAAGTTGCTTGGAGCCTGTGGGATGTCCCACCACACACCAGCCCTGACATCCTCCATCCCTCAACACGAGGCAGCCTCTTCTCTGCCTCGCTATCCGAGCAAATCCGTTCCCATGAGCTCAGCGGATGTTTTCCTGATGGAGCAGCACAGACTCCAAGCCAAGAGCAATCTGTAGAACAGAGCAGCACTGAGCCATGGAGAAATGCAAAGTACTCCACGTACCAGAGCCAACACAGCTGCTGGAACCATAAGGTGCTGCTCAGTTTAAGATCATTGTGTTATGATACCATTTCAATTATTTTTTTTTTTCTTCTGTCTAAGCACTTGGCTGATGGCGAGGAGGGGTAGGAAAGGGATTTAAAAAGATAAAAATATGGGGAAATATCTGGGTTTTGCCAACATTTTTTAGAGCTGGCTTTTTGTGGGTAGAGAAACTGCAGCTGTAATCCCATCTCTAAGCATTTGTCTCATTGAGTCACTTATGGAAGAAAAATAAGTGCCTAGTTAGAAAAAGGCTTGGGTGTTTTATTTAGTGCAAATGGAAAGTAAATACATACATGCCCCCTTAGGTAGGGTGTTCCACCTGATTGACCTAAAGACAGCATTTACTGAATAAAAGGGCAAGACTTTTCTAAGTGACATTGTCAATGTTTTCATGTTAAAAAAAATTTAAAAACCCCAAACGTTTAGAAAGAGAATAATATATAAGCACAAGAGTGATTTTTTCCTTCTGTATTAAGTTAGACAAAAACTATAAGCCAGCAAAAGAAAGAAAAAAGGCTTCAGAATGCATTTACTGAATAATAAATCTGCAGGGGAGCTTTTTATTGATAATTAATGAAATTATTCTACCTAAGAACATTCCTGCTACAAAAAAAAGCTTAAAATGGAATTTTACACTCCTGGAATTTAAAATAAGTTCTTATACTCACGGTTATTTCATCCATAAATCTCAACAGACTACTGTTCAGGTTATTGCTAGTCAGATTTATGGTTTGGGGTTTTTTTCGTCAAAACCCTGTCTGATATAATCAGCTGTTTTATTTTTGCAGATAAAAATATGGCCTAGTGTGCTGATTTTATGGCTTCTGCCCTTTGTCATTATTTATATATTATATTTTCTATTAGAATTCCTTGCAACTTAAATGCTGGAAAAAGTAATCACATTGATTTGATGTCAATATGTAAAACCCTTACCCAAATCCTCAGTACTTAGTTGCAAAGTAATTTTGCAGGAATCATCCTGCCCAGGACAGGCAATGGGTACCGTGCTCAGAACAGTCAAAACATGCTCTTTGCAATCCTCTGCAATTTCTAGTGATTCTGGTAAAAACTGGAAAAAAGAAAACAATATTTAGATAATTTTGACAGGCAAGACATCTGACAGATTAATTAGGCAACGCTGACATCTATGAAATTTTAAGTGGTTTTAATCAATTATGAGGATATATAATTACTTGCAAAATAATAATAATAACCTTTACAATAATCTTAATAATAATAATCAATTTTGTGCTAATGATCTTCAACTTTATAAGGTAAAATTGTTGTTAACATACTTTAAAATTTTTGGCAGTAAGAAAATGTTTGCACCTTCCTTTTATAATGTATAAGTGCTTCTCATCTCCAAATCTCAAAGCAGGCTTTTATTAAGCCTGAGAATAATACGGTAGAATTTACTAATTTTTAATATCCCTGGTTTAAAGGAGTTCCTTTTCCAATGCACTAGGAGAAATACTATGGCATAAAGTATGGTGTAACCTCATGGCCATGGATTCTGTGTTTGTAGTCTGTGCCAGGTGCAAAATAAGTGCAATTTTTGAGCAATTCCCCTTCCCTGCTATGGCAGGAAGGAGGATTGCTCTGCACATAATATATTCCAGCTTTGGAGACTCGTGTCTCAGGGAGAGAACTCGGGTTGTGCCTTTTCTGTCTGTCCCTTCTCCCATGGAAGGAGCAGGAACAGCACTCAGGGCTAGTCAGAAATGGGAATTTTCACTCCCTGGGAAATTCTGGCATTTCAAAAAAATTCCTCAGGAACTGTTCTTCAGATATCACACCGAATGGGCTGCCAGATTTTTCAAACACCATTCATGGAGGCCTAAAACTTAGATACTCAGCAGATCCCAAAGCCTCCTGGACTGCCAGGCTGAGAGCCTAATCCTCCAGTGGGATTAGACCTGGGTTTTGCACTCGGTGTGAATTTACCTTCAGCAATTTCTGTTTTGAAATGCCTGACCATAAGAAGACGATGGATAAAAATCCATATTTTGTCTTCACTTTGTTCCGGCTTAGTTGCAATGGAATTCTGCATCCTTGCAGGTTTGTAGGTGTGTCTTCCCATTACACACCACCCCAGAGCACTTTGGGGCACATTTCCCAGGACACGAAGTTTTGCTCACACTTTGTGGCACATCAGTGTCCACACGTGCACACGGTGCTGATGGGTGGTTTAGGGTCTTTTGCAAACAAACTGAAAGCCATTTTCCCAAAGTGAACGTAAAAGCAGCTCTGCTTGTGATGATCAGGACTTGTGTTTCTGCACCGTGATTTTCACAGCACGTAAAAGGTTTCCCTAGTCAGTAAATCAGGGCCATGGGCGTTACCTTAATCCCAGCATAGAAACCTTTGCTGTCCTCAGGCAGTGACTGCTGCTCAGGAGTGCCCCTCCTAAAAGCTGTGACAGTGCAAAAGACCTGTAATAAATAAATAAACAGCACGTGGTATAGCGTTTCCTGAATGACATTCACATAATTGTGCATCTTCCTGTTGCTCAGGGTTTTTAAGCTTTCACTCTACTGTTGAAATATATTTTGGGGATTTAGACGTAAATTTTGAGATTTGGAAGAATTTTTGATGCATTCAATAAGCAAAGAAACATGTTTTTTGTCTCAAGAGTTAATGATGCTGAATGCTTACGATGTGTTTTCTTCTGCAGTTCTTCAAGCACCCTGGTTTGTGATTTTAACTCATTTTACTTAGGGAGAATTACATTGTTCATGGATGTTACAGTCAGAATTCAGACATTTGCTCTTGGGTTCCCAGACTCTGGTCTGTCCACTGGATCAAGTATCTTCTCTCTGTACCACATTTGTAAGCAGTTGATTTTAAAATTTAAATTAGTTTGACAGTCATCCAGTCTCAGAAACTGTGTCAGCAATATAAGAAGGTCCTTTTTTTCCCCTTATTGCATTATAAAAGATGATGCAGATGTGCCTACAGGGTTTACATTGTAAAAAAAAAGGAAGAAAATTCACCCAAACACAAAACTCCCCCAAACAAAATGCACCAGGACACTTATGTTGTATTCCTAGCACAGCCACACAAACTTTATCTCTGCTGAGCCTGCACACCATCTGCCAACTTAATGTTTCATTGGTTTCAGAAAAACCAAATTGCTAAAATCATTTCTAGGATCATAAGATTAAAATACAGAATTTTTCCTTAAAGCAAATGACAATAGACTCTGAAACTGTAGTTCCGGATATTTTTTTAGTCCTCTTCTTGGAATTGGAGTAACAGATTGTGACATATTAAATCAAATCCCAAATACTCAGATGACATATTTATAGCTGCTGCCTTTTTTTAAGCCTCAAGTAACCCATGAGGAAGAACTGGGCCAATCCAATTTCTTTTCCATTGTGTCAAACACCTTTGGATGGATTTTCCAGCGTCACTCACTGGCCATGCTGATGTTGGTAGCTCTCACCTGCTGGCTCAGGCACGACCCTCATGACCATGAGCAGCAAAACGGGCTCTAAAGCAGGATATTCCCACATGGAATATCACGTGGTCATATGGGTTTAGCAGCCTGGAATATTTCTTTTACCACCCTAAAAATCCCTCTCCATCACCATCAAGTCATGAGTTTCCTCCAAGCTGAAGAATCTTCTTTCCTATCTCATTTGTGCACAGCGGAAATTCCCCACCAGCAGTACAGGGTCGTTTGTAGGGCTGTGGGGAAAAACAAGTGTTTTCTGTGCTCTTCAAGTGGATTATTTCCAGTTCAGCTCAGTCCCAGGCTTATGTGCCTTTTGGGATATTTTTACCTTCACAATTTTTCTCACTCTTTTGCAGACAGCCCCAGACAGTTTGGCCCAGTGAAAATGGTGTCATTTGTTACATTAACATGATGGAAGCCTGGGGGTCATACTGGGTGTACTGGGGGAAAAACAGACACAGGTCTCACCTCACAAAGATACCTTACAGTTAAAATTCCTCAGATATTTCACAGTTAGCCAGTTTGCCTCCAAAGGGGAGCAAGTCCTTGTCTCCTCGAGGTAATAAGCCCCTGTTATCATTAGATATTTATTCTCTCCAATCATTCCCTAAAGGCTCGTGTTCAGCTCACAGACTTTTCAAAACAGTTCTTCTGCTGGGAAGGCAGGAGGCGAGTGTTGATCATCCTCCTGCAGCTTCTCCTGCAGCTGCCACAGGGAGAGTCTGCAAAATCAGGATCTGACAAGGCGGCGACAACAGAGAAAGGGTTCAGATAATGTATATTCCCCCTACCAAAAAACAAATAACACCGATCCCCTTGCAGAGCTCATTGAGCAGATCATTTGCACCTGCATTGCAGATGCTGTATTTGCACTCGCTGGGCTGTTTGCACTTCTGGCTTCAGTGTTTTTAACCAAAAATGTTCACTGAGATTCCCTCTGAGCACGTACGTGGAGTGTTTGTGCAGTGAGAGGCACCAGGGACATGCACAGGGATGCCCAGCACTGACAGAGATGTTGCCTGGTGATCTTCCCCAGAGTGACATTCTGGGAAATATCAGAACCCAGCCTCGTTGTATTTTCTCTCATATATATTTTAGGGGTATATTTTATTGATAAAGTGCCAAACACTCGAATAAAAATTTACTCCCTGATGATTCACTGAAATATCCTTAGATTATCAGTCTGCTCCAGCTCTATCTTGTGCTTTTGGAGATTAGCACAAACTTTACAAATTGAAAATGTACGGACAGTCATCACAATTTAAATTTTATTTCTGTCTTTTATATCATTCCTCCCCTTGTAGTGTCTTCACCTCGTTAGGTGCACACTTCACAATCAGCAGGTATGTTCATCAGCTACTGAGCTACAGGTTGACAGTTTGTCACATAATTATGAGAGTCATTGCAAGGAGGGTTTTTTTTTTTTTTGCCTTCAGCTAAATACTGACTCTTTTTTTTCTCCACTTCAGTAATCAACTTTTTCTTTCTCTTTTTCTCTCCCCCACTACACCCATCTCAGGATGCAGCCTTTTTAAAGCAAAGAGATAAAAGCATCACTGACAGCAGTATGCTGATGACTGTGACAAGTTAGGCAGTATTTTTCCACAAACTCATTGGATCTGTTAAAAAAATCAAATTATATCTTTTCACCATCTCTTTTAAAGGGACAGAAATATAAGGGTGCCCTCGGACAGGATGACTGGATTGCTTCTCAACATGGGCTGCTCCCTTTTTCCTGTGTGCTGGCAAATATTCCCATAGGGCAGAAAACTACTTCTAGGCACACAGTTCTTATCAAAAAAGGCCCTTTTAGCTAAGAAGTGTCTCCTTTCCTGTGTGTTGGAGCAGATTTCCCCCCTTCCATGGACTCAAACACAGTCGTTCTCATTTTGACATGAACCCCATGAGCAATTTACTTGGCTAAAAGCAGAATTCAGTCATTAATTTGGTGAGGATCAGGTAGCTGTGGGAAACAATTTGTGAGAATATTTTAATCCTAGGACCGATCTCCATCTCTGGCAAATTTCTCCCTAACAACTTGCATATTAAAATGTGCATGTTTTTCCCCATAGCTTTCAGAATTCAAAAGTCCTCCAAATCAGTTGTTTCTACTTATTTTGAAGATAATAATGTCTCCAATTTCACCTTTTCCTGTGCCCCTAATTAAATCTGAATGCAGCATGGGGAGTCCAGGCTGGGGCATGGAGGGGGATGTTTGCCTGCACATCCAGCACTGCCCTGTCTCCTCTTCCATCAGCCTCTCTACCTGTGCTCATACAAGGGGCTGGGTTCCCAAAGGCCACACAGGAGTTCCTGTGTGCTCAAAACCCTTCCCTGCTCATCAGACAGGTACCAGTGAAGGCTCACAACTTGCCAGATGATTTTGGGAGCTCTCAGAAAGACGCCAGTCTCAGCCACTTGCTTCTCAAAGAGCTGACAGAAATGGTGCCACCACCAATCCTTACGACTGTCCCAAGGGAAACAGCACTTGTCCCCAGAATGGGGAGAGCTGGCAGATGGGAGTATTGGGTTTGTGTCTGCTCATCAGGACAGCTTGAACATTTTGTCTAAACAACCACCAGAGGAAACAAGCAAATGCATTTGCCAATCCACGGGTGAAGTCCCTGTTTCCTCTCCTGGTGCAGCCTACATCCTGGGGGTGGGAAGCTCCCTCAGGAAGGGCAGGACACGTGTGCGGCTCACAGCTGGATGGACCAGCTACCCTCTTGCCATCTCTCCAGCAAGCACTTGAGCCGTATTGTTGTGCCAGAGGCCCCACGGTGACAACAGCAATGGCTTAAAGCTGAAAGATTTCCTTTTACTGGGAGTGATCTTTCAAAGGCCACATACAGCCAGGTACTTCTTCATAGGAGCAGGAAGTCTGGATTAAAAAGTAGATGGAAGCACTTTCCTGATCAATCTCCTTAGAGGTTTGGGATCTCAGAGGTAATTTATGCCCTCCACCCATGGGAAGCTCCCTTCTCAACGAAAGGCACCATTTAGGGTTACCTACTGCTTCCCATTTACTGGGAAATCTGGATGTTGCTGGCAAGATGCAGGTGCCTAATCTGGAAGTGATTATTAACTCTGGGATTGGATCCACCCTCCTATAGCTGCATCCCCCATGTCAGGGAGCAGGCTGGGGCTGCAAGGGTCAGAGTCACTGGTAACACTCCTGGCTTATGGGTGGAGGGCTGGGCAGGGAATCCTCACTCCGGGTGAAAGGTGTCTCCTGATGGCTGTCACAGCACCGGAGCTGCCATTGCCTGCTCCATTAAACACTAATGGGCTGGGGTTAGAAAAACCTGGAGCCGCCACTCTGCTGGGAGCTGCGAGTTTGTGTGTGGGAGGAAGCTGTGGTTTACAGCCTTGATGAAAAGAGCAAAGGATGAGCAGAACTGAAGGATGACATTTCTAGGGAAGGCAGAAAAAAAGAAAAATGGTTCTCATTAGCTCGAGAAAATGATCTGGCTGTAGGTATTTGCAGAAAGGGGTAGGAACAAAGTCTCTGGGAAGGCTTTCCAGAAGGGTTAGCAGGAAGGGGAAAGTCGGGAGAATCTGACTTTGATTTAATTAATGAACAAGACCTTAAAGCTTTAGAACACAAATCACTGCCTGTGGGGGGCTGCTGGCTGCGGAAGGGAGGGAGCAGGTGCAGCTGTGTGACCTGGCACTGCGGGAAGTCCAGCTCCACTCACTTTGCTGCTCGCTCTACGGAAACAAGGCAGCTCTTCCCAGTTGTCAAATGGCCAGGCAGTGTGTGGAAGCTGACTGCAGGTCATTATTCTGCTAAGGAAGGAAATTTTCCCAAGGTACGGGTAAGGTGTTTTATCATCTGCAGTTTTGCTCATCAACTCTCTGACCCTTTCCTCTTTAAAATCTCTGTTCAAGTTCACCCAGAGTCCTGTTTCTGCAGGGATGCTTCTCATTTTCTTCCTGAATGTTGAGAAAGAAATTGCAAACTCGGGTGTGACCTACAAACAGGCAGGTCCTCCTATTTCCGCTGTTGATTTTGGCAAGTCCAGTGGTTGGGAGGGGATTAGCCAAGCAGGGGGAAATGCCACTTTGTCACTTCGGAGTCCAGATGCTGGTGCAGACATCTGGAATGGGAAGTGACAGAGCACAAGTCAACGAGAGCAGAGCTGAGGGCATGAAGTAATTCAAGAGGGGAGTTGCTGAGTGTCAGTGCTGGCTGCAGAAGCACTGAGCTTAGAGCTTATTATTTCTGAGAGAGGAGTAGGGAAAAATCCTAAAGATGGCCTTCTAAGTGCTTGAGTATACACATAAGTATAGACTTAATATGATTTAACATTTATGAGTCCATATGCCTGGGATTTTCCGTCTGAGTGCAATAAATGTACTGGATCCATCGTCTGGCATGAGCTTCTGCATGAGATCAGCAGCTTCTTCTCTCCCCTGAGCTGAATTGGGACATCTCTTAGAAGAGCTGGCAACAAGACAAAGATCCTATTTCCTTGAGAGATGAAGAGTAAGTGCTCTGCAAGATCTGGCTTTCTTTAGCACCAAGAACAACACGACAGGAAGATCTCTTGCCTCATCACTGGTGGTGTTTAAGGCCAGCTTGGACGAGGCGCAGAGCAAACCGGTCCAGTAGAAGGTGTCCCTGCTGATGGAGGGCGGGGTTGGAAGTGGAAGATTTCTTCCAAATCCAAACCATTCTATGAAATTTCACACTTTTTTCTCTTGTGAGAGAGAAATCGTTATTTTATATATTGAGGCAATAATCTGCAATCTTTTTGGCTGGGGTGTAAACTTCTTCTGTTGCAGAGTGCCATGCAAAGCAGCTGCTTCTATCACAGAGCTCAGAATGGCTGGTTTTACTTAAACATTCTTATTTTGCAATGAGCGCTGTGGTTTATGTAGGGTGAGAGTTGCTCCTCGCCGTGTGAACTTTCGGAGTGCTGCGCTGAGCAAAATCTGCACGGTTTTCTTCTAAACACCCTTCTTTCTTAGCATAACTCATTACTCACAGTGTGCTGCTATAATTCATAGATGGCTGTGCCTCGAGGAATGAAATGACCTCTGTCACTATCACATAAATAAGGCTTAGGAATGCCAGGATTTTCATATCAGATGGAGTAGGCTTCTTTCGGAGCCTATATAGAAATAGTGGCATGTTATAGATTTATTTAAGACGGCAAGAGTTTCATGAACATTATGCTGCCAGCATTACTGTCTGAAATAACAAGATTGGAGCCCAAAGATGGGGGGAAGAAAGGACACATGATGGCTATTAAAAAACAGCTGGCTGTTTAGTCAATAGAAGTTCAGGAACGTTGGCTGGTAAATCTCAACTCTTCTCTAGGGTTACACTGTGTATTAAAACATGTCAATAGCTATTCTATTATGTGACTGACCTATTACCTGGAGACTTTTTTACGGATAAAAAATAGCATTGACATCAACCACCCAAAAAGTGATTTTAAAAAAATTCTTGCTTGGCTGTAGCTTTTTTTGTCAAGAAATGAACAGAGAAAGTGCTGATTTCAGGCCATGAATTTGTTGAGACCAAAGGCAGGTTATTGTGCAGGTAGAGATGAAGAGTTAAAAGAGTTTAAAAAAGCAAGCAGTTGCAAATTTGGTGTCCTGGGGACAAATTCTCAATGCTGCTTGTGCACCCTGGCAGCGCACAGCCATGGGGATGCTGCCATTGGGCTCTACATGGAGAAAGGGAAAGAGTATTGGAAAGTGCTCCTGATTTATTGTCTCCTCTCTCACAGAGCTTTTATCAGTGTGAATGTGGCCTCCCTTTAACACTGCCTGAGAGAAGAGTCTTCCACCTGCATTTTTCTTGGGCAGCTCAGAGTGACCCCTTGCCTCTGTGTGGTGGAGTTTTGTGCCCAGGGTTTAATTCTCCTTTTAGTGGCATCGCCTTTCCCCTGGGGTATCCCTACCAATGCTAAATTTCTTCGGATTTACACCACTGGAAGTGAGAGTTTTCTGTTAGACACCCAGACTGGGATGGCAAACACAGTGAAATGCTTTTTTTAATCTTTATTCTGTAAAACTCAGTTGCAGCTGAAGCTTCATTGCTTAGTTTTCACCCGTGATGATTTATGGATGATTATAATTAGTCAAATAGGCCATGAAGACCTTTAAAGAAATCTAACAAGGAAGAGAACATTTTAGTCTCACTGAACCCACTAAATTAAACACGTAGTTTCAGCAGAGGACAAAGAAGGGCTTACTGAAAACTTAATATAATAAAAATAGTCTTATAAGGATTTGGCGATGCTACCAGTTAACAGAACCGTATTTTCTCTGAATCCCTCAGGATTGTTAAAACTAGATTTGAAGTGATTGCAAGTGAGATTATTTTGATGAGAATATCTCTTCATAACACAAACTTGTCTTAAGGTGGCAGAATTATCTGGCTCATGTCATAACATGGAAGGGCACCATCAGTCAGATTCTGAACTCAGCTAAAGGAATCATTATCTCACTCAGGGCTTCTCAGGCCACAGCTGGAACACCGTGTTCAGTTTGGATCACCACTGCACCAAAACATGTGGGCAGGCTGGAGAGGGTCCAGAGAGGGGCCACAAAGATGATCCAAGGCCTGGGAAGCTGCCACATGGGGAAAGGCTGAGAGAACTGGGTTTGTTGAACTTTGAAAAAAGAAGGCTGAGGTGAGACCTCATCACCATGTTCTGGTTTTTAAAGAGTGGATACAAAGAAGATGGAGAGTCCATTTTTACAAGAAGTAACATGGAAAAGATGAGGGAAAATTCTGATTAGACCCAAAAAGAATCTTTTTCACAGTGAGAGCAATCAGCCATTGGAATAATCTCACCAGGGAAGTGGTGGATTCCCCAACATTGGACATTTCAGGTTCAGCAGGAAAGGGTCCTGAGCTGCCTTGTCTAGACTGTGCTTTTGCCAAGAGAGTTTAAACCAGAGGAATCTTGAGGTCTCTTCGAGCCAGGTATTCTGTGATTCCATGATCTCACAGAAGAACAGCAAAATGCCAACACTATTTCCAACCCACTTTTAACACAAGGCCCTTATCCCTGTTTATTCTTTCAGTTTGCTGTAGCATCACTAATGGCCCTCTGTCTATAAAAGTTATGAACCTAATCTAACTTTAAAAGTCTTGTTTCTGTACTATAAAAAGCCATGAATTCATACACAAGTCAATTTTTTTCACATCTGTATTGGTTTCTGTTTTGTTGTTGCTGTTGAAAGTAGATCATTGCTGCTGTGTAAGCCATCAAATATACTTCTTAAAGATTGTTTTGTAATGAACTCTATCTTTCAGTATGCTATTGAACCAAGAATTTGGAATCAGAGATGCAGAACAACATGACAAACCCCATAAAATAAATCTCCCTCTATTTTAAAATGTACAGTCTCTTTTTTTTTTTTCCCCCCTGTGAAAAGATGTTATTGTGTCTCTGGTCCATGGATACAAACATTACTGAGTGCATGCAGCTGAGCCTGCCTCTACTGCAGAATCTCAATCCTGCAAGATACAAAAAGTACTAAGCAAAAATTGGCTCAGGCACATGTACCTACCACTTATACAAACCTCATAGCATTCAAGGTGTAATGTAACTGCAAATGTTCAATTTGCCTTTAGAATGGGGTAAAATACCTTCCAAGAACTCACTGCAATTCAAAGAAGTGTTAGAGGTCCTGAACGGGGTTAATGTTATTTAATCATCTTGTCGTGGAACTGTTTCGGTTCTTTTTTGGGCAGTAGCTGTAGGCACAAGGAGCGAGGAGCAGCACTAATAAAAACACAACAAAGGTTTAAGAAGAGGATTTGATGGCCCTGAGTGTTTGACCCGTGTTGCTGAGGGCGGGGTGGCATTACCGTGTCTCCCAAGCGGAGATTGGCGCCGTCCATCTCCACGTGGGAAAACGACTGCAGGGTGGTCTCGTGGTGGAGCTGCTCTCTCTTCCCAGGGCCGGAGAGGCGAGACCAGAGCACCCTGTACTGCAGGGGGGGCTCAGGGGAAGGGGGGCTGTAGCTGCACTTCAGGTGGACACGGCCTTGCACGAGCTCGGGAGCGATCACTGGTTGCAAAGCCAGGCTTGCGACTTTGACTGGAAGAGGAGAACAAAAGAGGGATGTAGCACCAAATGTTATTTTGACATTACAGTTGTTCACCTAACAAGAAGGTGTCAATGTAATTAAACATGGGAGACACACTACATTTTATGTTCCTGTGATTTAATTAGTAATCATGCAAGCAAGACAGTGTATTTCATAGGAAATGCAGGAATTGCTAATTGTGTACTGACTACCTATTGCTGTTATACCATTTGACCTGATTTTTTTTTAATGCGGTTTTTTTTTTTTATTGTTTTGCAGTGAGAGAAACATTATTGAAATGAAGCACTCAGATTAGTACAAATTAATTACTCTGGCAAAGGCCATCAGCTTTGCATTTCCCTGAAGCACAGCCTTTTGATCCAAGTTTTGCAGTAAGCACAGGAGAGATATGAGAAATCATTATGTTGCAGAGGTAAACTGACTCTCAAAAAGCACCCAGCCCTCACTGCCATACTGTGAAGATCCTTTCCAGGCTGTTTTGGATGTATCTAGGCTAGGTCTGCTCAATATAGTCTCCCTCTGCCCAGAATAATGCCATTGCTCTAAAAATACAGCTCCCTTTCTGTAGGCTTCAACAGGTAATGAAGTCTGAAACCTTTCTCCCTGTTAAACTCACCTAGAAAGCAGAAACAAAAAGAGGTATAATAGTGTAGGGGGATGTTTTTCATCTCTAGAGACCCAGACTCAAACAAAACATGAAGCTGGTTCAGATGCTTTGAAAGGATAAATTAAGTAACTTTTCTGGAGGAGTGTCGAAAATACAATACACGGGAGCCCAAGAGAATAAGGTATGAAGCTGTTACAGCAGAATGGAGAACCAAGGTGTTAACATCTGTCCAGGGCAAATACCAAGAGGTAAGAAAAAGAAACAAGTCACTTAAAATATGAATAAGGACCCATTGTTTATGTCCTTTTCTATTTTTTGTTTCTAAGAGAGGCTGCCTCAAACTGTGGCTCACATCATGGCTGTGTGCAGGAAATTATCCCAGAAGGACAAAGTTAGGTGATCAGCTCACGGGAGGATGTGAGTGGAATTGCAAGCATGAATGCTGCTTTTGCCAGCTGTGTCCTTTTTGCCAAGTTATGGAGTTTTAAAATAATTTTGTTTTGCAGCTCAGAAGTGCTGACCTGCGCCCTGCTCCCGAGCCTCCAGCAGAAGGGGCTTGGGAATTGACCCTGGCATGAATCCATGATGATGCCAGCTGGACCCAGTTCCAGGGCTGTGTACAGCCTCCTGTGGTGCAATATTTACAGCTGAATTTAGGCCAGTGAGGTAAAAACCCCCAGTAAAAAAACCATTCAGCTTCGTGTGTTTTCCATCCAATCCATGATGCTGCAAAAACATCCTAAAGACAAGAAGTTAAAGGCTTGGGAGGACTGCATCTCACTTAAATGCCACCAGGAAAAAAGGTGGAGACTTCGATAGCGGTGGTAAGAAAAAGGCACAAAGTCGTTGGTTTGGGACAGATAGGAAGGGATAAGCTTTCTTTTATGAAAAATGCAGGCAGATTTACATCACTAAATAGGTATGAATCAACAGAAAGCACAAAATTAATAACCCAAAAGGTATTGGCAAAAAAAAATTTTTTTGATCAAGTGTAGTGGAAATCTTATAGTTTATAAAAAAGTCGAGCTTAAATGGAAAAAGGACTCTATTCAGTTAAAAAGTAATTTCTGAAAAAGAATCAGTTTCATTTATTTTAATGGATTTTTTTTATTTCAAATAGTGAATTAATCTCATGTTCTTTGAGCCTGTCTTCCTCCCTCTTCACGTGGGAATGTTAAAATATTGATAAAGATAAGAAAATAGTTATCTTTCTCTTTAATATTTATTCAAGCTTGGGTTCTGCCTGATTGAAAGCTGATAACCCCAGTTTCTCAGTGTGTGGTGTTTCTGTCCAAAAACACTGAAAGGAAAGTATAAAGGTAATTTTTTCATTTCGAGAAAGAAGCATGTTTTCTGATGAAATCTGTATGCACCTGAACATGCTCCAAAGTTCAGGAGGTGTAACTGAATGAGCAATTGCTTTCTGCTTTCCCTTTGTTTCCTAGCTACCGAACAGGGGTTACATCTCCTGTAGTAGGCCGAAAATTATTTCTGACGAGAACAATTATATAAATGTCATGAAAAAGATGTTATCGGTTTAGTTTGGTGGGTTTTTTTTTCCTTACAGAGTTTCAGAATTATCTTTTTTGAGGGGGGATACTGGATTATTAAAGGTAAGAACAGGCCTTAGAGACAGTATCCAGGATACAGCGCCTCAGTACAGCCGGGGTGGCTCTGCTCACTCTGCAACTTCAAGCCAAAGTGGAGCCAAAGACAGTGGGAAAGGTTACATGTGAGCTGTAACCAAGCAGGGAACGCTTCACTAATACACACCAGATTACATTTTGCACGGGTGATAAGGGCTATTCTTCAGGAACACCTTGGGCTGCCACTGATTTATTTTCTACGCGCTCCGCGCCTTACCGGGAGTGACGCTTGACTCGCGAGGTCACCGAGACGCACATCGCGACACCGGGGCCTTTGAACACCCCGCCTGAGAGGCATAAGAAATCTTATTGGTAAATACTTTACTGGTCCTCACCTTCTGCACAGTAGCCCATGCATCCTGGAGTGGGCTGCAGGAGATACACGAAGAAATCGCCGCAGTTCCTGACGGCGATGGGTATCCGGAACAAGCAGCAGTCCCTGGTGCCCCCGAAGACCTGCCAGGTAGCACAGCCCGTGAGCCTCTTGCTCTCCCCGGGAGCTGGCAGGGACTCAGACTTCAGTGACAGCCACACCGGAGCTTGTGTCCCACATTTGTTCATCTGAGGGTGCACACAAAAGGAATCGTTTACAGCCAGCGCGGTGAGGCCCCGTGGAGAATCGCTAAAAGCCAAGAACCTGAGTGTGGTGAACCAGAGGGTCAGTGAAAAAGCTGTGGAGGTGGGGATGGGAGTGTCTTGCTCGGTTTTGAGAGGTGACTTTACACAGATAAAGCTCTTAAAGAACAGAATAGCTGGATTCCAAAGTATTTTCCTCTGGTTTTGGTTGGTTTGTATGAGGAAGATGAAAGCATGTAAGCAGGCTGGATCACCTGCCTCCAAAACAGCTCCAGCCTCAGCTGCCCTGCTCCTGACAGCTCCTGCCCTTCCAGCACGCACTGGACATGTCTGTGGGGCCTGAACCTCTCTCTCATTCTTGAAGAGAGACACATATCCAGGATGTACAAAGCACATGTGCAGGATACACACGAATTAATCACTTTTTTTTTGTTTTAAACTTTCAGGCTTTTATCTATTAACAAATTCCCTGAATACCCTGAGCACAGGAAATCCCAAAGCAGAAGGCATTAGTCCTAAGTGGTTTAAACGACAGCATGTTGAGTCATGGCTGGGAGAGACTGATTTCCATTTCCCAACTTAACAGAGGCATGTTCAGGAATCTCAGATCTGAGCTGCCCTCTGTACCTGTCAGGCTCTCTCCACCGACAAAAGGAACATGGTTCTCCAAAGCTGTCTTTAATTTGAGTACCTCAGTGAGGAGATTAGGTATAATCAGGGCCTTATTAAATATACAAAGCCAATTACAATGGTGACTCATTATTCTGCACCATTACCTAGCATTTGCCAATATGCAAAGCACAGAGCTATTGGAGCTAAAGTTTGGAAATTATTACCAAATGCTGACAATAATTTACTCTCAGGTATCAGTCATGTTCAGCAGAGCGTGGCTGCTGCCGTCGCTTTGCATTTCTTCAGCCAGTGATAGTGAACCATCTCTACCAGTCCAGCTCAGGGAACACAATTCCTCCCAGTGTGAGTTTGGCTATAAATCACGTTGGAAAAAAAAAAAAAACAACCATTTTTTTTCCCATTGGCCCAGGTTTGCTGCTTCACTTTCAAGATCGAAAGTTATTTGTGACAGCAGGGGAAGCGGTGAAAGTCAAAGGATAAATTTATTAAGTCACGCACCAGTGCCCTCCTGCAGTCTGAGTTGTACCTGGGAGCTACACAAGCCAGAAGGCAGGGGCAGGGGAGAGGGGGTGCACACCCAGGGGAGGGAGGGTATTTAAAAAAAAAATCAAGAATATGAAATGACGCAGTCTGATTTCCTTTTGGAGATACTTATTGTCAGGGTTCTGGAAATAAGGATTCCAGAGAGATGCCACTGAAATTGTCCAAAGTTTTTTTCCCCCTGAAATGTGGGAGCAGCTGAGCAGAGGGGCTGACCCTGCCCTCCTGTTGGGTGTCCTGGTGGTCTGGCAGAAGGCACTGGAGCTCACACAATGCAGCAGGTCCCTGGGGAGGAGCGGTGTTCCAGCATTGTGCTAGTAAAGGGAAAAAGGGGATCAACATGAAGATGCTTCTAGGTGGAATTTTAGACCAATCCTTTCACTTCCTTTCTTTAAAAACCGTGTTATGCATAACTTTTTAAGAGGTTTGTTCTGTTTGTTTGTTTATTCACAGCTTTAAGAGACATGGGCGTTTTCTGTGCTGGAAAAAATGCAGATGATGGGAATTTGTTGTGTCCTGGTGAACTTCCAACCTAGAGTGCAAGACGTTTCCAAAGCATGTTTATGAGCATACAATTGTAGTGACTCAGGAGAATGAAGGAAACAGCATCCAGAGGAGATGCATGGGAGCAGAAAGAGGGATGAAAACTGGAACTCAGTGGCCTCTGCTTCATACTGAGTGGCCTCTGCTTCTGCACCTTGAATTTCCGCTTACTCAAGGGCACCGCAAACTTCGGTGCCTCTGCATGTTTGAGTAAAGATTGCTGGACTGGAACATTTTTTTGTATTTACACTAAAATGCAGATATTCGTGAGCTCACCTTGGTGGTGTTTTGAGCCACACAAGCTGGGAAGAATTAGAGTTATGGGGGGCAGAGCAGCGGGGTTGAGTGGGGGCTGGAGCCCAGTGGGTGTGTGCAAGCTCACAGAGCCTGGAAGGAAATGGTTTGGTGAGGAGACACAGCACAGCCTCCCCATCCCAACTGAAAAAATACTCCTACAATTTCCTGTAAAAGAACTTTTGCTGCTGAAAAGACGTTATTGCATCAATCTGATGCTGCCTTTACCAGTGCAACTGGTGCCAAAATGTCAGTGCTGCTCCTTTGGGAGTGCAACTGCTGGACTGCCTCTGGCACATGCAGTGCCTCAGTTTCTCTGGCTGCTGCCTGACCTTGGGCAAATAACAAATCACTGACTCTCTGTGATTATCTCACTTTCTTATCTCTCAGCCAGAGGCAGAGGTGGCTGAGATGGTAATAGCACTTCGGTGCCTGGCAGCAGTGCTGAGAAGATAATTCATTAATGAGACACCCATCTCTCTGCTGTGCTGGGGGCCATGTAGATAAATAGACAGATGTGAGTGCATTCTGGCTGTGAAAAAAGACACAAAGTGATCCATACATAAAAAGTGGGTCTGGATCCCTTGTTAACACAGGCAGGAAAAAATGAAATGCTGGAATAAGGGAATGGTGATTTTCTCCCTCTGTATTTAGCCTCACCACAAGTCTGTGAGCCATTTCAGCGCTGGAGAAAGTGTGGATTAGCATCACTGACGTCAGTGTGCAGCTTTCTGATAAGCCCCTGCTGGGATCTCCCGGATTTGTCCTGGCAAATCTTGCACTGAAACCGCTGGAGCAAAGATAGTTTGTTATGTAATGTGCACAAATTACAAGCAATGACCAACCCTTACGAGGGATTTTGCACCCAGGAAAACTCAGGCTGTGAGACAGCAAGTTACTGTAACAAATTGTAATGCAGAATTATGGGCTGGCCAAGGAAGGATGTTGGTATAAATCAAGTATTTCTGTTTTCCTGGCAGCTCTATGATACACTTGCATTTATTTTCTGCTATGAGCTGCATGTGGTCCTTCTGAGTCAGGCAAGTTGCCCCGCATTAGCCAAAAAGATTTGCTGCATGAGGCCTCTGTGAATTAGAAGACAGTCCTGAGAAGGCAAGGGCAAATGTATATTCATGTATTCAAAGTGCAGTGGAGATAAGAAAAGAAAAAAAACCCAAAACAAAAAACCAAAGAAATTTAGAAAAACATTCTAGGAGAAGAGGCTTCAAAGAGCCAAAATTTTCAAGTCCCTCCTGTGGCATAACTTGCATTAAATTTTGTAGCTGTCATTTGGGAGAGTAAGCAGAAAATTGAATACGGAGGTAGCAAATGATTGACATCTAAGATAGAGCCTTTACCTGCGCTGCCTACAGTCACTGCTGCTCTGAGGGTATTGTAAAGACGTGGGAATCTCACACCATCATGCAGCAGCATCTCCAAAGGGAAGAAGAGGAATGACAGAGCTGCCTCCACAGAAGAGCAAACTCCACAACTTTAGGAATCCCGTGACACAGCTTGCACAGAGGAGAACTTCTCTAACACAAAGGGGAGAATTTAGGCTGTTGCCAGGCTTCTTTAGTATCCTTCCGTATTTTATGCAATTATAATTAAGTGATGTTTTTAATCTTCTGAGCATTTTATAAACATTACCTAATTAATCTTTGCAACACCTCCATGTGGCAGGTAAGCATTCATTAAGTATTTTTGATTCATAATTAGGCACCAGATAATCATTTAAACAATCCAATTCAGAAAATAATAAAATAAAATTGTTCCCCCTTTGCCAAAAGAAGGGAACAAGCCATTACTGTTTAATCCAATGATGTCTCCTTCCTGTCGCTTGGGCTTTGGAGTATCAACTGGTTTGATTGATTGAACGCTGTGGTTCTTCATAACTGCACAAAGAAATCAAGCTCGATTGTTTTTGTCACTTGGGTATTGCTGAAATTATGCTGTTAAAAATAAGTAGCACCATATGTGAGGAATGCATTGTTTTAGTTGGATGGAGATGGAAGGCTTTTTGGTGTGCTGCTGGTTGGCAGTTAAAGCATTGTGCTTTTGCATCTGTTATCCACTCAAAACTTTACTTTGGCTTAGTTTTTTTCTTTAATTTCTTTGTAGTTAGTTAAAGTAAATAAGTTTTTTTTTTTTTTATTTCATTCTGGGGCCAAACTCCACAGAAATCAGTTTACGTCAGGAATATCTGTAGTAGCAATTAAACTGGTGCCTGTCTTGTGTTTCTTTTAAGCACATGCTTCTGAACAATAGAGGCTGTAATTGTAATTTCTACTGAAGGGTTTTTGTATGTCTGAAAAACAAACAAGAAAAACAAAGCCTCTTCACACCTACCATTATGATTCGGAATATTCATTTATGTGTATGAGAAAGAATTACAGATGAAATAATACCTTGAGAGTGTCACTTGCTTTAAATTCATAGAACAATTGCAAATCAAAGTAGGGCTGGATTTGGAGCAAAATAAAAATTGAAACAAAATAATAAATTAACGGTATGCAGCTGAGATATTGTGTTTTGATTGTGAGTATAAAATATTCTACAACAGGTTAAAGAGGAGGGAATTAAATTGAGTATGGAAAAAAGTAAATCTTCTCCAGGGGCTGAAATATTAAGCATCATAGGCAAGTTAGACTTGACAGGCTTTAACATGACCTTGTTTTATACACCAAAGTTTAGCATTTAAGCCTATGTTTGATTTTAGTATATATGTAAAAAAGCAAACTTATATTGCTGAAAATGAAACTATTGAGAAAACACCAACCCTTACTGCATAATGTGTCCTTCTGCCTGCACATTTACAGCTGTACATGAATTTAGAGCATATACTGGTCTGGAGATGGTTTTGTTCATTTAGAGGATGAAATTTCTGAAGAAGGGTATTGGAAGTAGTCTTGATACACCATCACAGGCAGGTATTACTGTGCATTTCCCAAACAGAGTGTCATATCCATAACCAACCTGTGGAAAAGCTTGCTACAGAATTCTCTATGCCAAAAAATTGCACTTATGGGGCTGGCTTATGGGAAAGAAGTGAATTTGAATCACAGAGTCACAGAATATGTGGGGTTGGAAGCGACCCACAAGGATCATCAAGTCCAAGTCCTGGCCCTGCACAGCACAACCCCAAGAGTCACACTCTGTGCTGAGAGCCTTGTCCAAACATTCCCTGGGCTTTGTCAGGCTTGGAGCTGCGACCCCTTCCCTGAAGAGCCTGTTCCAGTGCCCAACCACCCCCTGGGCGAAGAACCTTTTTTAATATCCAACCTAAACCTTTCCTGACACAACTTCAGGCCACTCCATCAGGTCCTGTCACTGTCACCACAGAGAAGAGATCAATGTCTGCCCCTCCCCTTCCCCCCATGAGAAGGTGTACAACCCACCTCTGAATCCAGAAGCCCCTGAACCAGGGTTTGCTGGAGATTGTTATCATGCAAAGATGAAATTATTCCCCTTTCCTAGCATTTTCTCCAGGAAAACATGTTTTGCTGCTGCTGAGGACAAGCACTGGGGCCACTGGAACTCCTCCGCAGGAAGAAGTGCATTTTCAGCCCTATTTCTGGCTTTGTTGTGAGCGTGGTGTGGTGTTTGAATTTGCATTACAGGCAGCAGCATGCACTGCTCTGCTGTAATCCACAGATTGATCTCTCATCTCACTGTGGAGCAGATCTTCAATAACATTAGTGCATGATGTTCCCTCACATTTCTTTTTAGTGTTTATGCCTCCCATGGGGCTTGCCCATATGTACATGTATCCAGATGAATGTGTAAAACCTGTATTATTTTAATTCAGAAGCTGAAATTTCTGTAATTGATGGATGTTTTTCCTATATTGGCTGTTAAGTACTTCTCTGTATTTTTAATAGGTTTTATGTTAAGCTTTAATTTTTTCCATCTTTTGCTCTTCCTCTGAAGGTCATTTTACCATGATCTGGCCATGTCTGTGCATTGTTTCTTGCCTCTTAGTACACTGCCTTAACCTCAGTAAAACTTCCCTATACTTTTTTCATTCAGTGTTTTTGCCTTTCACAGAGAATTTGGCCATTCCTGGAGAACAAACTGTTTGTGATCTGCCTCAATACCTGAGGATCTCAAATTTGCAAATGTGTGTTGCATTTCTACTAGGATATATTTTTGGATGGGGAGGTGGCTGTGGCCAAGAGTGCATGCCCAAGATCTGCTAATTGCTGTGCCTCCTTTGGGAGCACAGGGGGAAAGGCAAGGAAGAAGTAGAGGGAGGAAGGTCAGGATCATTTGTTACCCACCCTGAGAAATTCAGCAGGCAAAGCCTAAATTGGAAAGCTGTTTCAATCAAAAACATTTTGCCACTGGAGGAATAAGTTTGTGGACAGCAGTTGGATTGAAGGGATGGTGAGTTCAGGAATGCAATTAATATTTTCACTTTCTTTGACATAAAACCTTTTGGGTTTTTCTTCTGTCTTTTTTTTTCCTTTGTAGCTTTTGTGTTTTTTCTTCTGTCTTTTTTTCCCTTTTCGATTAAATTAGTGGATGCTAATTTAAGCATCCTTAAGAGCTCTTACACATTTTTCCTTACCAAGTTTGCTGTGCCCCTTAGCTGTGACACGGTTGCAGTCTGGGGCTCTTACAACTCCTCTGTGTGACCTGGTTCTCCTCTCTGTTCCTATAAGACCTCCTATGGTCATGAAATGATTTGCACACGGGGCCACATTTTTATCGTGGAGGGTTTTTTTTATGGCAAGATCCAGAGCACAGGCTCGGAGAGCCTGTCTGGAGGAGTCAGCCAGCCCTGCCCAGGCAGCGCAGCGGCTCTGGCAGCTCCCCTCCCTCCCTCCCTCGTGTCCCCCAGCACCTTCCATTTGTCCTCCCACAGTTCTCCCCCACGCTGGGCAGGACCTCTAAATCTCCATCACGGCTTAAATCCCCTCTGGGCTCAATTGGGTGACAAGAATCCTCGCCTACCAGCACTCTGAATTAAGAAGTTAATCTCATCCATCGATAAGCAGCTAATTGTATCTGGCCGGTATCAACACGATATCAGCAGGCATATATTTCACAAGGTGCTGGAGTAATGCACTCTTTAATTCTGCAGCCGTATTGTCAGGCTTTATTCGGTCCCTTTTCTCTTCTATCTGTTCAGGGTTTTGTCTTTGACTTTTTTAATTAAAATCAGCTCACTCCAGCCAGACTGGAACGTCCAATAATAACTGCTTATTAAGGAGTGGAAGCTGTGCAGTTATTAATTTAAATTATTTTGTTCCAGAGGTTTTGCTGAAATTAAATGGAAAACCAAATCAAACAATGATTTAATTAAGTGGAAGAGATAGAATGTAGAGGCAGATTTAGAAGGTGAAGATCTAAAAGAAGCGTATTCTTCCAGTTGTGACATCTAACAGATGTAATCCTTCATCAGCATGGCGAAGCAGAGATTTACTGTCATTCAGAGGATAATGAAGAAACCAATGGCAAGAATTATGTTACAAGATAAGAAACTAAACTAATGAATATACCTTCACAAACCTGAGAGAAAAACTCCAGAGGAGAGATTAAAAGAAACAAAACATGTATTGTTAGAAACAAATCTCATACAGTTGAGCATTGCTACATGCTCAAAATTGCTGAAATATTATGAGAAATCAAATAATATTAAAAAATATGTATATACATATATATATATATGTATACACACTTATAGAGCAACTTGCAAAACTTCACAGTACATTGGGATATTCAAGGATGACCTGCCATGAAATTAATATTTCAATAATAATCCAGCCAATATATTCATGTTAATAAGATTTATAGTTTATATATCCAAAGTGCTAGAAATTCTACAGAAATAACAACTATCTCTTAACATTTCATTAAACATTAGATTATTAAGATATACTTCTATTGTGATGAGTTCACAGGTCCATTTTGAATGGATATGAAACGTTTTTGCTAATTTCGAGAGGGCTCTCCAGCTAGAGTAAAATGACCTGATACCAAAACTTCCTGGCACTCTAAGTTGAATATTTCATCTTTTAAGTAATTTATGGTAATTAGTTTATTATTTTCAGAATAATTTTGTTAAACTTTATATTGGAAATTATTCTAACCTCCTGCAGTTGGGATATTTGAGGTGGCAATGACTTTATTTAGGGGCTCAAGTTGCTCTGGCGACAATGATTGCAAGTTAAACATTATTGTCATACATATTAAACACACATAAAACTAGATAATTATTGTTTTGTCTCTTTTATACAGTAGTCTTATGTGGTGGAGGGTTTTTTGCTCTAGAAAGCCATTAGCATACTTATGAAACTAAAGAATACAAGAAATAGCAGAAAAAGATTCAACTTTATCTTTTCCTTCCATTTCCCTAAAGATCCCTTTAAATATTAATTTTTCTGAATTTTCCCTTCTGATTTCATAAGAAGAACACATCCCTAACTCACAATAAATTATATGGGAAAAGAGTCAGATTGCAGAATCCATTCTTAAAGCCATACGATTGCTTGAAAAATGTACAGCTTGAGGTGACATATATGGATTACTAAAAATCTCTCTACAGAGTTGGAAAACACCTGGTTTTATGTTCTAATATTGCTTAGTCTGGTTGGATATTGCCTAGACCATAGGAATCCCAGCCTCTGAGTAATGCCCTTGGAAATGACAGTGCTGCTGGTTTTGGTTTTGATGGTGGTGGTGGTTTTGTTTTTGTTGTTACCACTGTTGTTACCATTGTCGTTGTTGTTGTTGCTTATTATTATTATTATTATTATCAAAATCATCATCATCATAATCATTAAAGTGGTTTTCCCATTACTACTCTCTTATCCCCGTTGGATGCAGTATCTAGGAAATACTATCTAGGTATCTAGGTACAGAAATGGATGGGAAGGAAAACTCCCCGAGAGGGTTTTTCCAAGCCCCCCAGGGTGATGCTCAGGTTTTCCTGACCTCCACACATCCCGTGGGCATCTCCGCGGGCCGGTGGCCGATCATGAAGCGGTACCATGCCGGTGGCAAGGAGTGGTCACACACCAGGTCCTGACTGGCCACTCTCTGCAGCTCCAGGGAGTCGAAGCTGGTGCTCCTGTGGGGATTGTGGAGGATGTGGTGTCCCCCTGGTGAGCACTCGGGAGCTGGGGAGTCTGGAAAAGGGAAACGAGGGAATAAGTCGAGTTAATTCAATTGGACACTGCTAATAGCTGCTTAAATCCTGTATTCTTTTATGTCCACATTAATTTTAGGATTGGGCTAATTTTCAAAGCAAACAAATGCAGAATTAAAAATATAAAAGTTTATCCTTAGTAACATAAAGATTTTAGTTATCTTGATTTTCATAATGTCTGAATCAGGACCAAAACCCTTCACCTTTTAATGTAATTTCAGCCTAATTTTAGGGATTCACATATGAGTCACTCCTCCTCAGAAATCAAGTAGTGTGTTGAGGTTCCAAAGCCTTGTGACCTTTGAAAATACGTGGGGTTTTAATTTAGTTTACTACACGCATGAGCATTTTAATCATGACACAAATTGATGCTTGACTATAAAGTGTACTTCACATGTTTTTAAATATGCACTGAGAAGAATTAGAACACGGAATGTTAAAAAGAAAAAGAAAGAAATGGTGTAAAAACAACAGCAAAGGGTTTTTAGAAATCAGCTCTAGTTAGGCTTGCAAATATTCAAGCCACAGGTCAGACTGACTTGAGGCATGAAGCCAAATGCATCAGAGCTTCTGTGTGTGCATCTCAAAGTCTGAATCAAACCTGCTGCCCCTTGATGTGTATTTGTTTACTTGCCTGCCCTGTTTATTTTCATACATCTCTTGACTTTTTTACAGACTATTCAGTTCTTTTCTTCTCACCTAATAAAAAGGAGCCTTGTGGTGATTCTGTTAGAAGTTGTTTATCTTCGAAGAGCTGATCACGTAGAAAAAGTGGCCCTTTCTTGGTTATCTGAGCCATTTGTTGATGAGGCCAAGTCCCTTTTCACCACGTCAGCGCTGCAGAGTGGGTGGCAGGAGGGGACCGAGGTGGAGCTGCTCTGCTCTGTGCAGCAGCAGCAGAAGGCTCAGCTAATTTCTTGCTGCAATAATCTTTAATTGCTGCTGATGATGTAAGAGGCAGAGGCCACATCACAGGAATTGCACAATCTGGCAGTTAGCAAAATCACCTCTTTTCACTGTAAATGGAGCTTATTTATGTGGCACCATTGACAGAGAATAAGACCCCTCCCCATAATATCATTTTTCAAATGTCACTTTTTGGATTGTGACTATGCTTTAATATTACGCCAGTGGCACTCTGGAACACATTTATCATTTTTATTTTATTGACAAGATACTCAGAAGGTCAAAGTCAATCCATTTATGGCACTATTTTTAAAGATTATTTTGATTGTGCCAAAGGCAAGGCAATGGTATACAAGACAAATGGGGACAAAATGTAGCGTAACGAAACCTTTATTGCAATTTTCAGGGAACTAAACTGTCAAAGCCATTGCAATTCCAATGCAAAATTCAGCTGAATTAATACAATTGCCTTTTTAAATGAAAAAGAAGTGCCCTAAGCTTTTCTTTTCTGTAGGTAAGAGCCATTTCAGAGAGGGAACACTTGGAAATATTGCACCTCTAATTAAATTTGGGATCAAATTCCCTCCCTCAGAAGTCCTTTCTGGGGACCACATGGAGACTATCCTTTGCTAATTCCCAGCCCAAGGGAAGAAGAGACATTTCAGCAGACCAACTATTTTACACAAATGAAAAGTTTACCCTATATTTAAAATCCCCTAAAAAAATGCAGACACTTTCTGACCCCTCCAGTACCACTCAGCACCTCAGGAGTGTTAATGGGAACAGAATCTTGGCTCCTGACACCTTTTGTTTGCCTGAATTAGCCCCTCTCTGAGCAAAAGACAAAGGAGTCTAAAAGCAAACAGCTCTTTGCACGGTATTGCCACTGGAATCCTGCAAGACCATTGCAGTATAATTAATTACATTCACTTTCTCAATAATAATAATATCAAATAGTGCCTTTAGATGTAACTAAGAGCCTTCTGCTCAATGTGTATTAGTTATAATCCAAATTCACACCACATGTTGTGGTCTTACCAGTGATTAACTACTCTGTCTAAACAATGCAAATACATTAGACACTGACACATGGCTAATTATTTTCCGTCCTCTGCACAGTTTTGTTTGCAGTAGTTCAGAAAATACTGCTTCTCATATTAACACCAGAGGAGCTGAACGCTGCAGATGGGCCTGGCAAAGGGCAGGGAGGGACTTCGAGGAGCACATGGGGGTGGCATGCAAGGTCCCTAGGGAGTTGGGTGTTCACCCAGTGAATTTAGCAGGATTTGGGACAAAAGCCACGTGTTCACTCCCAGAGGAGCCCTGGCTCAAACAGCCACCTCTAAAGGTGTATTTTGCCCTGAATTCACTGCCAGAGTCTGTTTATACAGCTGTGCCTGGGTTTAGTTATGCTTGCAGGCTGTCACGGAGGAGGCAGGATGGCAAATTGATCCGCTGTCAGCTCCCCTGGAGCCAGCCTGACGGATTTTGCCCTCTCCCCGACGCGGATCGGAGCGAGGCGCGCGGAGTCGGCGGCGCAAAAAAAGCTCACCCAGGTTTTGCAGCAAGCCATGGGCAAAACAAACCCTCAATTACTGAGTTCCCCTTGTAAAATGGTGCTCATTATGGCCCTGTGACAGGATGATTGTAAACTTTAACATGCAAATTGCAGGCCGTGGTGCAAGTTAATTACCACTGGCTTTCCCCGCAGAAATAAAGGAATAAAGGCATCACTGTAATCAGACTATATTATAAAAATGTTATTTAAAAAAAAAAAAAACAACAAGAAGGCACAGTTGAGCCCTGTTGGTTCTTCATCTGAGAGATGCCCACTTGTACCTTATGGTGGCTGCAGCTACCTTCTAATCAGATTAAACCTTCTTGTTCATTTTTAATTCGGGTGCAAGTGTCAAGCTCATGTACAGTTATGAAGCACTCAACATCCCAGTTGTCCCCCTTCATGTCCACACCCATGGTATGGGGCCGCTGCTGCTGTGGGGTATGCAGACTAGGTTGCCTTTAAAAGGAAATATTTATTTCTTTATGTAAGAGAAATCTGCAAATTTAATTTAATCCAGCTCTATTCCTATTATTGTATTAAAGGGCCTTATGTAAAAAAATGCTGGCTTTTCAGGGAGCAGGTCATTATGACCATTCAAGTTTCCTCCAGGAAGGAATTGAGCTGTGCAGTGAGATTTCGTGGCTCTCAGTGCAGTTGCTGGAATTAAATGCTGGCTGTAGCTGGTCCTTTAGTCTCCTGCAAAGAGCTGCTTCTTCAACCACCATCACCCTCCATATAGGCAAGGAGCTGTTGCTAAGACATACGGATTTATTTGCTTTACTAGACTTAAAAGCTTTTTTTTTCCCTAAAAATTTAACAATTTTGTGGCAGCAATTTGTGGCAAAGAGACACTGAGTAGCTCCTTTTTGACACTAAAAGCAAACAAATAATAATACCTGCTGTAGCTGCTAAGTGAAAGAGGCATTTGAGTAACTCTGGTGCCATGATAGAGCAAGCTCCATGGGGAAAAGCCTGTCTCCATTGAAGCCATGAGGAATGTTGCTGTTAATGCCTGGAGGTCA
The DNA here is from genome assembly GCA_013397565.1 of Ptilonorhynchus violaceus. Classification (NCBI taxonomy): domain Eukaryota; kingdom Metazoa; phylum Chordata; class Aves; order Passeriformes; family Ptilonorhynchidae; genus Ptilonorhynchus; species Ptilonorhynchus violaceus. Next base: position 2,725,627 of record VZRJ01001411.1, on the reverse strand, counting down.
AAATTAATCTGATGTTAATGTGTTGCAAAGGAGAGCCGGCCTGTGGGCTTGCTGGGAAGAGGAGAGCCTCCTGCAGAATGCAGAAGCATCCAGAAATATCCCATGGAAAATGAACAGGAGGTGGGTATCCGAACTGAATATGCTGCTGTGGACCCGGGGCTTGCCTCTCAGCTAAAGGAAACGCTGGTGTGACCATGGCTGGAGGAAGACAAACACGACAGCAGGTCCTGGGAGCAGCCTGGAATCCCACTCTGGTGCTGGTCAGTATTGTACCGTGCTGGGCTATACCAGGGACCAGCCAAACAAGGGTCTGGAAAGGTGTTTTTAGGGTGTCGCTTTGGGATGTCCCCATTACAGACCCAGACAGACTCCTGAAACACCCACTAGCTGCAGCTTGTTTCAAGCAGGTTGGTAGCTGGATGCTCTGCAAACAGCTGAGCCACCTGAAGCCTTCTTGGGTAGAAAAGATGCTGCTGTGGGACCACCAACCATTTGCTGAAGGATCTGTCCCTCCTGTCTGTTGTTCATGGCCATGGGAAGAAGCATCAGACATTCCAGGGAGAAAGCCAGGAAACTTTGAAGTGGCAGGCTGAAAAATTGGAAGGAAATAATTTGCTAAACCTTCGCTTTCATTTCTAAAGACAGGTGAGTACAAGTGTAATAGAACTTTACCTGTCCCTCTTGCTCCCAGTAAATATCAGTGGCTTACGTGGAGGAAGGTTTAAGAAGTGGTGGGATTTTGTTTGTTTGCTTTGAATAGTGGCTGCAAATCAAATAATATCAATAGGTGATGGCAGCTGGAAAACCCTGGAAGAAATATAGTCCACCGGCCTGAGGTGCATGTTTGTTTTGGGCAGAGCCATGCAATATATCTAAAGGGCATTCCAGAGCCCTGGGAAATAGCTGGCAAATCGTAAAATAACTTTTGTGTGGAGGGTGAATGAAAACCCAGTGACTGATACAGGCAACGCTAACCAATAGCACCATTTGGTGATGGGCTGCAACTGCTCTGTGACCAGGAAGGATGTGCTCCCACATGCAGATTTCCATCTTGCCATCATCTCCCACATCTTGGGAGATAAGAGCTTCTGAAGGTTTTGGCTTCTCAGTGCTATCACTTCCCCATTTTATGGTTTACCATACTTTGAAAGAGAGCTTGTGTAGTAAAGGAAGGCAGATGATGGAAAAGGGAAATTCTTTCCAAGCTCTTAGTGGATGTGGTAAAAATAACAGTACAAGCCATTGATCTGACAACATTTAAAAATTCCTTTTGGTGGATGCAGGTCCCAGGTAAACAAACATCTATTAATAGATATTTATATCTAAGGAACATCTGACAGTTGGTTAAAGACAAAAGTTGCTGCCTTATTTCACCAAAACTTACCAAGATTTTACTTCAATTGTTCTGCCTGCTGATGGCAAAAATGCTCATTCCTAACAATATTCAGAGGCAGAAATTTGTTGTGAATGTGACAGTGACCACTACCTTAAAATGCTTGAACCACGAGTGCTCCTCTGGTAGATAAAACATAATAACTGTATTAAAAAACCTTGATAGCTAATAAAGAAAACGATTTTCAGAGATTTCAGAAGCAGAAGAACCTCCTACTGAACTGAAATGATAAGGAAGCCCATTGTACAAACACCACATACTCATAATGGCCAGGTCTTGAACAAGTCACAAAGCTTTCATAAGGCAAAATTGATAGAGATAAATGAACCATTGTGCAAAATGAATGTAATTATAGAAAATTTGACCCAGGAAGAGGCAAGAGGCTGAGCACCTGCTGAAAAGAATATGACATTTAATACATGTTATTTGTAGTGAATAACAGACAGATTTGAGAAAAAAACCCTCCTACAATCTGAAGGTGTTGTCTTTATGATGCATCTGAATTTCATTTGTCTGGGAACAAGGTCACTTATCACCTTGGTCTTCCATGGAGTAAAGCAACAAACTATTGACCAACCAAAGGCCAACGTTCAGTTCCAGAGCAAACAATTGTTTATTCATGCTTGTATCTCTTATCTTGCCTTGCATTTCTATTTTTAACTTGCAGTTTAGAAAGGAGGAATTGATTATGTGAAATTTTCTTCTAGTCTGTGACTGCCCTGAATAATTTTCAGGATAATTACCTGTGTACAGCTCACACAGGAGGATGCAGAGACAGGCAGAGAAGCATTTTGTAGGGGGCCAGAAGAGGTGTCAAGAGGGGCTGACAAAACAGGTTGAAACAAGGGGTCCCTGTGAGGAGGGTGAGCAAAGTCCGATGAACTTCCTGGCAGTTTACTGTGGAGTTTGGAGAACTGTCACAGGAGCTGGGATGAAAATCACTTTCTTCAGTGCTCCACAAACAGAGAAGATGAAGGAACCAAGTGTTTATTTTCAGGGACAATGCAAGTGTGGCCAACTGACATGAACGTGTCAAGAAGTGTCCAGCAGAAGCGTTGTCCTTTAAAACATTTCAGTCTCCAAGACTCACTGTCTGGCATCTCTCATCACTGTGAAAATTGCTCATGAATGATGTGGTGGACACAAGAGGGGCAGGACACCTCACATGGATCAAAGGCAATGGGCAGCTGTACAGGCCAGGTGAAGTCAGTAGATATCCTGCTTTGCAAAGTGCAGCCTCATCTATTGAATGTGCCAATTACTAAAAACAACAAAGCCAGATTGTGTCAATAGATCTATTATATTTTACCAAGTCTCCTCTTCACTCATTCTAGCTCAGCCTCAGAGCCAGCAGGCTGAGAATCTGAATATAGAAATCACTTACTATTGCTGTGTCACAACAGAATTGGAAACCTCATAAATTTCCTCAAGTTATCTCTGACTTAATGATGATGCCTTTAAGGACTTCTGAGCAATCAATAAAAAGAAAATTATAATTATTGTTATTGATTGGTCTATTTTGCTCTCATCCCTCAGAATGAAAAAGCGCAATCAAATGAAAAGGTTCTTTCTTACCTCCTAATCTCAGTTGAACATGCAGTCACAAATGTAGCTTTCCTAAAGAGAAGCAGCAAAAACAAACTCACACATTTTGATTTTAGAACCCACTGGGCTCTATTCAGATGGAAATTGGATTTCCATGGCCTACCCCTTTGAGAGCTGGAGCTGTTTCTGTGCCTCAGCCACGACACGGGCTAATTACCATTTGCCAGCCACACATTTTTCCAGACTGCTCCCATGGCTAATGCTGAATTTTGGCCACATTTCCCTCCACTTCCTCAATGCAGTTCTGCATGTGGATGATATTGTGCTGGGGAAGGTGTCACCACCCTCCTGCTGTCACTGCATCCAGGATGCAGCAGAGACTGGTGAGCAGATAAGGGCACTCCAAGCGCAGGCAGCTCGGCGCTGCCAAATGCCCGATCTGAGCGCGTGTCCTGGGTGTGATTTAGCTCCTAATGGATGAGGGGTGACCAGGCACTTTTTCCTGCTGTTGTTTTGCTATTCTTCATGGCTATTCTTCATCCCATTCACTGGCACAACGGTGGCTTCGGCAGCCGCACGCTCTTCACGTGCTTATAATGGGCTTTTCTGCCAGGGCTTTGACATTTAGGATGAATGGCTGGGTTCCCTCTTGCCTTTGGAGAAGGGCTTTATTCATTACTGTTCTGCAGTAATGCACACAGATGTGCTCCACTTCCCAACTACAGCACAAACCTGGAAGGATCTCACCGCTGTCCTACCGAAATTTAGTTTTATTTTGACCCTGTTCTTCGTCCCCTTGTGGGCTGTCCGCTTGGAGAATCTTGGAGAGAGCTGATACGAAACAGGCTCGAGCACACAGCAGCTCCTGCTGCGGATGCAAAAAATTTCTTCTCATGCATTATAGCACTCTGGATGGATTTAAAAAATATTGAAATAAAAGGTCATGAGCTAGAAATAGCCAGCAGCCTGCCTGGCCACTGTGATAAGATAAAGCTGTGTACTCCCAACCGTGGAATTGCGACATTAAGCCTAATAGATTTCTAAAATTCAAATTTATCAGTGATCCTCACTGTTTGTTTCTTCAACTTTCAAAAGGCACAGTTTCTGTACATGTAGTCATAGGATCTTCAAAACAAAAATAAATCAGTGCCTTCCTCCCATAGAAACAGGACTGTATCAGTTCCAGCCAGCATTTCCCCTCAGCCATGGTGGTATTCCAGGGAATCTCACACACCTGCTTGTGTGTCTAGCACCTGGCAGAGGTCTGCTGATGCCTGTTCATGCCATGGAAAAAACAAGGCTTTCACTTCCTGCATACAAAAATCTCCGGATAAATACATTTGCTACTTTTATTTAGCTGAATTTAGTTCCCAATTCCCAGTTCTAACAGGCACTAATTTTGCTTTGGTTGCTCCACAGATCTCTGCTTATTTACCAGGAGCAGGAGAAGCATCAATAAAAATAGCAACGTTTCAGGAACCTATAAGGCCTTCAGCTATAAGCTGCTTTTTGATGTAAAAGAAAATGCAGCTCAGCTGGTATCAGGTGAGTCTTCATCACATTTCCAGCTGCTGCCTGTGCAACCTTTGAGGATGCAATTACCGTAATAAGAAAAAAACATCTCCATGATCATATGTGTGTGAAGCAAAACACCTTTCTGTGGCCATCCAGCCAGAGCTGCAGGTACGGACCTGCACATTCATGGGGAACACGGGGGATTAGGGAGGCACAGGAATAAACAGGACACAATTGTTGCCCCATATGGTGCGCATTACGGGCAGATGTGCTTTGATCAGGATCAGCCGTGCAGAAGGCAAACCGACTGATTTCTCCTCATTTACACTGAATTAACTTTGATCACAGTGCAGGTTTGTGTGTTTTAAAGCTTCTGCTCGGTTAAAATTGTGCTGGGGAGATCTGTGTCCTCAGAAGGTCTCCCGAGGCAGAAATGAGCTCTGTCCCTCCGTGGCTGATCGGGCTGTGGGAGGGTTTCCCATGCAGGGATGGGTTGGAATGGGATGAGGATTTCCTCCACCACAGTCAACATGGCGCCAGTGCTTTTTACAGGAGGGGTAGCCCTGGCACTTTATAGTTCTTTAGAAAGAAAATAAAAAAAATCAGATTGCAGATGGAGTATTCTCAATGGGAACCACTCTCCTTCTCGGACACTGATAACGCAGTACAGTTTCTTCTCACCAGATGAGGTGAAGCCAAGCCATTTTTTTATTTCCATGGAACCATTTCCGTGCTGAGCTTTCAATTCTACTCTTCCACCTCCTTCTTGCCTGATAGCAGTGGGAGTATACTTTTAGATTATAAAAGAAAGTTATACCTTTTAGTGAAAAACACAGTTTAAAAAATAGCATTATTGAAGGAGGAAGCAACCAGATCTCAATTTTTTGCTAGGGAATAATTCAACTGAAAATGTTATCTGTGTACCCCCATTCACAGGTAAAACAAGGTGATTATAGGCAGACAGGCACTATTTCAGGTTTTCTCCCATCTTTGTGTTATCAAAACAAGACTCAATTTTTGCATTCTTAGTTGGTAATTGGCTAACAACTGTAATTTTCATCTTAAGAAGATAGGCCAGAAACCAGTATTCAGAAAACCCCTACAATACGACAATTGATCAATTCTTCATTAGACTTGATGCATTCGGTTTACCACAGTCATTTCATTTGCAATTTGAGCTAAAAAAAAAAACCAAAACAATCGGCAAAAATCTAGTCAAGCAATTTCAGATTGGAAAGCCATAACACAAATTAGTGCACAAAGAAACAGCAGGCAATCAATTTATCATTTGCTACTTTATTCTTTAGCGGATTGCAGTCATTGCTGAGTTGCTTTTGAAACTTGTAAAATTTGATTATGTGAATCCTGGTGAGTGTCAGGCTTTGGTCATTTCTGTGTTGTGTTTTATGAGTTGTTTTATGACAGAAGGATGTAACCTCAGGCTGTGCCAGGGGAGGTTCAGGTTGGACATCATTTATTCACTGAAAGGGTTGTTAAGCATTGGAATGGACTTCCCAGGGAAGTGGTGGAGTCACCATCCCTGGAGGTGTTCAAGAATTGACTGGATGTGGCACTCGGTGCTCTGGTGTAGTTGAAAAGGTGGTGTTTGATCAAAGGTTGGACTTGATGGTCTTGGAGATCTTTTCCAACCTTAGTGATTCTATGATTCTGTTTTAGGAGTCGTTTAGAGAACAGAGTTTGTAGGGGTAGACCTGTCTGACATCTGCTGATATCCTGCACAAGCACACATAGCTAAAACAGCATGGAATTCCTGGCAGCTCTATTTCTGTTGTTTTCTACAGTTAACCCAGTTCAGAGAAGATTTAGTTACCACTAAAACTTTCAATGGCACTTTAAAACCTACAACTCCAAATAGTGCAGGAGTCAGCTGTGGTTCCATGTGCAAGAGTGGCTATTGCCTCTCCCCCAGTACCCACAGTGTGGGTGGAGTAGTACAGAAATGTAATGATGTTTTCAACCCCATGGTTTGGATAAAATGCCTGTCAGCCCATTAATAAATGGGGTTTGCCGGTGCTAGACTGAGAATTGGTGGTGCCCATGCTGCTGTGCAGCCCTTACACCTTTCACATTTATTCGCAGGTGACCTCAAGAACACTTTCCCCTCTTTTATCCCCCACAATGCTCATCTTTCTGCATTGGGAAACGAGGATCCCATTAACCTATTTTAGCCTTGATGTTGAATTGAGTTGTATAAATGTTGTTTGCAGGCAGTGGATGTGCTCGGAGAGGCACTGGGTGTGTTTGGAGCACGGTCTGCACAAGAGGCCCAGCAGAAGGCAAACAGGTGAGGGAAGCAGGGTGACTTGGGGACATTTTCTGCTGGGTTGGAGCTTCGTGGGCAGATTTGGAGCTGGCTGATTTTCCCTGACTTCAAACCATGACTGCCATTTGCTGAGGCAATGGCCTGAGCACTTGGCTGTTCCATGGCAGATGCCCCCCCACTGAAACCACTATCTTTTCTATACTTTTGTTACCTATTCAATATAAATAAGAACATGCTAACTTTGCCAGCTTCCAATGCTGTTTCCTGTCTTTTAATTTTTATTTGCACTGATGCATATTCAGTTCTGTTTATAAAATGCATAATTTCCTGAAGAAAACCTAAGGGTCTAACACCACAATGTTCTGCTGCCTCATGATATCCCTGTGGAGCAGAAACCAGGGAACAGGATACTAAAACCAATTTCTGCGCCCAACCTCTGCTTATTAGCTCTAATGAGACAGAAAATATCTCCTTTTTTCATTTTTTTTTTTCTCAGCTCTAGAGTTTCTGACAGAAGCACTTAACTGTGGGAGAGTGTTTCACAGATGAGAAAGAGGTAGGTGCAAAGTCTCTGAAGGACAAGATTTACCTGCTGTCCCTTGCTCCAATCTCACCTGGTGGAATTCAGGCATCTCCCTACTCAACCTCCTGGTTGGGGTCCTGCTGCCCTGCCTGTCTGGTCCACAGGCTGTGCAGCAAAAGAAATTGCTCTTTGTGGGCTTTCAAAACTGAACTGCTTTGGATAAGGGCATTTCCTTGTTTTAGAGATGGGCCAGGTACTTTATTCTGCACTGCAATACGGGGAAATATTCTTGCTGCACTCTCACTTACCCCATGGTATTTAAGCAAACTTACCCTTTTGCCAGGAACTGCAGCTCTCTGTGATCATCTCTCAACTCTCCCTCAATGATCCTTGTGGGTCCCTTCCAAATCAGAATACTCTAGGATTCTATTTTTAACCCACATATACTTTACAATGTGGTGTGAAAGAAAATTCAGGCTCCACATTTACTGTGAAGATCTTTGCCAGATATTCCTTAGCCTCTCGTTCCTCCTTTGTCATGCCACTGTAACACTGAAGGCTGAAGTCAAGTTCCATTTCATCCTTTCTATTATTTGCTGAAATAAGTGTCTGGTGCAAAGGAAGGCACTCAAATCTAGGTTATTCCCTTACAGAACATGTAGATTCAGCAGCATGGCTCAATAAACAACTGAATGGCTAAATCCCTGCAAAGTGAGGTAAAAGTTTGCTCCTAGGGATCCAGCAAACACGCTTAAAGCTCCGAATTCTCTTAATTCTAAAATAGCCTCCCAGTGGCACTACAGGGCCAGGACACACTTTTGGGTTATTTTTTGCTGTATCTGGAATTTTGAGGCTATTCCAGAGACATGAAGACACAATGAAAAGCAGAGTGGGACAAACATGTGAAGGCTTGAGGTGTAAAAGGATTAACAGATGTTAATGTTCTGCATTTTGCTGCTTCAATAATGTAAGTACAGACAGCACCCAGAGCAAAGCAGAAAGTAAAATATTGCATGCAGGAGGGACAGAAAGACATGGCTATCGTGGTGGGCTGCTGTAAATTTTGAAAAAAGGCAACTGTTGAACAGATGTTAGCGGCACATGGAAGATTTAGTGTGCAGATGATTTGCAATTCACCGGTCCAGTGAGGAAAAGTGACTTATTTCAATCTAAAGTGAGATTTTTCCATTTTCCCAGAGAAATAAAATCTTGAAAATCACAAAGAATGATTGATAATATTGAAATTCAAGCTAAACTCCTCTTCAGCCTAAAATTAAATATCTTGGGAGCAGGAGGCATCGAGTCATTTCATTTGCAACGACATTGAAAGAGAAAAAACTAAACTTTCAGAAAAATATGCCTTTTTCTCTCTAGGCTAAATAGTTTGTCAGATTCAAACAGAAATTATGGTATATGTTGCTGATGTGGAGGAAAGTGTGGCCAATGCCATTTTAACCCTCTGTTAACCCAAAACATGCTCCCAAAGGAGCTCACAGCGTTGGGTTTGCTCCAAGGAGCATTGTCCCTGTGCTTTTGTTGTCCTTATCTCCATTTCCTTCATTCACATGAACTGCTCTGTAGGATGAGCTCTTTTTTTCAATTATTTTTTCCAATTTTTTTATTCTGGCTGTGGGACAGCTGTAGTGATCAAACACACACATGAATAACTGCCCTAGATACTCCTGCAAGACTTTTACATATTTCTTCAACAGCAAGACACAGTCTTCATCCATCCTGAGAGGCAACTGCCCTTACCACAGTTTTTCATCTTTTGGGTTGCAATTCTTCATGGTCACAATGAAAATTTGTTCATGTTGCCAGCAAATCTGATCTGCCATGAGGGTCTCAGTCACTGAGATGGATAATGCAGGGTAGTTCTGACTCTAAGTGGCCATGTGAACCAGTTAGTTCCTGTATTTCTCTCATTTCTTGATGTTTGTTGCTTATTCATTATGACTCCTGACTGCAGAGAGTACATCAAAGTAGGATATTTCTCTTTAATAGGGGACTGAAAACATTATCACTCGTATCATAGGATTGCAGTTTTTGTATTTTCTTCTCAGACCTATTCTTGGAATGTGTCCCATCATTTAAAATCCTCTTCTAAGGTAGGAAAACTTACCTTTTTTCTTTCAAAGCAAACCTTTTCTTAGGATGTGAACTTCATGGGTATATGCCGAGAATTACATAGATTTTTATACAAATTAAATCTTATTTGCAATAATAATTTGCAGTATTTTCGCATCACCAAAGTCTTCCCCAAGGTTTCTTACAACAGCAGGTTATTTTGGCTGTGATTCCATGAGAAATGACAGTCCAGCTCTCTGCAAAAGCCTCCGCAAATAAGTCATGAAGCTAAATCTCCTTTCCCCTGAGAGTGAGATGTAAAGAACCGGCCTGTGGTCATATGTGTGTGCATATCATATGTGCAGAAGGGTCTGTTTTTCAGCCTTTTTAAAAGATAGGTGTATCTATAAGTATAATAACTAAAATAAGAGTTGATGTTTTTCTACCAGATCAAGCAGGAGTTGGACCTGTTAACAAACAACGTCGGGATTAGAGAGAATAAACAGACCAATTAATCATTTCTTCTGAGCCAAGCAAAATTAACACTACACCTGAGTTAGCACCTCTTACACTGGCAGGGGGGAAAAAATCCCTGTCCACAAGGGAAAATCTTGCTGGAAAGAGAGGAATACCTTGGGGAAAACAGACTGTCTGTCCCTGCTGTCTTGAGATCTAAGCTGAGCCAGGAGCAAGGAACTGCTGGACACTTGGGCAAGGCAATGGAAGGCCAAAGCAAATAGGGCAGGAAAGGACTGGGGAAGGTCATTTAATCCACCTGCATTCAACAGCACACCCAACAATTGCACAGCCCCGTTTGTCACACATGGGATTTGTGAACTTTCGGGATGCTGCAGTTGCTTGGTCTGTGCTCTTAGCAGAGTGCTCTGCTTTGATGCAGGACTTATCTCTCCGAGCAGCTCCAGGAAATTCCCTAAAAACTTTGCAAATTCATTTGCTCAGGGCCTCCAGTGCTGCCCTGGGGGAATATCTGCAGGTCCCTCTGAGGAGAGGACTCCAAGCAGTCCCCTGTTGCTCAACAACAGGGGGGGCTTGTTCACACCCTTGTTTGTTTAGGGCTTGGCATGGATTTTGCATGCTTGTTTTACTCTCTCCCTGCTGACAACTTGCCCCTGAGTATTTGGATTCAGTAGGAAGTAAATAGAGTGAGATACCATATGTTAATTCCAGTATGCTTTTTGGCTGATAAAAGTGAAAAGTATAAGCTCTTTGGGAGATTATTGCATATAAACGCGTTAAGGCAATGGCATGGAGAACCCAGCCAAGCAGTAGCTTCACCATTAAGATTTTATCTAAGTGATCCAATGTTATGAAGAAAGAAAAAAGCAATAAAAGGCTGGGTAGCAAGATCAAACTACCCAAAAATCTGATTTCTGGTCATGCAGAGATTTTGAATGTTGAGGGTTTTAGTATGTCTGAGAGATGCTCGGGCTGTGGTGGTGCATCAGAACAGTTAATCTCTTCTGGGGTGAATGTGTACATTTTGCTCAAGCAAACAAATATAAGTGACAAGGGAAAGGATGTTGTTCCCTGACATGGCTGTTCTCCTGACACTTCACACTATGAAATACACTCCAACTCCCCAACAGAAAGAAACCGAAATTATGGAGAATAAGATTGACCGAAATGGATGACAGTGTTTAAAAAATGCTAGCTAGTATTGATGTTTTGGAGAAAAGAAACGACTGCAGGAATGCTGCCCCGAGGAGGTGATGGATGGGGCTGCCACGGGGGCCCGTGCCGTGCTGGATAAGTCACTCCAGCCGTGTCAGGGGTGATCATTACTCCCGTGCTCCCTGTTTGCCGGGTGCCTGACTGACGACCCCGATATGCAGAAATATGAGGCACTTAAAGCTCAGCTGCTCCTGAAATCTTGCTGTTGGAGCTGGCTGGGAGGTTTCCCACGAAAATTTTTTTGCTGTTGGAAAACGTCGGCTCGCCGCAGCTGAGATTTTTCACAGAGCGTGTTTTTCCATTGAAGTTTTTTGTTGTGTGGTTTTTAGTACAGAACTGCTGGAGGGAAGAAAGGGAGCAAAGAAAAGGGAGAAAGCTCTGCACTCTGGCGTAATCAAAGCACATGAGAAACCACAAAATGAGAGGCTTGGGCTCTGCTCTGGGTCCACCTGAGCAAAACTTCCCAAATTAATGTCGCTATCTCCTGGGCTGAGAGCTATCAGGGGGTCGTGGGTGTGGGGAAAGGGGGGGAGAAAAGGATCATTCTCCATTTCTCTCTCTTTCTGAGTGTTTTTACTAAACATTTCAAAGGAATTTTGTTTCATTCCAGTGTGAAAGAGTGGAAAAAATAAAAGTTGCTGTACTTTTCCTAAAAGGGAGGAGCATCTCTGTGCCTGGCCCTGCTCTGGGTTCAGAGATCAGACACCTCAGCAGATGGGACACTTTCAGCGTCATCTCCCTGTCTCTGCAACCATTAACTTCTTGTCCTGGAGATGCTGGTGAAGACAGGATCCACCACACCTCACACTTGCCTCTTATTAGACCGGTAGTTTTGTACGAGAAGAAAATTGGCTCTTATGGTGCAGTTGGCTCTTAATAATCCACATCAGCTTTTCCCAATCACCTTACTTCCCTGTTTTCTGAGGCAGGATTTAATATTGCTAAGCCATGTACCTGTGGGGTTTGCCTATCCCTTCCCCTTCTAGCTCCAGGTGAAGGGAATTTTGTGGGCATTGATCTCCCCAGACAAGGCGTCCCACCACTTAAATCATGGCTAACATCCTAGCAGCCCTGCTTGGGCTGCTATCCCTCTTTCTCCACCATCTGTGGATATGAGGAATAGCCAACTGTTGCCTCTCTGCTTCACTTGTTAGAAGACTAAATACAGCCCCTTTCAGTGCTCCCTTCTCTAAGGTAGGCCTATTTCTTTTTCACTTTCCTTTCAGGTCACATTCCCAAGTCCCTTGTTAGCATTGCTGCTCCCTTCTGTCTGAACTGCCTCTAATTTGTCCAGCTTTATTTCAGTAGGAGGATCAAAATTAGTCACAGTAGCCCAGCTGTGGCCTCTCAAATCCATGTGCACAGGTCTAATGAGTTGCTGTGTTTTATGTGCACTATGCTCAGTAACAAATTCCATTCTTAATTTTTCCTAATAAGTCTGCAAGTTGCAAGTCATTAGGAACCTGCATGGAAGGCACTCTGGATGATTTTAGGTTCTCAAACCATCTTTTTTTTCACCTTTTGCTGTTAAGCACTGAATTTTTTCCTCTGTTTTTGCCCTTTGGATCCTGGAGATTCTGCATTAGTTTTTGAGGGCAACTTTTAATGATTCAAATAATGATTTGGCTTTTACTCAAGGTGGATTCAGCAGTTACTCACCACCTGGATATACCCATTTTTATTTTTTTCTCTATGCCTTTGCTTCTTATCACCATCTTGAAATCAACTGTGCTAAATATCTGCTTGTAATGAAATGTCTGTGAGAAGAACAAAGCAAAAAACGTTTTGAATGCATTTGTATTCCCTGTATCATTTAAGCTGCTCTTCTTCCCTGTTAATGGATCTACACTACTTTCCTTTGCCTTTGACATTAGCTGAGCTTCACCCCACAAAGGCTATGAAAGCAAATTAATGACTGCAAATTAGACACTATAAGTTGGTATAATAAGGAAGGAAAAAAGCCTATCTGGAAATTAAAGGCATTTCCAAGATGGGTTTTGCTACTTTGAGCAATACATGGATTAAAGCCATGTGCTCACCAGTAAGAGTGATGTGAAATACTGTCTCTCTGCTCTGCAATGGAGTGTCATCCATCCTGGGCACGGCAGGGAGCACCAGTCCTCGAGGAAATCAGGGCATGGAGGTGCCACAGAGACTGGAGCACAATTAACAAGCACGAGGACCAAACTGCAGCAGTGCAAACAACCATAGCTTTGGGGTTTCCTGGTTTGTGAGTGAATCCCACTGTGATTTTGTGTGCTGATAGATGGAAGGGGAAGTATTTGCTCTGTCCCTGGTGCTGGCTAGTGCCCTGTCGGGTTCCTCAAGGCACTGAGTGCTTCCTTGCATTGGAGGGAGTTGAATCTTTCAATCCTGCCTGGGATTGTAACTCGCATCTGTCACTGTTCTATGCTTTTGTAGTTCCTTATCCACTGGAAAAGGACAGAATTAAACACTCTTAGCGAACACATACATTTGTACAAATTTCCACTGATGAGTGTATGATTGAACCAGGCAGTCCTGCTGTCTTCAGTGCTGGTGCCCTGCTTGCCCCATGACTCCAGTGACCGTCTGTTTTGTGACTTGTATCTATCATTGCTCTACACACAGGGAACAAATTAAAGTAGACTATGCTGTCTCTGTAGTGACCAAGATTTCCAGCATTCTTACCGGATGGCCCGCAGCAAAATTAAGACTTTATTTTCTGCTGAAGAGGTGTGAACGATCACCAGAGTGAGACCAGGCTTGACCTCGGTTTTCTCCCAAACATTTTTTTTTCTTCTCTTGTCCAATCTGGCTGCTGGGGATTTTACTCACAGCCTGTCATCTGACCTTTCTGCCCACGACTGTAAAATTAATTAAACATGCGCCTCTCCATGCACTCTCACTAAACAGACTGCCCATCCCTGCACCAGTTAGAACAAAGTTCCCATCAATATTAACAGGAAATATCTGAATACAGGGCATGGAAATTTTACCCTCTACCTGCTGTACAAATCAGCTCCATGTCCTATATGTGCAGCCTTTTGTCTCCTGTGTCCTTTTGACTTAATTTCAGTTTGCCCTCTACTTTCACCTCCATTACTGTGTTATACATGGGCAGTTGGCTGTGTGACTTAATCACATTGGTCTCCTCCCGCTGTTTTACCTCAATCATCTCCAACCTTTCTCCACTGAACTGACAAAGGTACTTTCTCCTGTGCCGCGGAAAACATGATCTAAAGCAATATGACAGTGTTGGAGTTCTGCATGCATAATTCCAATAACGTCCCGTGTAAGCAGCCACCGGGCTGAGCTCTCTTTAATGAAATCACCCTTGTTATCAGCCTGTTTTCATTCAGCCCTCACAGAAGGATGGCTCACAGCATGAGTCATGCCAGACACTTCAGTGTCTCTCTCAGGAAAACAGTGAAGATAATAAAAAGGGGGAAAAGCGTAAAAACATTTGGAAATGCAACACTTAAGAGCAGTGATGCTGGTGATAATTTTCAGCCATTTTGCAGGACATTAAGGAAAAAAAAACCAGTCAAACCCCAGAAGTGACATTTTGTTCATTAATAATTTTGTATTTATTTCTGGGTTTACTCGCATCATTGTGTAACTCTGAACTTCCAACTTTTTTTCATTTTAAGGTCTTCTGCTCTCAGAACTTTCTTGTCCAAAGGATAATAGAAAGCTCAGCAGGGCAGGCAAAGGCACTCAACTAACCATGCTGGGTTGGGGACGAGCCCCCTGCCGTGGCTCCAGTGAGGGGTGCAGGGAAATGTGCCCTCCTGCTGCCATCCTTAGGGACAGGGGTGAACACTGGGCCCTCTGGCAAGGGAGGTGCTTTCTGATCTCAGTCCCCTCCCATCTGAACACGGAAGGGATCAACCCCCCCCCCCAAGTGTACACTCAGATCTGTTGTTTTTTTGCATACGTTTCCCTCCTGAAAAGTACAATTTTTTGTATCATTTGGCGATATCTACATCATTATGAAGCTTTCCTGGCACTGCATCTGCTGATTGATGGCTGTGAAAATGCAACATATTTCATTTTCTTTTCCTAGACGTGAAGCCAGCTGCTAATGGTTTTCCCAGGGTGAAGCTGGCAGCTGCAGGATCAGGTCTCGAGGCTCTGAAACGTACATTTGCAGGAGAGCCACCTGGGCTTTTGGCTGTTTCATTAGTGGTCATTACTGCCTGTAAAAAAGGATCTAAGCAAAATGGGTGCTGAGCCTGGCTGTAAATTGTGGGGTTTCATTTGGGAAACCACAGTCATTAGTGTCAGATGGAAGCGATCTCAATGATCTCAAAACCTTTCTGTCTGCAATTAAAACTTCCATCACCTGTTTCCAAAACCATATTAAGTCCCATGGTCTAACAGTTCACATTTATTTAGTTTCATTCACCTGCCTCTTCAAGTCAAATACAGAAACTACTGCATGAGTAGTACCCTTTTTATGTTAATTGTGAGTGCTTGCTGAGGACTGGAGGAAGGTGTGAATGCCAGAGCATCATTAGATGAGACTCTGCAGACACCAGACAGCAATAACTAATCTTCTCCTCTGGGTCTTGGATAAAATTATTACCTATTTCACTGTGGTTCTATTTCAAAATGTCTATATTTTGTCTGACTTTCCAGTATTTCATACACAGCAAGGGATAAGGGACTGCAGTGGCTGCCGAGGCCATCTGGGCTATGGGGTGGTTGTTCTGCGGCTTCAAGCCCCAGGTAGCACCTCCTGCTTTTACAAAACCCCTCTTTGACTATGGAGAATGAGGTAGGATTGGTCCCTCCTAGACGTGTGGATGGCATGTTCTGCTGGGAGGTGGAGGCAGGCAAAGTACACGGGCTTTGGTGGTGCTCCGTGTTACTCCCTAAGCTGACTTCTAACAAGGCAGGCTGGATGTCTTATCTTTCCTGGAGAAAGGTACACTCACCAGGATGCCTGGGGGGAAAAAAGAAGAAAAGGCAGAGCTGCGAAGAGATTCCCCATCAATTTTGTAAGCTGCTGCCAGGCAAGAAGCAGGAGGATCTGTATTTGCATTTACATTTTGTGGAGTGTTTCACAGCAACTTAAATGGGAAAGAACAAAGCAGGAATGATTGCTTGTGCTGCAGTTCCTGAGAGCAGCAAGAGGATTTCATAATCACACAAAATCACGCAAGCTCAAATTTTGCATTGTTGGCCCCTGACAGAAAATTGACCTTGACACACACTTGAACAATCTTAAGCAGGAGAAATAGGTTCTCTAAGCAGAAATACTGGAAAGCAGAACCTTCCTTCCGGGTAGGAAAGTCCTGTTTGCTTGATTTCTAATCTAAATGATCAACAAAAAGCATTCATAATTGTTAAGTGGTTGGAAAGTGGGCCCAGAGTGTACATCCCTTTCTCCTGTGAGGCTCCATGGGTTGAATTCTCTCTCCTCAGTGAGTGCCACAGAGGCTTTAGATAAGGAACCTGTGAAGAATAGCTGAATAGTGAAAGCCATTATCTTTAAAGACTGATATTTACTGGATTCCTGCTTTTTGCCTTTCTAGCTGAGTCACAGAATTTCCTTTGTTGCTGCACATTCATTTTCCTCCTTTCTCTAACAAATACCATTGAATTGAGCATGCACATGTCTTATATGCTGTTATCTAGAATCGTCTCCAAAAACCCTTTTAAGTCCTGTTCACACACAAATGAGGCTTGAACACTTCCAGGGCAGAGGAGTACATTAGCAAGCTTGAGAATTAACAATAGAATTGGGTCAATAGAAGAAGGATGCACTATCTCATCACAAGGTGACTGTTTCCACTGCAATGTGAAAAGCTGCTTTCAGTGCTGAAAATACAGTAGAGCAACAGTTAAATTAGTGCCACTGTATAGAGCTCATTTGGATCCCTGCCTACTTGTTCTGATTTGCACAAGCAGTGGGAAAGGCTATTAGGATAATCAGGAGAATGAAGAGCTTGCTTTTGAAGTATAGGTTAAAATTAATTTGCTTAGCCCAGCAAAAAGGAAAATGAGGGTGCATTTTGTGTTGCTGATACGTGCGTAGCAGGGAAGGGAACTCCAGGCTGAGGGAGAATGTTGTGAAAACATCTGCTTTAAGAGCAACATCTGGGAACATATTTGAGGTGGAAAATAGGGAATTTCTACCTTCTGAGAGGTAAAGATCCAGGTGATTCAAGCGAAATATCTTTTTTCCAAGCTGGATTTGATAGCTGCCCCTGTAGCAAGGGACTTGGACTGAGCCAGAGCAATGGCATGGTTTGTACAGGAGGGGCTTTTATCATGTCACTGTGGGAGCTCTGTGTGGTGGCATTTCCCAAATCCCCTCTTCACTCTCTCCTCTCAGAACGTGGCTTTCACCAAAGCAAGTCCTCCAAAAACCAGAGATATCCCCAGCCACACTGCCTGGACGGACAGGTCTATCATACCACCCCCTTTCTCTTGTGGATATAATACCTGAAAAACTTTCTGGAGACCAAAAATGAGCACGATTCCTAGAATCTCCCCCCAGGTTACTTGGGTATATTTGATGAAAAGAAAATATCTGCATATTACTGCAGCCACTGAAGCAGCGAAGCTGGAAGATTCTGGATCAGGGGATCAGAGAGCTCTGAAAGTTTTGAAATTATATTCTTGCCCTCTCCCACTGCAGATTTGATTGAATGCTTACAGACCATGTTATTGTTTATAATATTTCACTCTTCTGATGCAAGAATTTTGAAACCAGTTATCTATTTTGTTATTTTATCATCAATTATTGAACTATTGTTGGGGGAGGTTTATACATTCAGTATCTTATCATAAATATCTTGGAATATAAAACTATCTGATTTTTACACTCTTACTATGAATAAATTAAGTTGGATTTATGAGACTTATGGCCTGTTCTTCCCCTGTTCTTTGGAGGGCTTTGTGAATGCACAATGAGAGCTTTTATTTCTTATTATGGAATTTTATAGCCACCATGTAACTGGGTTAATATAAGAAGTATAAATAAGGATATGCATTTGCCTGTGAGATGTTTTAATATGGAGAAGAGCATCTGAAGTTCAAAAAATATGAACTGAGGCACAGACTGTATATCTTGCTCTGTAAATAGGAAGAGAAAATGTTTCAAGTGCTGAAAAAAAGAATGGAGTGTGTGGGAATTGTCCCCTAGGAAAGATAAAAAAGCCATTGGAATTTTTTTTTTTTTTAAAGCCATCGTGCTCTACTCTACACCTACATTTTAGCAAACATCCTTAAATGCTGCAGTTGCTCCCTCTCACCTGCTGGTCTCCTGCACAGACTGTCACAAAGTGAAAGAAAAGGCATTGAAAGCAAGAGAAGCTGGAAAAGCCTGAGAGCCAGGATACTTTGCCTTCTAATGGCTCCTCTTCTCTTTGGTCTGCAGGAACCTGGGTGATGTTAGCTCCTGTAGACTGAGGCCCAGACAATACCTGCATCCTACTTTTAAAAGGAAAAGAAAAATATGGAGACGCACAAAATAATCTTTTTTATTAAAGAATGCAGGCTAAATCCCGTGCCTGAGCAAAAATAATCCTCATTTTTCCCTGTGCTCTGTTCTTATCCTTTCCATGGCTGAGTGCTATTTTCACAGCACCAGCTCCAGGAGGATCCAGGCACACAAAGGAAGGGAAAGCAGGAGGCTGCTGCCAGCAGAGGGGATGGGGCCAGCACAGCTGTGCCCAGGGAGATAACAGCTGGAAGGGACTGAGGTGGCCACCGAACGGGAGAACAGCTGGAAAACCACAAAAGAGGTTTCAGAGGAGGCACACACAAGCTGGCTCAACTGAGAGAAGCAGGTGGTGGGTCTGGAGAGGCGAGACTGCCTCTCTGGCCGGGGGCGATCCTGGGAAAGGAGCAGCAACGGGAGATGGGAAGGAGAAGGGGGAGTTTGTGCTTCACACAGGTTGGGGGGACACCTTTCTAGCAGCTGTGCAGCAGGGAAAAGCCGTGGGGAAGGGGCTTGGCACGATGGACTGTTTTGGTTTCCCTTCAAAGCAGAAAGTGGGGCTGGAAAGCAACACGAGGATGCTGCTCCCAAAGGGCTGCTGTTCTCTCAGCCCTCCTGGGCAGATTCCCTTCTGCTGCCAGCTGGATGTGCTGTGGTTTTCTGTAGGAATGGGGTAGGGAGAAGTTCACTGTAAAGCTCAGTATTTTGGAGCAGCGGTTCATTGCTCTTTGTACAGTACTGTACATGAGAAGCTTTTATTCTCTTTTTCAGAGTTAAAAGACCCATTTTTCCTTGGCCCTAAATGTGAGAGTGCAACAGGTATGCTAAGAATAATGGGCATTTTATTTAAAAGGTTAAAAATCACGCTAGTCTAAGGCAAAAGGGTGATTTCCCACTGTTCCTCACTGCTGTACCCATCTTTGCTGCTCTGGGGTATCAGACAGAGAGCCAGTAAATTCTGCTGTATTCTGCTTTGCTGTGAAATCCAGTCAGATTAATGAACTTGGGGTCCCTTGGGATTTACATAATTTATATCGATGACTTGCTGTTTAAAGTGTTTTACAAAATCAGGAAATAAATTGTAGGTTTTATAAAAATACCATAATTAAAAATTGACTTTTACTAACTGTTGGCTCCAGGAACGTGGATGAAGTTCAAGTATGATGGATTGTTTTGCTCAATGAAAACTATAAAAAACCAGGGGAGACTTATGATGATAAAAAGTACTTTTTTTTATGTGGTTACATTATCAATCTTTGTATTGAGCCAAATGCTGCTTGCATTTTTTCTGTGCATATTTTATTGACTTCATTGTGACCCATTGGGGAAGGACAGCAATATTTGTATTACAGTGAAGAAATATTGTCACATTCAAAATCAAAACGTGTTCTTTAACCAAGTATAAAACTTCAGAAGACAGAAATGTCTTTAATATGACTTAATCACTCCAGATTCTAGCAAGCTGCAATAAATTTTCTGCTATAAAAACAGAAGGGAAATTTTCCTGCCTTCCCTTGCATTAGTAATACAAATATTAAGATGATGAATGTTATTTTTTCAATAGTTTGATTTAGGAGAAAAGATGTAAAACTATGCAAAGGGGAATCTGCGACATGTAAGGCTGATCTCAATGGTTTTTTAATGAAAATGAGTTTGAGGGCAGCTGTTACAATGCAAAAATGAGCAAAACTCTGCTCACTGTATGGCTGTTCTGTTCCCAGTGAAACTCGGTGGAGTTGGGCAGGACAAACAGCCTTGAATTTAACATGGTATTGGAGGGTTCATAATGGGAGTTTAAAATTAGGCACACTCTTCCATTTTATTTGGTATCAAACCAAAACTCTGTTGTTTGAGCAGGATACTGAGACATGCAGAACTGCTAAAAATGTAAGGTTCTACCTCATTGCTATGATTAGAGATCATAGGGTAGGAAATGCTTTCCTACCCTTTTTCCCCTGGAACAAGGGTTCTGGGGGAGGCAAAATGGCCAAGCTCTGGTGGCTTCTCAGGAAAAGAATTCTGGCTTAATGGCTGCTTTTGCCCCAGTTTTGCTGCCCAGTTCTGGTTTGCTCCACTATCTCACCTCCCCGAGAGGATTCAAAACAGGGTGGGAGTTTCTTTGAATAACAAAACTGAGACCATGAGGCAAAAAAGGCAAACATGAAAAGCTTCTTGATGATAAGCACACCGTGTAAATGGTACCTTAAGCGCAAGAGACTGATTTTAGGCAGTGTCTGTCCTACAAATGCTGCTCTGCTGCTTGGTGCTGTCTGTTACTGCCCACTCACACGTTCCTCCACAGCTTCACTTGGGTTTCAAATTTAACAATCACACACTGATAAGTTTTCTGGGCCTTTATTTTCCAGTTCCCTGAATTATGGGCTGGTGGCAAAATCACACAGATAAAATCTTCCAGATGCCTTATCTGCGTTTGAGAAATAAATAACTTGTTGGGTTTAGTCTTGAACTCTCTCACAAAATGCATCACTAGGGGTCACCAGAAAGAAGCAAAACTTTGTTATTTAACCTGGATTGCTTATGAATTTATACAGCATTTTCCACCTAATCTTTTAGAAAGGGTAATTTAGTTTTCAAAAAGCAAGACAAATTATTTTTCTCCAGACAACAGGTATTTCCTGCTAATGAAAATGCCATTATAGAAGGCCTGTATTAAAAAAAAGGAGGAAAAAAAAAAGGCTTGTGTGCAATTCCTCACTGCCATAATTGCATGCTGGTACTGAATAGACACTGTGATTTGAAATTTTACTCCAAGCTAAAATAAGATGCTTGCCTTTCTGGTTTGGTACCCTGTGTCAGAATATTGGCTAATAGAGCAGTTTGAATTTTAATTTTTCAGCTGGGCTTTAACAAAGCAGTAATGAGTTGGTTTTTGAAAAAATCTACTGCAGTATCTTTAAGTTCACAATTGTGGAAATATAGACTGCAGCTTTTCAGAATTTGTTTCAGCTCTACACTTGCAAATCGTAGAAAATATATATGAGGACTTTATCCAAGGATGCTTGAACAGACAGTCTGCTCAGGTAGAAAGAAGAATAGTTTTGTATTCTTTGGGAGAAAAGAGCAAGGACAGAATGGGTGGAGTTCAATGGGAATTCAAGGAAGAATTTGGCACAGCACTGTTTTATTGTTCTTTCATTCTTAGTGCTGATCAAAGCCAAAGTTTCCCTGTGAATATTCAGCCAGTTTGGCCTTAAAAAAAAATTGAGAACAATTCAAGAAACCCATCACTTTCCAAAATACATGTATTTCTGCATTTTTCCAGTGCTTTGATGCCTGTCAGAGGAGAGGCCAGTGTCTTGTAGGGGTGTTAGGATGTAGTAAGAGCAGGGATCTGCCTGTGCCCAGTGAAGGGCCTCGGTCTGTGCTCCCATCAGTGAACATTTATGCAAGTTCTCCCATGCTTTGTATTGTCCTCCTTCAGTTTGGGTAGAAATGACATTCTTCCCCCCTCCCCTCTTGAATGTATATATTTTATAGCTAATGAAAAAGCTCAGGAAATATAACTGTCCCTCGTATTGATTTTGCTTTTATGTAGTGCCTTTTCCCCAAATGGATGCCAGAAGGCACTCTTAAAATCAAACTATATAGAACAATAATTTCTACCAGAATGGAAAAACATGGCAGCAGCTTAACAGAGCACTTTAGTGCTAGGCAACACTTTAGGAAATGAAGGTGGCTTTAAAGAGGAGGAATAAGCTCATGGCCTTGAAGAAGTTATTGGATATGAATATAGAGCAAGATCAAGAACAGCCTTTGTAATTCCCAGCTGCCTGCACTGGATGCAGGGAATACACTGGGAATATACTGCCAGTCCCTTGCTCAAACCCTCTGATATTAGAGAATGGGTGTTGCCAAGTATATCTTATAGCCTGAAATATTGTTTAAGTTATGAGGGCTCTTAAGATGTCAGATTTCAGTCCAGGTAACAAACAGCCCAAGAGCCCCCAGCCCTTCACACAGAATTTACCCAAATATGTCCCTGTCTGCTGTGTGCCAGTGGGTACCTGCTGCTCCTGCTCCAGGGCCCCTACAGAACCTCCCAAATTAAGGAGTGCTGTGTCTTTAGCAAAATTACGTGCTTTGTAGCAGAAATTAAGTTTGCTTTATCCCCCTTTTTTAATGCAAAATATCTAGTTCACTTATTCCTTCCCTTAAGCATAAAACAATGGGGGATACAGGATACTCCATGGCTTTCTTTTGGCAGAAAAGCACCTTTGATTAAAAAAAAAAAAGTTGAAAGTTGGTGTGTTAAAGCACTGCTTCCCAAGCACAAATGAACATAAATCACTCCTTTCCACATTGCTGGGGACTCACAAACATTGGGTGAGTAAATATTGAAATTTATTGCCCCTCTTATTCACCTTGTTCATTCTTCTAAAAAAAAATTATGTTTGGGTTAGAACTGGTCAGGAATTTTAAGTGCTTTTTATTTTACATGCTGTTAATGAAACTTTTCATAGAAATTTGAATTCAGATTTCTTTGTTGGTGCAGGTTTTGTATTAGGAAGGGAGGAATTTGGAGACTCGTGCACTTGGGCGTAAGATTTTGACCAAAATAACATGTATTGATCAATTGCTGATTAGTCTGTCTACTCATCTAACTGGAATTGCTTTTTTATTTTTTAAATAAATTAGATAAACATGCATACATCATGCCATAGAGTGAATTAAGCTGCTGTCCATCACAGGTATTTATACCTTCACTGAACACATGGGAGACTGATACCAAAGCCCTTATTTCAAGATGTATTTAATTCCTAATAGAAAGTGAAACAGTTCAAACAAGATATTCTCTCTGGCATAATCGATGGACCAGTCCTGAGGGCACCTCTCTGTGACAGGAAAGATTGATCCAGCTCCTCTATCCCAAAACACAACATCTTTCCTGTCAGTAGTGATTAACAAAACATCAGGCTATCCATTAACACCAGGGTTTTCCTGGTTATGTCACTGTGAAAAAGTAAATTTTTAATTGTTTTCAACTGTTAAAGCAATCAGAAGAAAGCCTGTCTGTGTGGATGAACAGCAGTTACCCAGGGTGAAGTAGAATACCTTTGAGAAGTCATACAGTCTGTAATAATGCAGATAATCCCAGTGAGGAGCTGGGCTATAACAGCAGTGATGGAATTCAGAGGCAAAAATCCCCCTTAATGCGTGGATTTGTGAGGTGTATTTTTTGTGACATCGCAATCTTTCTCGCAGCCTTTCTGCAGCACTGATTGCTGTGATAATTGCAGGAAGCAGTGACAGCTTTGGTGGCCAGAGTGATGTTTGCTGTGCTCATGACCCCACACGGCCACCTGCACTACCTTTTACAGGATTGCAGTGTTTCAGTTTCATACTCAATTTAGCCCCGTTGAGAACAACACAAAGCTGTCTGCTAAGGGTCTTAAAGAAATAAAACCTGATGCTACCACCAACCCCAGACTTTGGGAGAGAGCTCATTTTCCAATTGATCATCGTGTATAGAAGCACTATTTAGAGTGTCTGCTACCAGACTTTGAGTGGTCCTGTCTTCCTGCTTCCAGCTGAGGTTCTTGCCCTTGTGGGTGTTTCTGTGCCCTGGTCCTGGAGGGCAGCGTGGGGCTGACCAAGTGCAGCTCTCCAGGTCCCCTCACATCCTTCCTGCACCTCATGAGGATGCTTGGCACCCTCAGGAGGAAGGTTGCAAGCTCAGACCTGAGACAGGAGATGAAGTTGTTAGGAAAGAGCAGATGAATAACATTGTCAGAGGTGTATTAATGAGAGAAGGTGTCTCCACACCCATGCAGAGTAGAGGTAATAGCAAACAGAACAAGGAATCTTAGTGGATAACAGACATTAGGAAGCAGCAGGAATAACTGTGGGGGATTTTCATGATTAAGATATCAGTTATTGGGGAAAAATGAAGAAGCAACGGAGGACTGGGGGCGGGCAGTAGGTCTATGATTTATGCCAAAGCTGTTTGTGCTGCAAGGCAGCAGTCACATCAAGAGGAGAAAAGAATTGCAAAATTCCTTTGGGAGATGCAGGGGTTGTGCTGGGATCGTCTGCAGCCTGAACCCAGCTGTCTTGAAATACACCACCACCTTTAAGCTTAATGCCTTCACACAAGCACACACCAGGGACAGGGACTGAGGCAAACCTCATCCCTCTGCATCCAAGACCGACAACTTCCACATGGTTGTGGCCTTGGACTATGATACCTTAAGGGAATACTGAAGCTTCCTTCCTCTGGGCGAGGTACTCCAGCTCTACCAGTGAATTTCAGGATTTGCAGGATCAATTGAAGTAACTAGATCAAGCAAAAGACTGAAAATTATCTGAAACTGGAGGATTTGTATGTTCAACAATTATGAGTGAGATTTTTAAAGGATATTATAGGAGAAAAGAAGCCCAAATGCTTCAGGAAATTTATGGGGTGTGGGTATCTGAGTCCCACCGGCACTCACAAGACCATGTTGGAGGCAAAAACTTCTGGGATGGTTCTGGGCTATCTAAGGGAAAAGGATTGATTTCTTTGACCTTTATTTTTATTCTGCTTTATACACATTCAGAAAATCAAATGTCCACATATTTTACCAGTTGAAGAATAAGTTGCAAGTACAATGGGGTAGGAAATAGCCTCCTCTTAATTTTCCCTGTATTTCTTGCAAAAGAGAACCAAGGAATTAATTAGATTTCACCCTGTTTATGTCTCTGTTGCTAGCTCTAATCTTAACATCTAATACAAGAAAAGCGCAAATGGCTCTGTGATTTTTTATATTTTTTTTTTCTCTAGTCCATTAAGAAAACAACAGAGCTAATGATAAGGCAGCCTGAGTGAATCAAAGTATCTGTGCTGTGTTATTGAGGGAGGCTGAGTCACAGACAACTAGTTTTATAGCATGCCCATAGTTGATTATAAAGTAAATAATTGGAGGAAAGGGACAAAGAAAATGACTAAAGTAATCTCTGAAAGATGTTTGTGAATAGGTCTGTTCTGGTACCTAGACCAGATCAGCAAATAACACATCTGATGAACGCACCGAGGTCTAATAATGCTAATTCTAAAGAAATCTTTAGTTATTAAATTATGAATAACAAAACATTAGTTTAGGTATTAAATAAGCCACTGACTGAATTTTGCCTTCCTTTGTTCTTCGTATAAGTCTGTAGAAAATCAGTGCGATGAAATTCCATGAGAAGTTTGCATGACAGCCAAATATCAGCAAAACATAATTTTAAAAGGAGATGAGAAGGAAGAAAGTGTTGACATAAGACAGGCTCCTTTCTGTAAAGGAATTGTCTAGTTGAGATCCCAATTTTCCATGTTTACCATTCAACTCATTACAGAGCTATTCAAGAACCTCTGAGAACCCTCTTGTCTTTGTAGCATCTTCTAGATTGTTTTGTTCCCCAGAGACTTTTGCCTTCTGAGACAAATTGAACATAACTTGATCAGCCATTTAAAAAATTGAGAGAAGGTGAGGCTGAGCAATTTTATGCCCTTTTTTTATTGGCATAAGGGGAAGGAGGAAAAGTTGGGGTATCCACCAGTTCAGGGGAAGTGCAAGAACTACTGAACTGAAGAGGCATTAGCAAGATACTGCATGAGAGGGCATTCACTGAAACATTCAGCACACAAAGCTGTCAAGGGACAGTTGAGTTGTAAAACACTCCAGCTACCACAGGAGATGCATTGCATTAGTGTGATATGCACATAATTTGCTATCCAGCTCGTGGAAGCTGCTTTGTGAAAAAAAAAAAAATAAATAAAAAAGGGGGAATAAGCAAACTCGTTCTCAATCAATGAATTAATACAAAACCAGCAAAAGGAGCAGAGCAGACTACTACAATCCCTCAGCTATATTAGGCAATCAATTTTTCTTTTTTTCCTTTCAATATGTAGAATATTCCCTTGCGGCTCCCCGTGGATGCCATGCAGTGTGAACACAGCAATCAAAGTAACAGACGTCAGAATAATCAAAATAAGATGTGTCAGAAAGAAGCAAATGAGTACACACTCTCATTAAGTCAATCTCCTAAGAGCTTAACATACAAAACTCCTCCCAGAAAAGCTGCACAAACAATTGCAAGCACTAACACAAGGTTTTATTTTTGTTTCAAAGACAGATAAAAATATTCTTCAATCTAATCCACATTTTTCTGATTTCACCATAAATAATCTCTACCTAAGGTAAAACACATAATGTAGCTGCTAGAATGGCCTTAATAAAGGTCATAACTGAAGGTAAAAGTCACTTCTTTGAAGAAAACTTAAAAATCATTAAACAAGCAATGTGTGCTGCCAGCCATGCTAGAGACAATATCTATTTCTGCAGTGGATTGGCAATGTCCAACACTAAACTTCTGTCTGTGAGGTGACAAGAAAGATACTTCATCCAGAAAGTAGCCAAAACTCAGAATAAACCTTCCAGGGAAGCAAATTTGTAGCCAAAATAAGCAGTAATCTGGCTGCCTTGAGAACTTTTTTAAACAAATTATTCCAAAAAGGTAGAGTGCAAAGCCAGTGAAAAATCAATAAAATGGTACTTCCACAATATCCTCACCCTTTTGAGGCAGCAAGCCTATGGCATGAAAAAAAACCCAGAAAGAAATATAGTGGAAGGAAAGAGCCCTTTAAAAAGCCAGAATTCTTTTATTAGGCTACAGAAGTACTCTAGGAAGAAGTAGGAGCAATCAGAAAAGAAATTCTGTCTCTAATGAAGCTAATGCAGGATTGACTTTTCCTTCTGTTCTTCTACTGTATCTGTATGATAAAGTACTCACAGCCTTTTGGAAAGTGAATGGATCATTTCCCATTGAAAACAAAGGGGATTTGGGGGGAATTTCAAGTATTTGCCACCCACAATATTTTAAGCAGTCTAAACCCCACCAGAAACACTTTGTGGGGGTTTTGTGTGGCCATTTGACTTCAGAGTTTTCAGGGAAGAAGGTGAGAGGCTGAGCCTTTTTATGGCACTCCAATTTACCATATTGGCTCACAGTTCTGAGCTGTGCTGGGGCTAACGGGGCTGGGCTGTGGCTCCTGAGGCCTCGGTGCAGATCTCAGCCTCACCAAAGGGTGTTCTGCGTGACCTTGAGCCACTTCATGTCCCCATCCTGTCTGGGGAGCAGAGTGATGACGCTCCCTCTCTGCAGCAATCCGTCTTGTCCGTCCAGGAGCAAACACTGATTTGTCTCGACTCCTCGCAGCTCCTATCGATTGCAAGGGAAGTTGGATGTACACAATACTTCTTCAGATTTGGCATTTGGAGACAAAATAACTTTGAGGAACTGGACCATTAAAGGAAACATTTTGGCCATGAATGTGCTATACTGTTATGAGCAGTGTCTAATAAATTGATTCTCGATTTTAGCACAGTGCTGGGTAATAAATAGCTGTTAAGGGGTTTAAACAGCTTACACGTTTGGCAGGTCAGTGGGAAATAGGGAAATCGTTCAGAGATGCAGGTGAAAGGCAGCTCTCTCACACCATACGTGGCTTTAAGCTTGTATAACTTGAAAACAATCACTAATTTTCATCAGAAGATGAAAAGGCAAATGCGTGAGCAAAAAAGTTATTTCCCTGAAAATTTCAAAGTCCTGAAATCCAATAGTGCCACACCAATACGGCTCAGGAGAGTCAAAAACACTGTAAGGTGATAGAGGCTCCCTCACCCCTAGAGTCCAACAGGTCCCCATTTTGCCTTCCTTATGAATGAACCTTCCCTGAAATAAGCACAAGCCTTGTGTTTCAGGGAAAAGGGAGTGGAACAAAAAATTTACCAGCAAACAGAAGTCCTTGTACAACCCCTGCTTCTCTTTGACAGCACAGAACTGGATAAATTCAGATTTCAATCTTAGTTTAGAAAATACAAACTGGCTTAATTTGGGCCGGTTACCTGATCCAGTGGGTGGCATCCCTGCCCATGGCAGGAGAGTTGGAAGTAGGTGACCTTTAAGGTCCCTTCCAACCCAAGCTGTTCTGTGATTCCATGATAATTCCAGACAATGAGGCCATTGGGATACTTGATATTGACAAAATTTAATAAGTGGGAAATAAAATATTAACCTGTAAATGACTTTTGATAATTAAAAATAATGTTGGGAGAGAAACAGACAGCAAAGGTTGCTCCTTTTCCTTTAGGAGTTGTTACTACTTCTTTGCCAGGGCCAGGAATCTTGGCTTTACTTTCATAGGAAAGCATTCAGCAGGGTGTTCTTTGTTTGTAAATGTCTGTTGTGCTTTCCACAGAGCAAAGACATGGAGCCAGAATAATCCCAGTGTTATTTCCAAAGGCACGGGAATGGTCTGATCAAACCCACTCATGACCTGAGAGCTTGATCCCTGCGAGCTGTTTCCAGATCCGGGATTCCAGATAGCAGGGAGTCCCTGGGGTGGTCCCAACCTTCCTTTGCTCAGGGACCCTGAGGGTGGAAGAAGCCCTGGAGCTCTGGGAGGTTGCTGGGGATGTGTGTGGAAAGTTTGAGGTCTGACCAAGGGATAGGAGAGTTCATCATCTGTGGTAGATGCTTGAAGCAGGCGGGCAAGGTCCTGAATAGTTTAAACTGAACTTTTGAAATTCTCCTGGGGGAAATGTGTTCTTGGCTCCAGAAGATTTTTGCTTCCAGCAGGGACAGTGCAGGGCACTCGGGTTTTACAGCAGAATCCCACAGTGTAGATCAGGGGTAGCTTGTGGGTAGAACACAAAGCAAGTCAGATACTCTGATTTTCATTTCTTTCTTCTGTGGAAAGCAAGACCAGGGCTTATAAATTTTGAAGAACATACTGAGAGATTTTTGCCACGCTAGACTATCCTCATTTACTCTCTTAAATTAAATTAGAGCACTTGGGTCTTTGGAGAACACACCACCTTTCCACACTGGCTGTAGGCACCTCACCTTCCCCTGGCACCATCCTCTCTCTTTCTTCACCTCTGGATGTGCTCAAATTTTTTCTTGTGTGTTTCAGACTTGAGGGAAACCCACAGGAGTGAACTTGCAAACAATTAATTGTATCTGAGTTTACTACACGTGTAACACTTTGCAGTGAAGCCCCAGTGGATTTTGTGAGCTTGGAGGGTGCTTTTGCAGGAAACTCATATCCAAATTAAAAACTTTTTCAGTTGTACATTATGAAAGGGCTCCAGAGGGGATGGGGAGAAACTCCATCTCGCTGTCGATGTTCCAAGCACCTATCTATTTTCAGATAAATGTTTTTGTGTAAAATATCTCTGTAAAAAAATCGATTGGCTTTTTCTTTTGATTGACTTATTTACAGAATTTCATCTGAGAAAAGTCTGACAAGCTCTGTGTTGTGTCAGCCCTCCCACATCCATGATTCACCGAGTTGCTTTTGTCCCTGATGCTTTACTCAATCTTGTACCAGAGAGCAGCTAAGGATGTTGTTAGTAACCCTTTTGTGTTCCTCAGTCATGGGAAATGATGTAAAACCCCCAAATACTGAGAATACCCTCAGTCCCTGGGAGCTTCATTACCTAAAATAGGACTGCAGAAGATGATAAAGTTCTGCCTTGGTCTTTAAAGGACTTTTTCATCTTCTCCCTTTTAACAAGACGTCTCAAAGAGCTCTTTGGTCAGATGTTCCTTATTCACCATTAAATTCTTAAGGGATTAGTAGATTTGTCAGAGTACAAAAGTAAACAGCATATGGTTTGTCAATATCCTTAATATGCCACAACACAATCTGTCAGAATGTAAACTTTTTTGAGCAGTTTCGTTTACTTCAAGTTCACACTATGAAAAAAACCCACAGCAAGCCTTATGAATCCTTCTGCATCACCTAAGAGACAGCACGCCACTTAATTCTTGTTTTGTGCTCCCAGTTTAATAAGGATGTCTATACATATTACCCTCAGTAAGAAAAATACAGTGGCAAATACAGTTACTTGGTTACTGGGAGTTAAAAGGTCGTTTCCCCCTGATGAAAAGCTCGTTCTATCAGATAAGTAGCTGCTACACTCCATAAAACTGGCAACCCTTCAAAAGGTTTCAGAAATTAAAGGCATTGTTTGAAGATAAAGGCGATAGGGTCATTTGCTTTGTGTTTAGTCCTGCAAAACTTTCTGGGTGACCCTTTGATATTCAAGTGAAGAGGGCTTTAAATTGTTTTATCTTCATGGAGCTAATGAGTGCTGGCTGACAGTCACTGTTAAGACTAGTTGGAACTCTACTAGAATTAAATTTTGTTAAATATTGCAACATATTTCCTTTAAGGGGGAGTGCCTCTGCAGAGTTTGCCAAGGCTGAACCCACAATCACTCACAGCACTACACTCTTGTCTGGCTGCTTTTCTCAGTTTCTTTTATTAAGTCGGTTTTCAGTAGCTGAATAATGTCTAACATGATCCTCAATGTATTTCTGTGTTCAATTAATAAAGCTGTATAAACAAGCCACATATGTAAAATCTATGTCCTCTTTGAACTCCCTGCTATAGTGAAACAAGACTTGCATTTAATGTGTACAGTAGCAGAGAAATTACTCAAGAACTTTTTATTGCCAGAGGCTGTATAGCTGTGTATGATTATCACATGTGTAATTAACTAATCTATAATGTTGCTCTGATATATGGTGTACATAATTCTTTCCTAGAGGAATAGAATGTTATTTTAAAGGCTTTTTTTCTTTTATGGTTCATTTCATATAGTCCATTTATGGGGACATGTTATGTATATTCTTTAAATCATCAGATTTTTTTTTCTAGTAGGAAGTAAGACTTTTCACAGGTTTGAAATTTCTTACTTTTAAAAAAAAAGTGAAAAAGCAATGTCCTTTAATGATCAATATACATCATGTGCTGTAAGTGTGCTTGGCTGTCACTGTGACCTTCTTCATTACTTTAGTTGTTTACTTTAACCTCACTTCCATCCTATTTTGGAGACTCTCTAATAATAGTCCTCTGTCACTAACCCACATTCAAAAGCAAACATAAACAAGATCATCTCAGTTTCAAACACACATGAGCTCTATCCCCCAAACGACTCTCAAGTAATTAAAAAGCACAAAATCCTTACCTAATGTCGCTGACTCAGTGCTAATGGCCAGCAAGGGAATCCAACAGAGGCAGGAAACAAGTTGGAGATGCTGATGGAAAGGAAAGGGCTGCTGCATAGTGTCCCACACAGGTTTTATCCATGCATCTGCAGTTTGCTTACAAGTTCACTTTTGAAGTCCTAAACTTTGCAGGAAAAGCCATCGGCCTGCCTGCCTCTTTCGATTTTTTTTTTTTTCTTTTTCTTTCGTTCTTTTCAATCCACTCTCTTGGAGAGGGCTTAATGTGTCATTAATGCCAGAATTTCCAAGAGGGAAGCCCTCCAGCCACACACAGAGCACAGTCCCCCTCCCACACGCACGCAGAGCGCACGTGTGCCTGCAGCTGCTCCGGCGGCAGCTGCCGGGATTTGCACACCCGGGAACACACCCGCGCACACGGAGCGCCAGGACAGCCCGAGCCTGGCTGGTGGGAGGTGATCCCGCAGGAATTAGGGTGCTGGACATGCCCGCTCATCAGGGTTTTGGGGCAGGCGGCACTAAGTGCGGATCGTTGTGGCCATATCTGGCGTCGCGTTTGCGCGCGAGGGGCCTGAAAAATGAGAGGCGCTTTTCAGAGTCGTCTCACCGGGCAGAATAACAGGACAGGGAACAGAAGCGAAGAATTCCATCACTCATGCTGCTCAATCACATTTTTCTGAAGTCTGGTCTCTCTGCAAAGTGCCCTGCTGCTGCCACATGGGTCCTGTGTGCTACTTCCAGTCCAATTTATTGTATGATAATGCATATTGTGACCTTAACTCAAAGCATGAAGAATTTGTTGTTAAATCACATCTTATACTTTGATATCTCTCCTATTTAAAAAAATTTTGCATCCCCACCCACTGCTCAGTGTTTTCCATATCTGCCAGCACTCCTTTTCTTCAACTTGTCAAGTTTGATTATCTTGTGTCTGCTTGTTTAAGTGAGGATATTGTGAATTATCTGATAAGAGAATATTATGCAAGACTGTAAACATTCCACACAAATCACTGTGAGGAGCATTTCGTGGAAAAGCATACACAAAGCCATTAAGAATATTTTTCAGTATATCCAAGGAGTTTCAAAAGTTGTTCATTTGGCTTAAGTACATCGCTCAAGGAGTTTTACCACCGGATTCCTTGAGGGAAATATAGGTTATTTAAGAAGGAACTTCTAAAACTTTTTTTTCTTAATTTTAATTTTGGATTTTGGTGTTGCAACTTCACTGCTTTTAGCAGTCTTATTGGATTAGCCATCTCATAGGCCTGACTTGTAGCTCTTTGGGAGACTTTGTGAGTCTGTAAGTGGAGGGCATTCAAGGCAACAGGAGAAAAGGGACATTTTGGAGACCTGCTTATCCTCTTACCTGTTTTCCCCC
Organism: Ptilonorhynchus violaceus; assembly: GCA_013397565.1. Taxonomy (NCBI): domain Eukaryota; kingdom Metazoa; phylum Chordata; class Aves; order Passeriformes; family Ptilonorhynchidae; genus Ptilonorhynchus; species Ptilonorhynchus violaceus. The sequence goes on along the minus strand of VZRJ01001411.1, from coordinate 2,692,778 downwards.
TAAACGGGTTTTAATCAACAGGAGCCTTTGCAGGTGATAAAGATGAAATGAAGCTTCCCATTGTTTCAGCTAAGAAGTTTCCCTGCACTGGATATGTCTCCCTTCATTTTGGGAAGACAAACAACGCCATGTCAGACAATGAGGTATTTCCCATTCTCCCACCCCAAGACAAGACCTCACAGAATTCAGAAAAAATGAATGACACTGCCTTCTCCCTTCCCCCAAACATCATTCTGAAATATAGTGTGAAACTAAAACCATGGAGAACCTCCATGAAAATATTGGGAAATACTCTCACAGTTTCCACGGTTATTATCCTGGATAAGAAGAGAACCCGAAACTCCACAGAAAGTTGGTGTGGTCAAGTGTGGGCAGTGAACTCTTGAAACAATTCACTTCACTGTCTGTACAAAAACCCAACACAACACTGAATCCCTGACACCAGCCCTTCTAGTATTAAATTAATTTTCAATGGTAGGGATGGATACAGGGAGATAAACCAAGCCAAAAGTCACAGCTGGAAGCTGGCAGCAGCATTTCAGACTTGGCCAGGAATCGCCTGATGGATACGCACGTGCGGTATTCAGATGTCTTTACTTTTTGAAAAGGAGACAGTGTTTGCCTGAACATCCCACTTGGCATGTCAGAGCTGGGGTGCTGGGGAGGGGTGGGAGGAGCTGGGCTGGCTCTGGAGAAGAGGATGGAGCAGCTCAGGGAGAATAGCAGAGGTAGGAGGAAGGCTGTAGGAAGAGTATTAGGAACAACAATCCTTGTTTTTGCTTTGGTTGTAGAACTAAGTGTCAGGATGGGACTGAATGACAACATGATGATAAAAATGCAAATGCCTAAATGCCTCCGAAGATGTGGCTTTTTGACACTTTGCTCGAAGTGTGAAATGCTCGGGCTCCCGAGTCAGTGTAGGAGGTTTGAGAGTTGCACGTGGAAGGCCTGGGTTGTAGTGGAATTTTGAGTGATGAATCCCATCACTCAGGTATCTTCTGAAGGCCATGTGGAAGTGTCCTTCTACTTGCTTGCCCCAAGAAGGAGAGGAGAGGGCTGTTTCATGTTCTGATTCTCAAAAACTGAGTGTGGCTGGCACTTCCTTTTTTGCACTTGAGCTAGCAGGGAGCTGTACAACCCTTTATTTCCTTCTGCTTCCTATGAGGAATACCCTTAACATGAGGCTGTCCCCTGGGGTGGATTTCTAGCCAGAGAAGAGATTTGTTATTCACAGGTGACATGGGGAGCATGACCCTGCCTGTACACATGCTTTCCTACTAGGAGAGTGTCCTTCAGAGGGAAAAGATGTCTTCACTATAAAGTATAAAATTTTTTTTACAAGTCTGAATTTACAAGTTTTCACATGATAAAACCCTCCTCTGTCCATTTCTGTTTCCTTTTTTTTTTTTTATCTGACTGAAAACACCTGCCAAGTCCAGTGACAAGAAATAAACTCACTGTATCCCCAGGGCAGTCCCCTTTCTGTTGGTATGGGCTGGCTGTGTCCTTGACTCTTCCAGTCCTTTCTGCAGCTTCTGGGCAGGTGGAAAGTTTGGCATAATGGATTTTAACTGAGTCCCAGCAGTCTCCCAACAAATAATTTTTAAGGACCCCTCCCAACAAAGGATTTTCTTAAGAGGGATGAGAAGAGGTTCAGGTCTGCAATTCTCTCTCTTATTTCAGGACTGCACCGGTGACATTGAAAGGGAAGTTCATCTCAGCTTATGCTCACTTTGGGGAAATAAACAGTGGTTATACAGTGATCAGAGCTTGTGTTTTCCTCTGTTTTGTGTTCTTGTGTACAGAACACAGCATTGCTGGTTCTTCAGAAAATAATGCAAGAAGTACTGTGTGTAATTACGGCACCAAGCTCTTCATTTAAGTGTGATTTCTAGGGTAATAATTCATTATACATGAGAACATCCCCCTTCTCAGAGCTCTGGGATTATAGAGAATGATTTCTACATTAGATCATTTGGTGTGTTTATCTTTCAGCTTCCAATTCCCTTGTGAGGGGGAGAACCGATGCTTTTCAGAGCATCACTCCTCATTAGCCAGTGAGCCAAAATATGGGACTTCAAACTCAAAAACAGAGATGAGATGAAGAAACCTAATGATTCTCTCCAGGTTTTTTAAGGGTAGCAAGAGCATGAGAACCTGGGCTCTGAGGCAGCATAAGTGAACCTCTTAGAGGCAATAAATCAGTTCCTTGTATCTGCAGTGCCCCTTGGCACAGATCAAGGTAGGATGTGATCCCTGACCTGACTCGGAGCACTCACAGCTCTGGCTGTGCAGGGGCGTGAGCCTCTGTTTTCTTTCTCCACTCTTTTGCCATGTGTGTTGCTCTGGCCATCTGACCTTTACCTGGGCATGTTGTGCCCTTATTAAATTCGCAGGGTGCACCATCAGTGCCCTTCTTGGCTGGCACCTCTGCCAGGTGCCAGGGCACGGTCATGACTGATGTGTGAATTATTCAAGTGAGTCCCTTATTTAACAGAAACTCCCAAATTATTGCAGAGATGTCAAAATAAATCACATTGTAATTCGCCTGTGCTGCAGAGTGCCCCAAGACGTGCCTGAGAAGGGTCATTGTCGCTCAGCAGCTCAAAACCAAAAATGATCATTCTGTGTGAAGAGATTGGCAATTACCAAATATTCGTAAAAAGAGGACCCTCATGTATAAACTGTGCATATTGGAACTGGCTGGTGATTTCACATCAGAATCCATTTTCAGAAAAGTATATGATTTCCACAAAATCAGTATGAAAGATACATTTTTTAGAATTTTTTTTTTTTCCCTAGATCAGCTCGGTATTTATTTCGCTGAGCTGTTCTGGTTGCCTGAATTCCTTCTACAAGGAATTGCTTCAGCCTCTGCAAACATCATTTATTGTGCAACTTAAGTGAAATGGATACATGATTAAAAAACCAAACAAGCTGCATTTTGAATGTTCTTCTGCAAAATTAGTATTGATAACTATGGAAGTATTTTTGAAGCACTTCTTTGCCTCTCCTCCCTAAGTCTTGACTTATCTTGGCTTGACAGTAAAGAGTAAGAGAAATGGCCACTCATAGCCTTCATGCAATCACTGTTACTCAGGAAATTTTCAGACCGAATTTTCTCATTGAGTGAACTTCCCATTTAGGAAACATTTTCCTTTGAAAAGGCAGCAGAAAGACATTCCACAGGAGGCTTTCGTCAGTATTAGCAGTGGGAAGGCATGAGGTGGAAAGGTGTTGCTCATCCCTTGAACCATTCCATTCGGCGTTTTTCCTGGAACCCTTCTCTTTTGGAGAAATCAAAACTCTAAAGGGCCACCAGCACAGTGCCAATCCCTGCCTAGATATTCCAGCCAGGAGTAAGAATGAGAGTCAGGGCAGAACCACCAGCTTTAGCAACAAAAGGTGGGAATTTGGCTTGGATTGAAAACATCCCACAACCAGCACCGGCACTGACTATCCACATATCTGTCGTCTCCTCTTTCATCCTTCTTTTCCATCCTGGCTCTCACAACTTGATCTTGTGAGAGAGGCTGTGTAAGCAGATGTTGTGTTCAAAGGGAGTTCAATTCCTGCCCATGGCCTTGGCAGGACTCCCCTGGAGCAGGCCTGGTGCTTGGTTCTACTTCTTCAACACAGATGTTGCCTCTTCCAGGCTTTCAGAATGACAAACAGGTGAGGGATGCTAGGAGTAAACAAAAAAAAACCCCATCACAGCTGTACTGAAAGTATTATATAAATGGTATGAGATATAAAATATGGCAAACTATTGGGTGGATGAAAATAAGTGGCAGAGAAGTGTGAGTATTGCTGTGTAGATCACTCCCCTAATTTGATTCTATTGCCTTTCTACATTCGTTCAAGAAAGAAAAATACTGCAAATATCATTTCTTTTCAGAGATGATAGGTTAATACAAGTATTAATGGGAATATTCATCACTATCAGATTAACTCTAAAGCTTTAAGAGACAGACATCCCAGCAGATTTAGGAGGACAGTTAGATCCCTCCATAGAATGCTGCTGTAATATATTGTTTTAGGAACTCTGAGAAATCCCCTGGAGAAGCCTCACTGCATCACTGTAGAGGAAACCAAGGCATAAAAGTGTGCTTTTAAAATTCCCCCTCTTCTTCCACTCTGTACCATACACAAATAGGAAATGAGGTTTAACAATTTTGTTAAAACATTTGCAGTTACAAATAAGAATTTTATGTCGAGCTCCCAGTGACATATGTTTCACTCTATAACCTTATCACAGAGTAGATTGCTTTGGAAAAGACAGAGATTTATTCTGAAACATTTTTCTTTCATCTCTTTATAGCTCTTTTGATGATTTTAAATGTTTGTGCTATTGGTACTTACATACAGTAAATGATAAATGATATATTATAACAACAACTCCATGAAGCTGAATTGCTTTTTTTTTTTACTGAATTTGGTGAATTTATTGCCTTGAAAGGTAACAGATTGATAGCACTAGTGAATTAAATCCTCTTTTTATCCCCAGAACAAGTATAATATGGGCATTGCAAATATTTTCCAGGCCTATAAATCAGCCATGGCACCTCGACTGTCATCCACAGAGACCTGCTGCTCCCTGCTTTTCTCTTTTGCTTTTTTTCTAAAGCTTCCTTAGGGATTTTACAGAATACATCAATTTTAAGAGGAAAAGGGCAGTGGAATAATTCATAAGCCTCTGTTTTATGTATTAAACAAAATTATTAAATTATAAATGATTAGAAAAGGTATGTGGGGAATGTATGAGTTGGTGGTTAGTGTTGCCTTGGAAGGTGGAACAGGAGCTGCTGAAATACAGGTCATAAACACCTAATCCAGCCATGGATGGGAGACTCTCCTCCACCTCTTACAGACACAGAGTCTCTGCTTTTTTACTGCTAATACTGTCATAAAGCTCCAAGTGGCCACTGTGAAAACACCAGAAACCAGAGAAATGTTGGAAATACTGTCCTGTGTTCCCTCAGATATATTTACTTCATTGCTCTCAGCGAAGTTAATCTGATTTATACACATCACCCCATGGGAAAAGCAAGTTTCCAACAAAGCTCAGAAAGACCTCATGGGAGCTGAGGGTCAGTTTCTAGCCAGCCCAATAATTTATTTTCCACAAGGCTTCCTCCATTCAGTATGCTCAGCCACACATTTTGCAAAAGCCAGATTTTCATCTTCTGAGACGGGTAAAAATCAATTCATTACTGAATTTTTCTGAAGAAAATTGTGTGCAGGGAAAAGCAGGTGTTAAATAAAAACAGAAGCACTCCAAAGACATTATTTCAGCTCTTATAAATAACAGTTGTCTCTTAAATTCATCTCTTGTAAAGAGATCTCATCTAATCCACCTGCCTTTGAAAACCCAGTAATACAAAACTAATGAAATAATATTTATTGTTGTAGACCAGTAGCATTTTAGAGGGAATGAAGGTTCTAGAATGGGTTTTATTTCATGCAGGTTTTTTTCACCAAGGTGAGTATTCATTCCAAATTTCACATAAATTGGAATCATAACTCTACGTTACAAACCTGTGTGGCTTTTTGGGCAGTAGATAATGGGCTGCCCTTGAATAATTGCATTGCTGCTTCTCTCTGCACACAGACCTCCCTCAGGCTAGTTTTTGAACGATTTCTTTCTTTCTGCCCAACTTTTTTTGTTGCTGTCCATTCCGACATTTTTATGACCTCATTTTGGATTAGCTGTTTTAGACACTTTTTTCAGGGACATTTCACCTTCAGTATGATGGCCCATGGCTTCCAATATTCATAAAATTCAAATCTTGCCTGCAGCCAGTTATTCCTATCGCTCCCTTCTCCAGTTGCTTCTCTATCCGTTCAGTTTTACTGGCAATATGAGATTTGCTATGAACTGCCCAAAAATTCTGCAGTGGCTGCTTCTGAAGGTTCATGAAAACAATACAAATGCAACAGGGATATTTCTGCTTTCAGTTTTATTTTTTAGTGTGGCTCATACCAATGCAATGCAGGTACATGAAATTAATGGTGTATCACAGCAAGTCTTATGAAAGTATTCTGGTATTTATTTATATAAACCCAAGAAAAAAACCCCATTTTTACTTTATTAGGGACTTTAATAACATTTACCTGTTTGGATTTTACAGCATCAGCGTCACGTGATGGGCTTTACACAGCTGACTGCTTGTTAATTGAATACTCTAATTCAGCCTCTAATTCTACCTCTTAATGGTTGAAAGGCCATTAAAGCAGCTATTTCTCTAATAGCTGTGTGGAAAAGGTGATGTTTGTTTTTTCATCCTGACCAGCTCCTCCCCTCATCCGTGCCTGAGTGCTCTGATGGGGCTGCCCAGACCTGTTCGGTTCAAGTTTGGTGCCAGAGCAGCTCAAAGCACATTTTCAGAATTATCTCCCAATGCAAACAAGACAGACCTGCTCTGTGTATGTTATCCCCAATAAAAGAGTCAGATCAGTGTTTCCTGTTAGCAGATATTATTAGACTAATATTATCTACTAGCCTAAAATAATGGTCTGCAGAACTCTTTTTAGCATTCACAATACTTTCGCAAATTTGGCCAAACCCTTTACCCATGAAGCTAGAAAATCCGGATGAAACTAAATAAGTCCTCAGAAAACTGCACAGGAGGCAGGAAAGCTTATTTTTCCCCAGCATGCTCAGATCTTCATAAAATTCCCATCCAGGTTGAAGCATACTGGGATACAGGACACTTCTCTGCAGCTATAAAAAAAGAAGCAGATGTTTGCACCTGCCAGATTTGCTTTTGACTTCCATGCTGTGAACGTGTAATCACTGCAGGTAATGGCATCTTGCTGAAGAGTTAACTCAATAAATTGCATTAAGGGACATGGAGCTCGGGATTCATTTTGTTACAGCATTTTGTTACACACTCAGTAGAACTGACTCAATACCAATGGCTAAATTATGGCTAAATACCACTGACTAAGTTATCAAGGTATCTGATTTTATAACTCCATCTAAATGTGCTTTGCTGTTTTTCGGGCTAGCTAATGTATTGCAAATTGTCAGGTTTTTTTAAATATCCTAGAAAATGTCAACTCACATCATTGCTTGGCCTAAAGTCAAAAGTAACAAATGCTTTGTTAAATAATTGGTCTAAGACTAGAGAACAGAGTCATCCATCACCAAGTCACAGGTTTTGTTTTGTTTCCAGTAAGTTCTTTCAGTGCAATTTCCTTTGGTAATAAATCTTAAATCTGTGATATTCAATAGCACCACACAACACTGAATTTTCTTTGTGTGTTTAATGCAGGCTAAACACCAATATGAAAACCAAGAGCTCACACAGACCTCTTACAGCATTTTTGAGTGTATAATGGACATAAAATATTTAAGATATGAGCCAACTACTGTTCAGCTGAAGATGAAACTTCTGTTATTCCCCCAGTGCTCATTATCAAGTTTGCTGAACTTTCCTCGGGAGCAGCTGGTGCTGGGCAATGCCTGATGAAATGAACAGTCTGGCTTGTCACACCACAAATGCTGCCTCAGGTTTGGAGTGGGTCACAGAGCAGGCACTGGCTGTTTCATGGAGCAGGAACTGTTGCACTGGGCACGTTTCCAGCCTTTGGATAATCCCACCATACTGCCCCTGGGCGAGGATCCTGTCCCCGGAGAGCCAGGCACTGGGTGCTGGGAATGGGCAGTCGGGGAATAAGGCACATCCGTGGTGCAAAGGAATCTCAACAGCCAGTTTGGGAAGGCACGGTCCCTTTTGTAGTGTGAATCAATACATCTAAGAATCTAATTGCCATTACATTAACCTTCTCTATTGTTTTGTTTTTAATTTATTTAAATTTTTTGGAAGGTGAATCAATTAGTTGCACAAGCTCGCAGAGACATAAGATTCTAAGTGGTTCATTAAATCAAAGAATAAATAGAAATATTTTTGGGTAAGTGGTAGCTTTCTCTGTGTTTTAGGATCTGAGTCAAAATGGTACCAAAAGACAATCCAGTTTTGTCCATATTTTTGGTTGAAATTATTGAGAATTTTACAGGTTCTATAAGATTCTGAGATGAAAAATGAAGACCATTTAATCACAAGTTTCTCTGAGACTGTCTTACCAAAACTGAGTCCAGGTTTAGCTGGAAAAAACTTGCAATTTTTTTCCCTAAAATAGCAGTAGGAACCCGTTTTTTTTTTTTTGGCCTAGATTCCAATACCAGTGCTACCAGGATGTGTTAAAGCAGAGATTAAACTCCAGGGAAGTGCATGACCACCAGATCCATGGATGAGTCCACAGTCAGCTTCAAGTCTCTCCTGATATTTGCTATTATTTTGTAAGGTAAGAAAAAGATATACGTGTTTTTTGATACGTTTGCACGATATCCAACAGCACGTCAGGGGCAGCGGATGAAAGCAATGGCCTCTCAAAAAGACTTGTCAGGAATTTCTGGAATACCTGCAGCACTTCAGCAGTGCTTACAAATTGCTAATGTCATTTTGTGACAGACTGCAAATAATTAAAAGTGGCTAAATATGCTGCTTGTAGATGGGCTTGTTGAAAACTTTGATCACAGACAGAAAGGAACTCTTTTCAAAACCTACTGTTAACAGTAGGTAAAAAGTTAATGAGAAACATGTAAATAATTAATGTTTCCTCCAGAGCCAGGAAAGATTTGTTGTTGCTGTTAATGGACTCACAATATATGTTGTGTTGTCTTTTCTGAAGTAAGCACTGAATTACTTGATCTCCATACAAAAGGAAATAATTTATTGCACCAATAGCTTTGTTAGTGTTTGCATTCCCAGAAAACAATGTTTTCCCGGGTTAACTGAAGCAGCATTTCTCGATGATAATGCAAAGCATGGCACAGCTAAACTGACACTTCAAAATAAATAAACAGGCTACTTTAAATCAAAAAACTGGTGAAGGAAAATGTGAAAAAAAAATGTCTGGCACTTGGTATTTGCAAGACAGCTATTGAAAAAGCACTCAGAACCGTCTCAGATGACCCAGCTGTACTACTGCATTTAAATAGATTTCCTTCCTCCACATGATGTTCTCTGGAGCAGCAGCATCAAGAGAAGCAGCACCCTGATTTTACTTACACATATAAAATGCAGAGTCAGCACAGCCTGAAGGTCATCCAGGTCAAAAATATTCAGATGTACTCATTCCGCAGCTGAACTGAAAATATCCTCTGCCTACTTATCTGTTGAATATTTTGGCAATGTTACAATAATCTCTCGTTTGACATTAGGGTATTAAGTAATGTGATTGCTCTCAGTTGTCTTATTGAAAATAATTCCTTGATAGTTCTGATGAGCTCTTAAATTTCATACAGGCTTTCTGACCCCATTCTCTGGATTTTATTAGGAACTGTGCAGAAGCAGATGCACCTCATGGACTGTAGTGATACCTTGGCATGAACCAGAGGATAGCTGGGGGATAGGTACCAGGTTTAAAAAAAAAAAAAAGAAACCAACAGAAAAAATGGTCAGCCAAGTTCTTTCTGTATAGGATAGTCAGCTCCTGGTGCAGCTTCATTCATGTGTGACAGACACCAATGGTATTTAATCATTATAAATGCACAGGACCTACTGATGCTCCTGCTACTGATGGAAAAGTTGCACCTTGGCAATCTGATGCTATTTATTTTCATTTATAAGTAAATATAAGTGCATAAATATACTAGAAGAAAGGATGTTTATATTTTTTTTTCTGAGCGGGACAGTAAGTTTCTGAGGCTGGGGATTTACCACCAGCTGTAAAGATATACATTGGCACTAAACAGAATCTAATCTAAAAGCCACACAGAAAAAAAAAACCAAACAACAAAAACCAGAACAAACTTAAATATTCCCAGTGAGTCTTTTTTTGTACTGATTTTCACAGGAGGAAGCCCTGGCAAGGCCCCCGGTGAGGATGCTGGAGCCACAACCTTGCCCATACTAAGACCTGGCCTAATCTTGTGCCTACCTTTAGGCTTTGCATCATCACATATTCCCCCAGTCTCCACATATCCCATGACAAACTGGCCAAATTCTTCATCCAGCCTCTCCATGCTCACCCAGCAGTGGCACTGTCCTGCCCCCAGGCAAACCTTGCAGCTCGGGCAGCAGATTGCGTCTCCTCTGGGCATCTCCCTCCAGAAAGGGAAGCATTTTAAATTTCAGAAGCACCTAGCAGGACTTTCAGGAGGTTGAATTACTTCATCCTGTTTTCCTTTTCCCCCGTGGTGGGTCTGAAATTGCTGGAGGTGTCACGGCTTTTATAACTTTGTGAAAAATCAAAGGGCTGATGGAATGGGGGCAGGTCTCGTGTAACTCCTGCAATTCTTCCCCTGTAGAAAACCTCAGTCTTTTCACACGAGGGCTGTCCCTTCATTAGAGGAACCCCGGCAGATTGTCTCCCCACAATAATAGACACTTTTAAGCCTTTTTTTCTTTTTCCTGTGAACACTTTTCTCTACTGATCCAACTGTTAGCAAGTCTTTGGTATTTGGCAGGGCGGGGGGGTGAAACTTCGTGCAATCCCAGCCACATCATCCTGGTCTGTGCCTCAGGCCACAGGAAATGATGTGCCTGCCCCACATTGGCTGAGCTGGCAGGCTCGTGGCTTTCCAGCTCGTTTCTGCAGGATGCCACCCATGGATCACAGACACCTCAGGGCGTCACTGGAGAACCGTGTCAGAAAGGAGCCTGGGTGGAGGCTACAGTGAGTCTGATACATCCAACAGCAAGCAGCCCTGCAGCATTTATGCTTCCTGCAAGAATAATTCCTGGGTGTCTGTGACGTGCTGTTCCCCACATCTGGCCATGGCAAGCATCTCAGCCTGTCAGTGGACTCTGCTGTTTCTGGGTTTGTGCTCCTAGGCTGGGTGTGGGCAGCTGCATCTGACCCAGCAACAGACCTGGGAGGGCAAATAATATCAGTCCTGATGGGAATTACATTAATATGTCTTTTACAGGGTACTGCTGTAGGGGTGCTGCTCCCCACACAGAAATACTGTGGAAAATGTTCCCCCATTCCCTCGTTATGCCACGCAGGGCAGACACGTTTTGTTATGTATCTATTCAGCCATGTCTTACATAGAAAGCAGCCTGGAAAAGCATCAGTCAGCATTAATAATAGAAATAATTAAGAATTACGTGATGAGGGCTTGCCAAGCATATTCCAGTGTGCACCAGAGAGGCAGTGGCTGGGAGTCACACACACTGTCGTCTCCAAAGGAGCTCTCCACTCCCTGAATTAACCAGCTGCCCAGCAGATGGTGGTATGATTTCAACTACTTTGCACTGAGCTCCCTGGGAAGCAGCCAGGCTGCACGGAACAACTATGGGAAAAGTTGCTTCAGGATTTCACAGCTCACAGTATTGCATTTACAGGTTATTTCCTGCAGCATCCTGATAGTCCTCCTTGTAGAAATAAATGTTACTGATATATATCAGCCTTCTGGTACCCAAAAGGGACTTACAAGAAGGCTGGAGAGAGACTTTTCAAGGACATGGAGTGACAGGACAAGGAGGGATGGCTAAAAATCTACTGAGGGCAGGGTTAGATTGGATATTAGGAAGAAATTCTTCCTTGTGATGGTGGTGAGGGTTTGGTACAGGTGGCCCAGAGAAACTGTGCCCCATCCCTGGAAGTGTTCAAGGGCAGGTTGGATGAGGTTTTGAGCAACCTGGTCTAGTGGAAGGTGTTCCTGCCCATGGCAGTTGGATTGGAACAAGATTCTATGATATATTAAATTAAGGATTCTTACAGTTGTCTTGAGTAAGAAGCTGGTGACAGGAAGAAGATCCCCTTCTCACAAGCAGGAAGAAATATTGCTTTGAAAGATCTCTTTTCCAGAAATGTCAATCTGCTACCAGCTGCATTCCAGCCATGGTCTTGTGGTGTCATTACCTCCTGGGATTTCCAGTCTTCTCCTCATTTTGTGGGATAATCTGATTACTCATGTTCTTTACCAGCAATAAGCTGTCCCTTTTCAGTTCTTGTAACATTTCAATTTTCTCTGTTCCCGCCCCTCCTGAGAAGATACTTCATTAGATTTGCTGACCCTCTTGCATCCCTTTTTTTGCAGTCTGTATTGTGTCCTTTTCCCTCTTAAGCTGCTGGCCCATCCACAGACATCAGCTCATCTCCTGGCTGCTTGGCTGCCTTGGAGTAAGATTCCCCAAAGGAGCAGTAAACCCCATCACACACGTGATGGTGTTTGGACGGCAGCTAGAGAGGGGAAATAGCATTTTTAGGGTGGAGTTTCTCTCTACAAGCACTAGATCAAGCTGTACTTACGTTTTGCTTATTTTAAACACTATTATAGACCATCATAGCATGACATGGTCAGTCACCAGCTGGGAACGATCATCCAAAGGCAGTCTGAGAAATTTGTTTGCTGAATTGATAATATTCAATCAATTGTGGCCTGACACAGTATCTGGAGGCTTTCCAGATACTTGAGGGATAACATGTTTCGGTGCAGGCTTTATGAGCTGCTGCACATGTTTAGTTAGCTGGTGTGTTTCTTCATGAATTCTTTATATGAACTCAAAGTCTGAAGCAAGATGCAGGTAATTTTTCTGATGCCAGCAGGAGCAGAAATTTGTCACACCTGTTTAGGTCTCAGTGAATCCGTATTAGAGTGCTAAGAAAGCAATTACTGATTATGAATATTGAATATTATGTACAAATGTTTAGGACCAAAGCTTTTTTTTTTTGGACATTGCTCTGTGTCAGAGATATTTTGATATTGCTCACCTGCAGCTTGCTTTCCCTGAGCTCCATCACTTAACCTGCACCTGCAGCCAGGTTGCACAGATCTGCCAGTGCATTCCAGCCTCTGGCATTTCTGGCCCTAGTGGGAACTCTCAGAAATCCCAGAATTTTGGGGCCCCCACAGTGCAGATCCAGCTGAAATTTGTGGCAGGACCCGAAATTCTGTTTCAAGTGTGTTAACCCAAACAGCACAGCCCAAGCCTGAGCAAGGTTGGTGCTGCAGAGCTGTGGCCTGGGTTGAAGTTATCCCAAGCACACAGAATTCCCATCCACTCAGCCATGCAGAGCAAGGTATCAAAATGTAAGAGACATGAGAATCAGACTGTTTGAGAACTACAGAGTATATTTTTCGCAATATAAGGCAATTTATATGTAAAACACCAGCAATCAAAAAAAAAGTGCCTTAAGTACAATATTCAAAATTCAGCAATAAAAATCCTGTATCTGACAATGAAAAATCAGTGCATTAAAAACATGTCACTCAAGAGAGCAGGTGCTCTTTGAGGGGGAAACAAGGTCTGTAATGTAGAGTTGAAACAGTGGTGACATGAGCAGGGTCAGTCATGCACAGATGATCCCTGTCCCCAGCAGTGCCAGGATGGGAGCTGGGGAGGTGCAGAAATCCTTCAGTCTGCAGAGTGTTGCTATGGACACCAGGACTCTTCACTGGGGCTGCCAGGACTATGGGTTTGCAGGGTTGGATCCCATACTGCCCCTATAGTAATAGGAATTACTTGCAGCTCAAGTGCTAAAGTCTCCTAAATTGGCTCAAATTAAAATAGTCTAGGAATTTCTTTCTTCCTTTTTTCTTCATTTTCACATGGTCAAAAATCATTCATAAACTAATCAAGTCTTACTTAGCTGTCCTGGTACACACCAGCATGAAAATTACCTTTGAATCTGACATGTCCCTGGTCTTTTGGATGACCTTTTGCTGCACTTGATCTCTACAGAGATGACCAGAAGCAGCTTTTCTTGTAACCCAAGGACAGATAAACCAAGGAGATCTCTCAAAGCAGAATGTATAAGCAGTTCCCTTAGAGAAAAAGCACCCAAAAAAATTCACCAGAGTGGAATAATGCATGCCCTGCATCCCCGAAATGGACTTCAGACAGCTGGATAGGAATTGGGACATTTCACTTGTACAGAACCGACTTTCATGGGAATTAGACCTTTATATATCTTGTCTTGTTTAGAGCAGTGAGCTGAAGTGCAAGAGGTTTTCTAGTATTTTCTACACTCTCTCTCTCTTTTTTTTTTCCCCAGTCAAATCTGTTTCCAAAGGAAAACCTTCCTTCCAATGGAAGGTTGAGATGCTGGAAACCAACTATGCCATCCAGCAGTCTCAGTCACAGAAGACTTAAACATGTAATACAGAGTGCAATTTAACAGGATTATCTGCAAGTAATAGTCAAGGTTTTGTTCTACTGAATGTTCACCCATCCTTTGTCAAGTATTTCTAATTACCAGGATTTTAATGGTAATGTTTAACAGCCCCAGAACTCCAGGGTCTTTTAATATCTGCCACAACCGAGTTTTCAATTATCATAATTCTGTCCTTAATTATAATTATCCTTCATTACAGCAACATCCTTAAATCTGACTCATCAAAGCAAAATTTTTCCTTGTTTAACTTGACTTGCAACTCAAACTGGGATTTAACCTCTCAAACAGTCATTTCACACTGTAGTTTCAATAAATGGAAGAAACCCATCCTGCTTTTGTGGTTTTCCACATGCAACTGTTGTGGCAGAGTAGGGGACATACTATATTTTTTTGTCAAAACTAAGAGTCAAGGGTTGAGTATTTATATAATTCTTATGATAATAAGAGAAAGAGTACAGGATAGAAACCTCTGATATTTGCAACAGTCACTCACATCACAGCATGGCTGACCTTCAGAAAACCCAGCAGGTAGCAAAAAAGTATTTGTAGTGGATAACAGCCACCTCTCTGATAATTCACCTATTTAAAAGAGCAAGTCATTTGATATGCTATTAAAAAATACTGGGATACCAGTAAGCTGCAGATCTTAATTTATTTAAATTGCTTTTTATGCAATTCATTTTCAAAGCGCCTCAGTGTTTGCATTTGAAAACTGTGATCAGCCCACAAAGGAATTGAGATGTTCTCAAGTGTCAGATCTCCCAGCCTCCACCGGCTCTGTGTGACCTCAGTTTGATGGCAAAGCAGGATGGAGTCTGTCTTCCTCAAAAAGTGGCTTTCAAGCCCACTGAAACAGGTCACTGGAAGCAGTGGGGCACTGCTGCATCGAGTCATTCCCGACCTCACCCTGAGCCCATTGAAGTCAATTTTATTGCTGATTTTGTGGGAACAGACTCCAGCTCTCCATCTCTTTGTCAGTGTGCTTTCAAAACCCCTGCTGCAGTGCTCCAGCCAAGAACTCGATTTCTCAGATTCAGATCGGGAAGACTGCAAAACAAATATAGCTGTGCCAAGCAGAACATGGTAAAGGGTTGGGTAATGTTTATTACTTTGAGTACTTCTGTGGTATTTCCTCTCTCAAGCCTGTGTAGCAGCCTCAGCTTAGAAGGTTACTAAATTAAAACTAGAATTTGATGGAGAAAAATAGCTGGCAATCTCATTATCCTCTTCTGTCACTGCCTTGTGGGATGCTGTGTGGTGTAAGCAAGCCCTGGTACCCAGCTGAGCCTTGGAGTGGCTCTGGAATTTTGGACCAGTCACTTGACCTTTTTCTGTTTCATTTAAACAAGCTGGAAAATTAGAGGCAACATAGACCCAGAGTAAAAACTGGACATCGATCATAGCTGTATTTTCTGGAAAGGTGAATTGCAAACCTTAATATCTTAACAGCAGTTTGGTTCAGCTCTGTAATGTGTGTGGTACATGCAAGCAGAAATTTTTTATTTATATATGTGTATATATATATATATACATACAGAGTGCAATATAAATTTATGAGATTTATAGATGCATGTCTTTGCTTTTTGGCTGTGTGCTATGCACTAAAGAGATCTTGCAACTGCCTAGAATCTACAGATAATAAAAGTGTAGTCCACACTCAATTGCTAATTAATCTGAGATCTTCTCTTTACATTTTTATTAATTTTAATGCAGCTGGTTAGTGGGAAAAAGACGTGATTTATACAAAGACTGCACTTGGCTCATTGCAAGAGCCTTAAACTCTCAGCTGTAACACGAGAGGGAAGGAGGCTGGAAACATTTTCTTTCTCCCATCTTCATCCTTGCTCTTGGCAGTCCAGTGTTGGCTGCACAGTCTGGCCAGGAGGGCATCGAGTCATTCCTGTTCTTGGCCATCCCTGATCTTGGTGATCATCCTGGCCATTCCTGATATTTCTGGGCTTGGTGCTCATCATGCTTCAAAAAGTCTGGAGTAGATGACCTCCAGGTGTTCCTTCACCTGACATTCCTGGATTCCCCTGGTCCTGCCTGCTCAGGGGTACAAAATCAGCTCTGGCATCATTTTTGAGCATGGGCAGCAGTGGGGCCTGAGGTGCCTTATTAATCTTTTTAAGAGATTGTCTTGGGAACCTCGAAATCCTCAAGAGTTCACTTTGGTTCACATTTGCCTGGGAACTCTTCTGGGCATGCAAAAATGGATCTGGGTCTTATATTCCCCCTCTAAGTGCCTTTGATCCAAAACCTGCAACTGATGTAAATGGGAGATGGTGGAAGATGCTTATAAAAAAAAAATACTGGATACTATAAAATACATTTTCAATCTAAGATGATAGTGGTCTTTTTTGACAAAATTTTTTTTTCAGATAACTGTTCCTGAGCTGCTGAAAATTCCAGAGTAGCAGCTTGAGAGAAGTTTTTGTTCTTCCTTTCTGGTAAAAGTCTTTCAGTTGTCACAAATGCAGCAGTAGGATGATATTAGCACTGAAATCTACCTGTGTCAGATCAATATGATTTGATTTAAAGGCAATATGTAGCTACTTAATTCATAACTATATATATTTTTTTTTTAAATCGAGTACCGCAAATAAATATGTCAGAGTGGGTCTAACTGAGACAATTTATGGAAATATTAATAATGCCACATGTATTTGTGGGACACCAAAGAAATAAGCAATTACAAGGCATAGCTTAAATACTACTACCATAGTGGGAAAGCAGTGCCCCTATATTATGCTGCAATCCAAAGTGAGGATGAGGATATTTATTTCCTGATGGCATTTTGAGAACCAGCCCCCATACAAGCTGGTGATCCTTATCTTAATGCTGTTAAGGACTATCAGGATTAAAGTAAATTTATGCACATGAAAGGGTAAGTAAATGCATGTGCTCAAACTTACCTGTTTGTTTTCATGCAGTCCCAGTGTAACTGCTCCTTACATCCACGAAGTTAAGCAAGATCATGACTTGACTGTTGCCCATTTAAAATCTTCAGAAATTACTGGCTGGCTTAAATAATGAGAGGAGGAAATGTCATTTGCTTCTAGCTGGCCTTTGGACCAGCTTTGTGCTGCAACTCTTGCAATGTAGAGGAATGTAAAATGAGAAATTATCTACTATGGTTTGAAAATATTTACTGAAAATACTTTTACTCATGCAATGTTACCAATTCCTCTTCAATTTGTGTTTCTAGTGAAAATATGTTGAACTTCAGGGGTGATCAAGAGAAGCAGCAGAAAGCACTGTCCCAAGCTCAAGTCAATTTATAAACAAATTTTATCTGTCCTGGATGCATTACCAGCTCTGGCTAAGCATTGAAACCCTACTCTGGGCATGGACCATCTGCCAGTTTAGCAGATCCCAATATCTTCTGTGTGATGGAAGCAAAAAGTAATTCTCTGCTTAACCTCTGCTTGAAGCAGAACCTGTCTCATAAAACATTGGGCCCTGTGTGGGGAAAGTCTCTGAGCTCACACTCAGAGTGAGCTGTGCTGGGAGATGGTTGCCTTGCTGGAGTCCTTCACAGCTGGAATTTCCATTTCATCTGCTGGGCCTGACTCAGTGTATTTTACCCAAGCAGAAATCCAAGCCCCCAGAAGAGGCAGGCAGGCAAATTCCACCAGAGAATCAAAATCTGGCTGTGTGTGGAGAGTTGACTCTGGCTTGAGTTACCTTGACGAACACAAGGGCATTTTTCAAACTCTGCAAGCACATATGGTATTGGTTGGCAATTAGGCATCCCCTGACAAGGTTGTTTGCCTTCAAAGTCAACAAATACAGTATGATCAACCTTTGCCTAGGTAAAGAACAAATATATTAAAACACCTCATTTAAAATTATTTACTTTGTTTATCACTCATAAAAGTCTAATCACACCATCATTTAATAAAATAATATTGAAAGACCCAGCAAAATCTCAACAAGAGATTTTCTTTGTCCTTTGATTGCAATAGCTTACAGGCCAAGCATAAAACCAGTAAAGAGAATGGAATACATTCATCCTGTTCACTTTTCTATTAGCACAGCGTTGTTTTGCCTTTTGTTTCCTCAGTGTCTTGTCTAGTCTAGTCTGCAGTGTTCCTGACTATGAGACTTCTGAAATAATTTAGCAATAAAATAGCTAATGGTGTTAAAATTTTCTCTTTGATGTGTATTGGCATTTGTCAGAGATTTCACTCCTCTCATTAACAAGAAGTGAATAAATGTTAAGCTTAACCAATTTTATTTTTTTTTTTGCAGGGCTTTTTTTATTAAATACAATGAAAACAAAGGGTTTTTTTTAAAGTCATACTAAAATTAGGATTTGGTTATGATCATGATTGATAAAATTTAACAAGCTGCATATACAACCTTTGAGTTAATGTCCTAATGAATCATATTTTTGTGTCCTTTTTATCACATTTCTGTCATTGATAAGAAGTAGCTGCCCTATAGTCCTTGCAATCAAATCTGTTATTCATAGGCATGTTTTCAGATGAAGCTGTTATAAAGAAATATTTTCAATGGAGCTTTCTTTAACAAAATATTAAACGCATTTTTGCAAATCAAATATAAAGGAAACCATGATAAAGGCGAATATATCAACAGTTACAGGCTGTCCAGTCCTGCCCTTGGCTGACTGAGGGAAATCGTTTTTGCTTTGGTAAATATTAAGAGTAGAATTTGAAAAACACTAATTAATGTGCACAGCCCCTCTTGACTCTTAGAAAGACACCACTTTCAAGGTCACATCCATTTTCAATTATTCCATCCTTAGTCTTTAACAGGAGACTCACATCACCATGGTATTCAAGAAAAAATGATGTATCATGTATTAGGAGCTACTCTAACGAGTGAAAAATCTAAATCCATTTTATTTAACTATTTAGAACCTTCTGTTAGAGGAGACTTGCCTGGCATTTGGACAGGTGGATCCAAATATTCCTTGGATGGTGGGGAGAAAAAAGTGTAGTAGTTTCCTCTGATAATGAATGCAAAGCAGCTAATCTTCCTCTGACTTCAAAACACTTTTGCCTGGGCCCAAAGTCAACTGTCATTGGGAAAAAAATATAATAAAATATGACTTAACTATACACACAGCAAATAACATATTTAATGCTTTATTAGCAAGAGCAGACTGAATGGCTGCTCGTAGAATAGAAGTGCTGTTATGATCAACATCAGAGCAAAAATGAGTGTTCCAGAATTGATTCCTTACTGGAGGTAAAAAACCACTTCGTGTCCTTCTCTGAGGAACAGTAGATTGTTTGCTTGTTTTTAAGGGAAAAAGCCAAAAGACAATGAACACAATAAAGAGGAATCATCCAATCTGCCATCAGTGCAAACAAAAAGCTGGACATGCACGTCACATGATGCCTTGTAAGCTGACAATTGATACTGAGAAATGCCACCAGACCATACCTCTGTCCTCCCACTGCTCATCCTAATCTTTCCTAAAAAAAGAAAACGGAGTCTAGTTATGAGAACGCAGAGATTCCTGTCCTGAAGCAGTGGGGAGTCAGTGATGAAGGGAAACACTGAGGTGAGAGTAGGATTTCGTAAAGAAAGAATATTTTTATTGCAATTAGCATAAGAAGAAAAGTGAGTTATGTGGGTAGCAGGGGGCGTATTTTGTCTCATGATTTCGAAATTTCAATTCACCTGCACGACGGAGGCTCCTAAAATCCTGAGGTGGAAACATCTGTTGAAACGAACGGGTCCATTTCCCACTCTGCCTCCAGCACCACTGTGACGCAGGGTGAGCCACCGGCTTCTCCTCTGTCTCTGCTTCCAGCTCTGAAAAACAGGTTAATAACCCCCAACTCGCAGAAAAGTCGTGAGCTTGCATTTTCCAGCCAGATTGGAGACGGCGAGAAAGCACGCTGAGGTAATTGACTGATAGTTGCAAAGCACTTTGAATGCAAATATCCAGTAGCCTGGCTTTATTCGGGATTTCTTATCTTTAATTTCCCATTTACAAACATGTGGCAAGCTTTTCAGTTGCAAAAGACGTTTTTTAAGGAAGTTTACAAGCGGTAGCATATCAGAAGATCTGAGCAGGGTGGATTTGTTTTGCTTTTTTCAGGTTAACTGCTTGCTGCTTTTACCATTGGAGTTTCAAAAGTGCAAGAAAACAAATCTAAGTGCCTATTTGGCTTTAAAAGCATTTGGAAGACTAATAGCATGATGGTCTTCTTCCTAACATTTTGGTGATTTTCCTTCTCTCCATTTCTGTCTTTCTCTTGTGCCGTTATTGGTTTTAGTTTTGTCACCTTGTTTTTGATTTCTTCCCCTCTAAGTGCACACAACTTCCTGCCTCTCACTTCCCCGCTCCCTCTCGAGGTGTGAAGTGTCCTGTGGCTCTCCAGCACAATGGCTCTGGTATCACTCAAGGTCAGAGTCTTGCAGTTCCTGTGACTTAACTTGTTTTAGAATTCCTCTTCTGTCCCTGAACTGCTGCACTGGAGGGCTGTGGGTGGGAAAGCTCCTGATGGCAGCAGGAGTCTCCCAGGCACCTCCCTAAAGAGGGCGAAAGGTGGGACCCAGAAAATCTTGCTGGCACCAATAGCAGCTCCTACTGCATGGAAATGCTCCCAGGGAACAGCTGCTCTTCCTCATGGATTTGCAGAGGTGGGTTCCTCTCTTCTTCCACCCTTTCCTTTAGTCAAACACTGATCCATGTGCTCTTTCTCCTGGATAGGCATCATACTAGTCCTGATTATATTTACACAAGAGGACTAAGACACGTGGATAATTCCATTTCCTTTCCACAGGCTCTTGTGTTTTCTGAAGGATGAAACAGTCCCTTTGGAGATCCAGGACAAACTTTTAGGGTTTTAACGAAGAGGCCATGAAGGCTTTATTAAGATAAAAGACCATTTCAAATACCGCACTCTTTAGTGTCCCTGATTCACACATGTAAGGGAAGAGCAATCAGCTGTAATAATATGCTTTGCCACACTGAAGTCTCCATCAAAGCTCCCATTTTCCATTGTATTTTCAAGCTCCCGAAATCTGAAGCTCTGTCAATAGGCAGCACAAGTATTTAGCCTTTGATTTCAAATTGTGATGTTGCCTTAGCTAAATGGAAGTACTTTTGAGACAATTGTCTTCCTGCTCCAATAATCTCTGGAGTTGCTTGTTTCCATCAAACCCTTTCTCTGTGCTGGAGTGATTGCAGTTTCTTCCAGTCCAGGAGCACAGCTACAGACAGACTGGTCTGAACTGGCTCTGGCATGCATGAAATTCTGACTCTTGCTTCCTCATGTCACTAATCGTCTTATTTGGGCTTTAAGATGAGGGGTCATTGTGCAATGTTGTTCCAGAAGGCTTCAAAGTCATTGATCAAGAAATATGAATCCATCACTGTGTGTAATTGGGTGTGAACTGTCACCATCCCACAAGTGGCACTTTGGCAACATCAGAAGGGATGCACTTTTATTTAAATAGTCATCACAGCAGGATCCTGTGTCTCGGTCATGCAGCTTTTACTAACTGAGAACGCAGAAGATAATTTGCCATAGCTGCTCAAAGCAACTTTTGAGCCTGTTGGATGGGCTCTCCTGGTACTGCAAGTCTTCTCTGGCATTAAAATAAATGAATTTATGGTCATAGTGCTGAGTAGCCAAGCACTCCCCAAGACAAAATCACTGCACAGCAGTATCCAGAGCTGTCAACATGAGAGCTTTCAAAAGGGTCTCAGTGAAGGCCCAGCTGTTTTCAGTCCCATCACGGTGGGTGAATAAATATTTGAGCTGACCAACTGCTGGGAGGAAGAGGGGCTGCTGTGACAGGGATATTGAGTAGGAATTTGAAGTGGCTTCTTGAGCAGGAAGTGTTCCTGGTTTTCTGAGAAGTCCTGATACGCTCTTCTTTCTGCTATGCAGATTTTAATCCATTGTGTGACCTTCTTAGGCACCCACTACCAGTTCAGATACTTGTCTTGCACTTAACTGCCTCTTATGTGCTCTATTCTGCTGTGCTGTCCGCAGAGAATGAAGGTAACTGGTATGTAAACTCATCCCCACCTTTTATTCCCTTTCTTTATCTCTCTTTGCCTGTGAGAGTTGCAGAGGAGGGATTGTATTTCCAAAGTATGCAGAGATCATCACACTCTTAGGTAGTGCTACCCAAAAACTAAAGAGAGTAAAAATGGAACAGAGATGGTTTTCCAAACACCTCATCATAATTTATTGGCTCCCATCCCTCAACAGGATGTGCATGAGGAAATCACGGACAGAGATGACATCAGAAGTGAAAACATACTTTTGCTTTCTAACCCATGAGCTCTTATCAATATTTGATGTTACTTTCACCTGGCCTGTGTCTTTTTAAATGTACCTTGAAATCTTTTGTAATGTGAATCCGGTCAAATAAATGTAGAGAGTGCTCCTTTCTCTGTATTTCTCATTATTGCTTTGGACAAAATATTTCCAAAAAAGCTCTGGCAGTGCATGGCAGGCTTCATACAATAGAGGCTTGCAATGGATTTGCTGACGGGCTCTTAGTTAGTGCAGCACTAGCCACCAGAGCTATGATAAAGAGCTTTATCTGGGATTAAAGCTTCTGGAATTACTCATTAATTGGATTAATGAACTGTAATTCATCATGCATGTCAATCCTACTTTACTCTAGCTTCTTCTTCCACCCTCCTTGTAACATTCATCCAAGGAAGACCTCTGTTCTGGGAAAGTTCAAGAACAATGTTAAGACTTCCATGATTCATTTTAAATCCCTAATGTGATCAAAAATCCCTTTATTCTTTCCCCGAGCACCTCTGTAACTTTTCATTATATAATACTTAGAGCATTTCTTTAAAACCCCTCATTTCAGAGCTTAGGTCTGTCTGAGGGGTTTTTTTTAGCTTTCAAGGCTGTAGAAGCGCCTTCACTGTTATTTTTTAATTTTTTCTTTTAGGAAATTAAAATACTGCAAGTGCTTGACTTAGATTTTGTGTGTGTGTGTTGCAATGCAGTACATTCTGTTAAAATATTTACTTAAGTAGAGCCAGAAAGAGACACAGCTTAAAACTTCGAGTAGATTGTGGTTAAAAAATCTTTGGAAAACATGCCCTACCTTTTGTTTCCTCACCTATTTTTTTTCCTATGTGCTGGTAAATGATCTAAAATATTAGCACGAGTTTTTTTAGCTTTTTGCCTCTGATAAGCTGTTTCATTTGCACCTTCAAAGGACACTTCATTGAATGTACAGAATATACACTACTGTAGCGATGACACTCTGAAACAGTAACATTAGCCCCGCTCACCTGTCAAAAGCTGAAAAACAGACTCTGCAGATATCCCTCCTCCAGAGCCGTTAATAAATTGCCTCCGAGTCGTCTTACAGAAGAATATGTGCATGGCAGGAAGTCAGAATTTGAAATGGAAATGTTTCTGAAGTTTGAAAGTTACCTAATCACACATCTTCCCATTTGCTCTGTGTGTGTCGAAGCCCCTTGGCCTGAAACTCGGAAGGGTGAGGAGCTCTCTGCTTTCATTTCTTGGCGGGGAGACAGGGATGTTTCATCTGCATATCCCAGCAGCTCTCGGTTTCCAGCAGCCAGCAGCTCCTGAGGGAAAGGAGCTATCCACTCCCATTTATTTGCAGAGTGCAAGTCAAACATGGTCACAGAAATGGTTTAATGTGCATGTACTGTCTGCACAGAGCATTTGCAGTGGAACGGCGGGACTCGCCCTGCCTGAAAGAAGTCGGAATAGACTGAGCAGTGGAGTAAAAAGAGGTTCTGCTATTTCATGTCAAGGAGATTTTTCTCTGCTCCTGGCCCCTCTGTGTCGGTGGGAGGATGCTTTGATGGAAGCCTGCACCTCACCGAGGGGCAGTGCAAAGCCCTTGTGCAGGAGGAGAGCGGAGATGAACCAAGGCTGGCGAGGTCTCAACCTCTGAACGTGACTCACTTCATTAGAGCTGCATTTGGGCACCTCCAGAGAGGGCCAGGCTTGGCAAACGGACTGGAAATCAGGTCAGGCTGATTGCAGCACCCAAACTCTGATCTTATAATGTCCCCTGGCACCAAAGCAGGGACCTAGCTCAGCCAAGGAAGAAGAGTGGGGGGAGTGATATCCAAATGACATTTTTCCACATGCCCTTCACTCAGTCTGGGGGAATCGAGTTAATTAATACCAACAATGTTTCTATGAGTGAAAGCATTACTTAACCTTATAAGAGAAATATCGTTTAGAAGGAAAGGTAATATCCCTTATTAAACCAACTAATATAATTAGGAAACAGAGAGACTTTCAAGCCAGAGTCCCTTTGTCAGTCTTGACAAGAAGAACAAAATTCAGCCTAATGTAGGCCAGACACAAGGGCTCATAATTCAACCTAATTGTGTTAATCACTTTGTGGCAGAGAAGGGAGCTGGCATATCAGTGCAGGGAGGGCTGATAACAGGGGACAAGGGACCATCACCTTAGTTTGGGTGAAATATGAAGGTGCTCAGCAATGCAGAATAGGTGAGAGGAAAATTGTAATGTACTGCAAAACCACAGCTTTTACAGATTTGCATTAACCAGTCGCCTTCTAAGCTGTTAGTTCCTGGCTTGTCTCTTGAAGGTATTTTCCTGGGTCTTCTGTGAGGATCAGCTCTGAGAAACTGAAGATGGAGCACCTGCTTGGAGGAAATGCTCTTCCACTGGCAGGATAGGGATTGTGATTCATATGGCATCTCTGCTTCCTAATACGACTGTTCACTCTCTTTGACCCCTAAAAGTTTTCCTTTTTTTGTACACAGACTCAGGGTGGGATTTACATCACTGAAATTTATCTGTCTTGTATAGGTGAGCCATCACCCCGTCAGTTGAGGAAAAACACTCCTCTGGATAAAAATTCATATCTCTCACCCTCAGGAGAGGCTGCTACTGGATTAACATAATGTATTTGACAGAAAACACTGGTAACTCAACAGCTGTCACATCATCAACAGCATCCCACAAAGGGGCAATGACTGAGGGAAGGCCCAGCTGGGGATGGAAACCACTGAGGTTATCCAGGCTAAACTACTCCTGATGTTTCAGGTGTATTTTTAAGATGGGTTGGATCAGCCTTTACAAGTGGTGAAACAGAGAGCACCAAGGTAAGAAGATTTAAGCATCTACCTCACCTGTGTAGCCATCCCAAAATTAGTGCAATTATTTCACTATTTGAAAATAGGGCTTAGTGAAATATTATCAGTTCCAGGAATTCACAGAAGCTGCATAAGACAGAAGCAGTTTTCTTTTAAAGAGATCAGCTTGTTATGAGAATCTGGCCCTTGCTGCTAACAGTAGGATTTGAAAGATGAAATCTAAAGGTATGTAAGCACAGAAGATGTTTGCAATGAAAAGTATGTACTTTTTAAAAAAATTAGAATAATAAAAGTCAATTGAGTTGAGTGGCCAGTTGATCCTTCTGCTTTCAGGACACCTGGAAAACTTACCACTGCTCTGAGATTTCTCAACATGGGTAGAACACAGAAATTAACTCAGTGAGCCAGTAAGATTTCTTATATTTAAGAGATCTGTTAGTTTCAACTAGAGAGACTTTGTCTGGTTTTCTTCCTTGAAGATGTAAACTGGGATGGTGACAGGAAGATGCTCCCGTATCATGGACAATGAAGGCAAAAGAGAGAACCCAGGAAAATGGGAAAACCAGCCTCTTGCCATGAAAGTTCCATGAAAGTGATGCCAGCCATGCCAGCAGTGACTTTGTGTGTGTCCCTGCAGCCGCTGCCTCGAGGCTTCGGTCGCTCACGGCAAAACTCTCTCCCTCGACCCCAAAATTGGAGCAATTTGCATGAAGGATTAACAGACAGAGTTCAGGCCCTGGAATACAGCAACAAGCAAGCAGTGTGTAGAGATGCCACTGCACAGATTAACATGCCAGAGGAGCATTATGCTGAGTGGAAATTGCGTTTCTGGCTGTAATTCCCTCTAGGTGAGAAGCGGGGTTGCAAACGTCATGGCCTGAACCACAATGCTGGAACATCTCCATCCCAGTTGGGAGTGTCCTCTCCACTGAAATCCTCATACAGCCTTAAGTGCCACCCTTGCTATATTGAAATAAATATCTGCAGCTTGTCTTTTTCTTTATTCAAAGCAAACTGGGTTTTCTGTGTTTTGATTCTTTGTACCACAATATACAAGCAGTACAATCTGCATCTATTGTGATCAGTCTGAGTGGTTCTGCCCTCCAAAGCAATTCAGAATTGATCTCATCCTGCTCCTGGTTCACCTCTACTTTGATTTTGTTCTGTGCTTTGAAGAGCCATGATTCTCATTCCTAGGCATTGCTCCAAGCACAAGCTAACGCCTTACTTGTATTTTAGGATGTAGATTGTGGCAAAAGACTGCCTTTTCTGAAAAATCCCACATCTTCCACCGTTATGGAGCTTTTCTTCAACAAAGCTGACGCCACTTCAAATCGAACATTTTTAGATGGCTGTCACAAAAACATCAGACTCTTCTGTTGAGTGTAGCAGTCAATGCCTGAACCCCAGGAAACATTGCTCAAATTATCATTTCAAATGCCAGCACTGGCTATAATGAAAACTGAATTTCTAACCACTCCAAGAACCACTCTTACAAAGAGATTTTTCTGGAGTTTCGAAAATTCTGTGGTGTATGAGGGAGCAAACAATGTTATATGTATATAAATTAATTTCCAGAAGGACAGATTATGTTGCATTATTATTTTATTAACACTTAATGACTGGATCACCCTACCAGGAAGATGACAGTTTCTGCACAATTGCAAAAAATATGTCAGCCTAGCAAATAAAATCTAATACAGCACAAAATAAATTATGATATGTAGTTTCACAAAACTATGAACGCCACAATATTAAAGAAAAAGTTTATTACAGATAATTGCTTGCTCTGTTTATGCTGTTTCTGTAGAACTTGGATAAGCAATTTAAGTTACAGAGATTTATAACTGTTTCCCTGAAGAAGTATGAAAGTAAAAAAATTGCAAGCCTTTTTAATCCGCCTATAAATCATTTTATACATTTAATTTCTTCTGTATACATTTCATAGCTTCATATACAAAATACAACTGAAAATTGCTACATGCTTTCAGATGAACCAGCTTTTGCATTTCTTTTCACCTCTTTATCATTACCTTATGTATTCACTTAAAGGAGAATACATTAAAATTCCCACAGGTCACTTAATATTAAATATTTAATGGCTGTACAATTCCTCATTTAAAAATATTTTTGTAGGGATGTCAGTGGTGAGTGCTGCATATGTTTCTTCTTGATAGGACCAGCAATGTGTTGATTACTTTGGAAATCCGAGTACTGCTGAGGGAGCCCCAGACAAGGCAAGGCTGGCTCTGAGGCAATTGCCAAAGTCTGAAGAAAAGAAGGCTCTGGAGAGACCTAGGAGACCCTTCCAGTGCCTAAAGGGGCTCCAAGTGAGCTGGAGAGGGATTTTTCACAAGGGCATGGAGTGATAGGACAAAGGGAAATGGCCTTAGGCTGAAAGAGGGCAGGGTTAGATTGGATATCAGGAAGAAATCCTTCCCTGCGAGGGTGGTGAGGCCCTGGCACAGGCTGCCCAGAGAAGCTGTGGCTGCCTCATCCCTGGAAGTGTCCAAGGCCAGGTTGGACAGAGCTTGGAGCAACCTGGGATAGTGGAAGGTGTCCCTGCCCATGGTAGTGTGGTTGGAACTGGCTGATCTTTAAGGTCCCTTCCAACACAAAGCATTCTGTGATTCTGTGATTCAAAGGGAAGCTCCAGCAGTGCTGAGACCTGGCACTCTTGGAAGAAGCCAAAGTCTTCTACATTGTCCCACGTCTGATCCCTGCCCTCAAGGCAAGCCCTGGGGAGCTGGGAGTGTTGGACCTGCCACTCAGAGACTCTCCTTTTCCAATCCATTTTCCCTCTGTGCAAGATGCAGCAAAATCCCTCAGTTCCTAGCAAGAATCAATGGATTTAATTGAAAACAAGTGGCACACCAAGGCTCTGTCTCCTCCCTGCCCTTGGTAGCTCATGCTGTGACGTCTCCCCCCCTCACCTTATCATGCCCACTCCACAACTGGCACAAGGCCAGACCCCTTTCTGCAGAGGTAATGCAGGTTTTGCCATAATTGCAGTGGAAACAGGGCCTTACATTCTGAAATCCCCTAAAGAGCTTCCCGAAACCTGTTAGTCAGGAGTGTGGCTCTGTCACTTCTAAAGCAACAACACGACACTGTTCACTCCCAATTGTTTTGACTGCCCATTCATAAGAGTGGATTATTATGCATGTTTGTGCTTCGTGTGAATTCTAAAAAAAAACCCCACCACTAAGGAAAGGAGATTTAAAATGTCCTTTTAGCATTACATTCTGCAGATAGGCCGAATAGATATGGGAAAAAAAATAGGTCTATTTTATTTGCATTTTATCTAATAATAGAAGAAGAATTCTGACTTCAGAAATGTGGAGATGTGATCATTAAAGGTCCTTATGCATAATTAGAATTTTAAAAAGAATTAGAGGCAAAGTGTCCATTTTCTCTAAATGTTCTGTAGAGAAAATACAAAGAGAAAATAACAGCTGGGGCAAACTTAGCACAGCTTCTACATGTGAAAAGAGGTGGGGACATGATTTCCATTATTTATTTATTATTTCTATTATTTATTTTCTGTTTTCACTCAACAAGGGCAAATTTAATCTTACTGTGAAAAGCCCTAGTATTGTGTCTGCAGTCACAACACTGAGGAAAAGAGCATGAATTGTCCTTTGCCACTTCACTTTCAGTTCAAGTTCCATAAAGTGTCTGAGCACCTCCTTCACATTGTACCGTCTCTCACCATTGTCTTGCTCCTTTTGTAATTTTCCTTCCTTTTCAGCTGTGTGTGTGCATGTGGCTTGGGTGGCGTGTGCAGTTTACAAACCAATTAATGCAAGATATTCCTCATTTCTCTGAAGGACCCTCCAACTCCCCCCGTTTGCTCCAGGACACCATATTCCAACTGGTCTGCCAGGATTTCCATTTTCTTCTACTCTCCAGTGAACTCAGAGTCCTTGTAGGCTGTTTACTGATTTTTCAAGAGGCTTAACAAGGTTATTGCCACTAAAGTGCTTATATCTCAGAGGACTGAGAAAATGAAATGTGCAGTTTAAGCCATGGAATTTTACAAAATGGTTTTGGAGAAGAGTCCTCCAAACTTTGTATTTATGTATCTGGGACATAGACTTTGATGATATGAAACTACTATCAGTGTGCTGCTACACGTATTTTAAACACAACAGGACTTCAATTATAGATTACTTACAGGTTTTTTTAAATGGTAGTTGAGAAGTTCAAAGCCATTTCATTACTACTGAGAAATTTATCTGTAGGAACATTAGAATAAAAAGTACTTATTTCTTTGTGACTGAAATTGCACTATTGTGGGGTATCAGTTTGCATTTTAAAGCTGTAAATTCATGAAATTGTATTATGTTTATAGTTGTCATCAAAATATGAAAAGGAACATTAATCTTTTCAAATTTAATTTTGCCTGGATTTTAATTTCATTGCTTATTACCAGAGGGATTTATAGATTATTTTCCCTTAATATCTCTGACTTCACAAAGTTTATGTTTGAAAAAAAATACATATGCCACAGTACTAAAGAGATTTTCTAGTTGATTATTTTTCCATTTCTTTTCATAGGCAAATATTTTATTGAGCAGATGGGACTGTGATAGTCCAGGACCAGAGAACATATGTAAAATATAATATCCCTGGCTGCCTTGTTCACACTGGTGTGAGAGAAGCCTATTTTGTCCTGCAGTTTTGAAGTCTTGATTGAGATGCAAGGTGAGAAATGTGTTCACCATGGTAGATGAACATTTATTTGTCTCATGGCTAAAAGCGGGAAGAGCAGCTGGAGTAAGAAAATGCTACAAGGAAATGAACTTTTGGCTGGATCTCAAAATGCTTTTGTTTTACGGTTTAGGCTTGTTCTGTTTCTTAACAAAATGAAAAGAATAAACTGAGGAATGGTGAACAATTACTGGCTCTGCTTGTTGCTTGCCGTGTGCCACCGGGGGAGCCCCCGTGAGATTCACTGCCCCTTTAGGGTGAGTTTCTCATGGTGGAAATTACCCCCAAGACCCAAGTTCAGGAANGCCCCCCCCCCCCACTCTTGTTGCCTGAATTTTTATGGGCTGTATTTCAGCTCTGTCAAGAGAACAGCAGCTCCCATACCACAAGTGAAACATTTTCACACAGGGCAGCTTAGCCCTTCGTGTATTTCCTCCTGGATTTTGCTTCTTTCCTGTTTGTTGTACAAGAGCAGGCAGCAGACCCAGTTTCCCAAAGGAATGGTTTGCTGTGTTTGCTCACCTTGAGAGAGGGAAACAGTTAATTTGGACACATTCATTTAGATGATCTTTTTACCAGCCCTTGTGGGAAGACACTGAATTACTTGCAGATATTAAAATCTCAAAAATGCGACTGAGATGCTACTTTTATAGAAGTGAGACCTTATAAATATTCCATGTGCCTGGGATTGTATATTACAATTCTGCAATTTTCATTCTGCTATTATCTATTTTTATTATGAGCTTTATTCCATCAGCAGCTCTGATAACTTCAGTAAAAAGTTTATTTAGGGAAAGAAATCCAGAAATGTTTTCATTGTAGACTGTTAGGGAATTTTTGGACTGTCAGTCATTCTTAGTTCTAGCTGGGATTTATTGCCTGTTTGTCACTTGTAGTCTACAGATTATACTTATCAGTAAACAAAGGCCTGTTTTTTTTATTACAGCTTATGCATGTCAAGGATGATTTTTTACTCACCTGCAGCATCGAACAAGCTAATTTCTGAATATCCAGCACCTCTAGTTTGTCAGCTCATGGGATGGCATGACACCCCTGCTGCCATTCTTGAGGGTTTTTCTATATTATTATGTTAGTGTCTTACTTATGGACCTGTGGCTGAAGGTACAAATGTGAACAAACTGTGATGGGTGGGCTGGTTCTCACAAGCTCCTTAGGATTAAGATGGTTTGGGGTCCAATTTAAAATCAAAATGAAGAAGAATGTGGTTGATTTCAGACTTTCAAGAGTTCTTTTTCCATGATCAATCTGCTAGGCTCTGTGCCAGGGAGGGGAACTAAACAGAGAGATAATTTACCTCTCTTATAAAAGCTGATCCAGAACCTTTCTGCTTACCTGCCTCCACGGGTTAGAGCAGTCACACAGCGAGGAGGAGGCATTTGCATGGGGCCACATCCTCCATATGGGTTTCAGGCACACTAAATAAATAATACATCCCTTACTAATGCCTCAGCAGGGTGATCTTTCACCCTTTGGCTCAGGTCTCCGGGAAGCCGGTGTAGTTCCAGTTACAGTCATGCGCTTCTAATTTTTGAAAAGGTTAACACAGTTTTATCTTTAATAGCTGCTTGATCATGGCAGAAGCTAACAAGTCATGTTGGAAACATTAGTCAGGGAGACAGAGGAATATATCTGGATGTCTCACACAATTATAAGGAGAGTTTTTCTCCCGCTGTTATCGCTGCATTACCATGGCTGGTATTGAAATGACATATTTATTAGGGAAGAGTACATGAGGTTCAAGAAGCTCTGGGTGCTTGCCAGCAGTGGAGTGTTTGCCTCTCCTCTCCTCCATCTGGTCATCTGCTTGTCCAAACCATCTTGTGAAAACAGTCAGGCTGGTGCTGCTCCTCTTATGTTCAAGGACTTCATGTTGGCACTTTCATTGAAGGGCATCACCATGGTCTCTGCCATGGTGATTTGATTAAATGGCAGAGTGCTGTGTTAGGTAGAGAGTCAAATAAAACTGTTCCTTTTTAAAAATGTACTTAATCCGGCATACACAATTCTCTGTGTCAATTGTGTTTGAAAAATTAATTATAATACAATTTTTTTGTTCATTTAAAAAACCAGTCTTGACATCTTGCCCACCTCTTCTGTCTGACCAGATCCAACAGAGCTCTCTCTTTGCCAGGAATAAGTAAAATCCCTGAATCTCTCCTCCTTTGGTGTTTCACCTTGTCTGGCTGGTCTGGTCAGTCAGGAGTCATGCAATGACTTGGAAAATCAGAAGCTGTCACTTTTTACCTGCTTCCCCATCCCAGTGTTCAAGGGCAGGCTCCAGCACTGCACATCAGTGGGGCAAGGCCAGCTTTGCTTTGTTCCCATCTGATTCCCAATAAAGAGGACACCAGACATAGAGCTGCAGGCGACGTTTGGGCACATCTGCGTGTACAGGATCCCAACAGGGAATGCTTTGCTGTTCCTGACAGTCCCCTGTGTTCAGCACCTGCCTGTGCTTGAAAACAAGCCTGAGTTAGGCTCTATAAATAGAGATAAACTGAGAAAAAAAAAAAAAAACAACCTAAACCCAGACTGCTGTGATCAAATCTGCTCCTGTCTTCTGCTTCCAGTCTTGGTGTTACCCTTCCTGATCCCACGTGCACTGGAGGATGCCACACTCAAGAGATGTGGCTTTCGCACCACAGCTGGGAAAACTTGCCAAAATCCAAATTCCATGCCAAAATCCAAATTCCCACTCAGCAGGAAATGTTGGTGCAGTTTTTGTGGCTTGGATGTTGCATAATTTGCTGGCCACACACAACCAGATGACCCTTTTTTTGGTTTATGATGTAGGAGCACCACTGTTAATGCTGTTTTAGCTGCTCTCAGGTGGATTGGAAACAATGCATTTTGCATGGTACAGACCAGTATCAGGAGCTGGAGTCACATGAAAACTGGAGCTGTGAGACAGGTTAAGGAACATAAGCAAAATCAGTGGCCTCTCATGTGTTCTCATCCACAAATCCATCCCCTTTCCAACAATCCAGACTAAGAAATGTTATAATTCTTCCTGTGATGTACATAACTACGTGCTCTGGGAAAAAGGTGGATGCAAATAGGGTTATGCATCTTTTTCACTGGAAAATAAAAACTGTATTAACTTGGGGATCAGCACACAGCTCTAATGTTATTTGGCAGTAGTCTACAACTATGGCTTGTTTCTTGTATTGTGATGTATTTCTTTGTTTGCTTTAGTTCATAAAATACTTTGCAAAGAAAAATTAAGAACAAACCAATATTCCTTTTTTATTGCAAAATATGATATTATTATGCCTTTTTGTATATCACATATGACTACACATATATGTATATATTAGTAATATATATCAATATCAATACTGATAGACATAAATAGATATGGATATTGATATAGATTGTTATAGATATAAATATCCATATGGATATTCTTATAAGCATTTTGTGTTTAATAAACGAGTAGTCTAAGTTAAATATAACTACCAACATCTGCAGCTGTCAGCAAGGTTGCTCAGGTAATTTTTACTAAAGAAGTAACAAAAAGAATTTCTTCTTTGTAAAATTAAGTGGTTTAGTGAAAGCACACATCACAAGTAGGGCACAAAGAAATTCTCAGTGCAAGAAGATCAACATTTACCCACACCTAACTACATTTCATCTGAATATAGGTTAATATTGCAGCTGCTTTCATAACAATTTTCACTAAAAGTAGTATTTTAGTGGCAATATTTATAGCTAATTTCACACTGAACTACTGTCAGATTGCATTTAAGGTATTTTAAATTTTAAATTTGTGGTTGCCCCCACCGTGGAAGGGTTCAAGGCCAGGTTGGATGGAGTTGTGAGCAACCTGGTCTAGTGGAAGGTGTCCTCACCCATGGCAGGAGGTTGCAACAAGATGACCCTTAAGTTCTCTTCCACTCAAAACCATTCTATGATTCTATGATTTTATTGTCATAGTGTTCCTACTGAATGCTAATTATCTGCTGTAATTGCCTAAAGATTCCATATTACCTTTAAATGAGAAAAGAAAAACTAATGGAAGTTATACAATTAGAGTAATCATAACTAATAATTAAATACCAGAGGCCAGCAAAAAGAAGATATAAGCTTTTTTATTTTTTTAGCATTTTGAGCTAAAGCTTATTTTTACGTTTTTGGGTTTTTTTTCCTAGCTAAAGCACTCTCTCAATTTTCTTTATTTAGACTGTTTGCACACACATATTTTCTAGTGTCGGATTTCTCTGCTGCTTAATGTAAACACTAGGCAACATCTCGGTTATTTTACTGAGAGTGTTGCACCAAACATGAATGTGTCAACACGAATAAACCCAGAAAAATTCAAAATAATTGGACAAGTAGCTTCTATTGCAGCCTCCAGTTGACTAAACTAATAGTAAATGAGAATGCCATGATTGAAATATTGAGGCATACAGTGCAGAAAACTCATAAAATGCTACATGATGACTATTTATTTTTAATTATGGGTGCTGAAGAAGGTGCAGCAAGGATTCCTTCTGACACAGGCTGGTGGACTTCTCACACAGGCTGGTGTTTCACTTTCAGGAGGGCTCTTGGGGAGCTCCATTGCATTCCAGAGGTGGATGTGTGTCCCACGTAGTGCCTGGTCAGAGGAGCTGACCAGCTGGCACCCAGCACCTTCGGGCTGTTTTTGCCAGGAGAACACACTTCCCAACAGATTTTTTTCTATTTTCTTTGGGATTTTTACCCTTCACTATAACACTGAAGGACTTCAAAGCACATTTTTGTGCTTTCTAATCTTGATAAAAATGTCACATCCTTGCAAAAAATACTATGTACAGAATTAAACTAATCAATGACCTTTAACTACAACGTCTGCAACATCTGTGGTACCACGGCCCATGATCCTGTGACCATCAGTGAAGAATCAAGGAAAATCTGAGATCAAATTACAATAGTGAAGCAAAACCTGGCTCCAGGAGAAGGAAAATGGAGTGATGCTGACTGAAACTTCTGCTAAAATTGTGACAGGCTTTGGCCATAAACCAGCATCTAAACCCATATACACGTCCATTGAGTTTGACCTTACTGTGACAAAAAACCCCAAACATCCTGCAGAATATGAACAACTGGGCTAAGTTAAATAAATGTGTGCTTTTGCCTTTCCTCCAGGGGAACAAAAGCTCTGGAGTCACCTGGAACTTCCACCAACATAACAAAATCATTGTGGAGCAGCTCAGAGGCTGTGAAGAGCTTCTCAAAAACTCTCTGACTCTAGCAAGGCTGTCATCAAAAAGGCTCCTTCAACCTGTCAAGTTTAAAAAAAAAAAACCAAAACAAAACCAACTAAACAGAAGATAGGAACAAACTTCCAACAGATGTAGCTGTCATTTAAGATTAAAGCAAAAAGCTGGTGGTACAAAACCTTACGATGTGTGCAATCACCCTTGTTTCTAGCAAAGCAAAAGTAGCAACATCTCCTAAAATATTTCAGTTAAAAATAAAGGAACAAAGCACACCAACAGTAAATAAATCAAGGCATTGAGTAGAAGAGCTCCACAATCTGTCCATGTATGCATCCTATAAGCACCTCAAAGCCCTGTCCTCAAGGACCAATAATCCTTCCAAGAAATGACTGACTTTCCTTTCACCAAAACATGCTGAAACGTGAAGCCATAAATTCTCCTGCTGGAAAGAGGAAAACATACCTGTTCTAAAGTGAGAGGAGTAGGGAAGAGGAATGGTTAACAAAACCATTGTGCCTTGCCGAGCCTGGGCAGGAGAGAGCTGCTGGAGCTCTTGGCTTGGGATCAAGTGCTGGGGAAAGAAGCAGGGAAGAGAGTTGTTTTAGGAAAATAGCCCCCTTTCAAATTAAGCAGCCATCAAATCTAACACAAATTAGCGGTGCTTCCAAATACAAGCCTCCTGCTAACCTGGAAATAAGTTAATCTTCCCACGCTCATCTGTGCCATGCTCGTCAAACGGCCAGAGGAACGAATGGGACAGAAAACACCTCATGTCTCCTTTTTCAGCTTGTGGGATCAGAGAGGACTGAGGGAATAGGCTATTGCATACACAAAATGGGGATAACTGCTTTCAAGTTTAAGAAGCTTACAGTCATAGCCAAAATCCACTTTCACTCAAGTAGCAGCGAGCTGTTTACGTATATACATAAAAAAGAAAAAAAAAGGCACCATGGAAATGTGTCTAAACTCTTGTGCATTTTGCTTAACTAATAAAGCAGAAAATAATAAATTTTTTGTCGCATTTTTATTTCAGAAATTGTCTCTTTCCTGTTCTACATAGGTGGCTTTAAACCAATCTTCTGTGTTGTTTCACCTAATACCTGAACACTTGCATACAAGGGAACATAATTTTCAGATTACTGCTTCTGCCACAGACATTAGAATTCCTTCCCAAGGGAGTGAAACCTTAATTTTTAAGAGCCAATCCAATTATTTGCATTTTAAACACCATCTTGATTAATCACTGACAAGCCGCACAGTACAAGACACCAGTGGAGTGAATATTTTTTAAGAGTACTATATAATCAAGGCATTTAACCAAGCATTTTATATGTCTCAGGACAAAACAAACCTCTGTCAATAAAATTACAAGGCATATCACAATCTACAACAGATGCTTTATTGAATTCTTTAAATATATTACTCCATTAGCATCAGTTCATGTCAGTGGGGCACGTCAGGTGAAAGCTTCTTAAATGAGCACCAGATAAAGCATGGACCTGTTGCAGCAATAGATTTACTGTTATGGATTTAAGAGGTCTCCACTGTATTCACATTACTTTATTACCATTTAGCACATTCTAATTAAAAATAAAAAGACTTCTTCCCTTCGCCTTCCTCCCTTGTGCATTGAGAAGTGATTTAATTCCGAAGAGAAAGAGCAAACGACAGATCAAAAGAAAATGTTAGACTATAAATTACCTGCTTCTCTGGACATATGGACTATTCATTAAGCATGAGGGTGAATGCTAGTTAAATTGCTTGCCTGTCAGATATGCTAATTCACCCAAGCCATTTTCTATATCGTGTACGACGTTCCCATGCTGTGATTTAGGGAATTGCTTCTCAAATGGAGGCTCTGGTTCCCAGAGGCTCTGCAGCCACATCTTTGCTGGTGGGGCAAGGACTGGCACTTCTCACAAGGCCAGGCAGGTGTCTGCTCGACCACTACCACCAAAAACCTGAAATTCAATTAATTAGCATTGAGAAGGTAAGAAATCCCAGTGGGTAAGGCGGCCAAAAAATTGCCAGGAACAGAAATGAGAGCAGTACAGACCTGTCCTTCTCTTGGAAAAGCTCAAGTTTGCCTTTATGGAAATGAAATGCTGGGCTCCTTCATCTTTCAAAGTGTCCACGTGTTTAAAGACAGCCTGTGAACGGCAGTGCAAGGCAGGGAAATTGCACTCAAAACAGAAGTGGAGTTGAAGAAAAAATCTGCTTTGTTGACAGCCTAAAAATATGTTAATGGGAGAGTGGGTAGCTCATGATTCTTTATACATTGGGAGGGGTTTGTGCTTAAAAATAAGCACAGGACTTCATAGGACATACAAAGCTGTAAAGTACCTACATTAGCACTACATTTTATTATTCACCTGAAAAACCCCATGGACGCCATGCTCGTCAAACAAAATTTGCAGAGTAGCAAAATTTTCAGAGTAGCAAAATTGTCTTTATTACAAATGAAAGTCCTGAATTCTCATTGTTGGTTTTTTTTTTTTAATGTGGATGAGTCTTAACATTCATAAAAATAAGAAGACTGTTTGGACTGGATAGATCCTGGCAAAACCCTGCCAGAATCAGGTCAGCCTTCTCAGCAGAGCCGAGAGAATGCAATTTAGCATTCTCCAGCAACCCTTCGCTCTTCCCAGGCTTCTTTTCATCAGAGACTTGCCAAAGTGTTTTGAACTGCTTGGTTATTTCTGACTTAGATAAACATCCTGTAGGAAATTAGATTAATACTAGTTCACAATGGGAAACCTTTATGACCCTGTTTCATTATTACTACTCCTATCATCACTCACACCACGAATAAAGATGTGAGGCATTGCTCCTGGAAATACATTATGCTGCTAAATAGCTGCAATATAAAGTTACCTTTGCCTTGCTGGAAGGGAAGAGGTGGTGTCAAGGCAGGCTGTCTGGAAGAGCTTCATATGTGCCAAAGTGAGCTGATCCAGTGAACCTCCAAAAAGCAAGGCTAAGAAGTAGTAGATATTGCCTTAGAGTCAAAATATGTTTTCTTTAGGGTCATTCATAGCTTACCTAGTCTCGAGTTAAAATTTTCCCCAGCCATTAGATAAGGACAGATTAAGGAAGCTGGAGTTTAATCGCGGGCTGACATTGCACTTCAACATGGTTTTTGCTGGATGGGTTCCCAAGATTGGATGCTCTTCCAATCCCAGAGCATATGGTTAAAATTTATTTGGGACGTTTCCCTACACAGTAAATTCACCAAAAGGAAATTCAGTTCTGTGAGAGAAGTCTTCTGTGTGTATCAAACTACTTCAGTCATTTGGGCTATGATGAAGAACAGGTTATCCAGCTTTAACTGGATATTCACATCAGAGAGACTTCCACTACTTAGCAGGAATTTGGTTATAGAAATCAGGGTTCTCACTGTCATTTTTGTGAAAAAGCACTGCTGACTAATCCTGTTATGGCAGGAGTCACCAGGCAATTTTGTTAACAACAGCCTTGAAGTTATTTTTTTCTGAGAGAAGGCGAAGCAGAATTTTTGTCTGGAAAAAACACAGTATTGTTCTTTGTTCTCCTAAAGAGTGGTCCTTAGAGAGAAGTTGTCAGATAGCTGAGGACTTGTTTTTGCATTTATTCTCCATTTTTTCAAGGAAGTTTCCAGAGTAGCTTTCTGGGAACTGAACTGTGTTCATGGGCTAAAGTTTTCAGAAGAGTAGGTGATGGTTTGCCTGAATATGACCTTTTCCTCTGATGAGATTGGTGTGGATATGTACAAAGGGGGTTAAACTGAGACTATAGCCAGACTCTGCTTCACTGATTTCTCCCCCCCAAGAGCTATTCTCTAAGGAAAAAGCCAAGCACTCAAATGTACCTAACTTATTAGAATGAAATTGAAAGTCTGGCCAATTAGTGTGAGCATAAATCTGAATTAAAATGTCCACTTTTGAAGATTTTTGGTTACTGACACTGATTGCAATGGCTTTGCAATCATAGCCCAACAATGAAATTGTGCATGAGTTTGTATGGTTTTGTTTGCACATAATTAATATTGTGTCTCACAGGCAGTGGGTACAGAAGATTTGCAGTGGTTGGAAAGGTGAGGGGAGGAGCTGACAGTTCCCACTTCAGTACTCAGAGCTGCTAAACTTAAAATTCAAGCTACATTTCTGTAAACATGAAATAGGAGGATGAGAAGTGATTTAAATTTATGAATAGGGAATAAAGTTCTCCTGCACTAAAACTCTCCTACCATTTGCTGTAGCTAATGATGGAATGGTTTGTGAATTTACTCGGTGACTAAAATACAGACTGAACCAATTCTGAGCTTTCAGAACATCAGAGTGAGATGACACACAGCAGTATGTAATTGTCAGTTATCACAATGTATCCATAAAGAAAAAGTCATTAAACAGCAGTGAAACTGCAGATGATTTGAAAGGTATCTAAACGTTTCTAAATTTAGCCCAATTAAAATAATAGACCAGTGTTAAAAAATAGTGCTTAAGGAGTCTGAAGGGGGAAAAAAAATGAGACTAGTGATCTAGTAGTCTGCTCTGTATAAACAAAGCTCTAAAGATTCAGAGACAAGATACTTTAATTGAAGTCCATTAAAATCAATAGAGGAATAAAAACCAGATGGAAATAGCACAGGAAGGACAACATGTCAAGGGAGTCTCAGAGTACTGACTGTACCAAGGAAGTTTCAAAATACCGAGTGCTCACCTGCAATTTCCAAGGAATTTAACGAAAGCTATTAATGATCAAGAAGTGAGGAAGCCTTGGAAATCTGTCTGCTGCAAAATTTTGGCATGAAGCTCTAAGGGCATTATTCTGCTGACCTCGCTCAGCCTGTGATTTCACCCCTGTCCCTCTGTTTTTCCTTTTTACAAGGTGTGGGCTATAAATAAGTCACAATGCTAAATCACACTTTTTGCAGTGCAACATTCTCTGATCTGCTGCATTTGCTTCATCTGAAAGGGCAAAGAAAAGTATTTATGTCTATCCCTAGGCTTGCAACGAAGTACCTTGTGAGCACCCAATATCTCTAAAAATATATTTGTCATTCAGAGAATACTTGTTCCCACCCTGTCCTCTTCTCCCTCATGACCATGAGGATCCTGAGGAGCCTCACCAGGTGTAGGGACTATATATGAGCAGTGACAACCCTCATGTTCTGAATTCGTGAGCCTGGCTTCTGCAGGAAAAGATTTTACTTCTATTTGTGCTTCCCATCTGCTTTTTCATCTTCAACTGTTATTTTCATGATTTTCTTCCTGTCTATGAAGAATGTAATTTTTCCCATTCAGGGAAATACAGTTTTAAAGAACATGATTCTAAGTGTTGATGCTTTAGAAGAACATAAACTAGCATGAGATTTATAACATATAATTAAATGAGATTTTATTGGTGTACCTTAGAGGAAATTTCCCCTGGTTTTCCTGACTCTTCTCTCTATTAAAATAACACAAAAGCAAGGAAAAATCTACAGCATCCCCATATAGTCATCATTTGAATTTACTGTGCTGGGGTACCCAGTAGACTCATTAGTGAGTATCATTACATACAGAGAGTGCTTATTTCAGGAAGAGCATCATATTTGATTATAAACTGTGGAATACACATAATTTTAATATGCCAGATTAATTGGTCCTCCCTCTTACATTGTAAGTGGTCTCATTTATTTCAGTATAGCACAAAATTAAGTTAAGGAACAAATAAAAGCAACAATGGGTCAATTTAATAGCCAGGAGGTTGCCCAGCCTGCACCACTTTTTCTGCTTCACTCAAGACCGGCTGCTGTGATAATTTTAACTCTGCCTGGTTAATGATGATGTGAAATGCAGGCCAAATATTGTACACCTTGCTCATGCCAGCAATCCCACTGAACCCTGGTGTTTATAGCAGTTTCTGTACTCCATCACCCTCATGCCATGAAATAAAGTAAGATAGTCCATTAATTTCTTTTAGTGCAGGACTGGCACACTGAAGAGTGCACCAGTTGATGTGCTGAATCACACACAAGGCTGGGAGGTTAGAAATGTAGCTGATACTGAATCTTTACACACAGCTCAAGTGAAAATAATCGTTAATCAATAAAGAGCAAAATGTATTTTTCAGAGGAATTTTTTCCAATAGGAAATCAGCCTCTAAAATGGCTGCCATAGGAAAGTTTTCCCATTTCAAGTGAGATATTTGTGTAAACCGGCTAATAAACAAAAGAGACAAGATTATTTGGCAGTCACCTTTAAAAGGAATTTTAGGCCCGTCAAGCAAAGAGATGATGTGTTACTGTGACTATAAGTGCATCCTTTTCTCAGAATTTCCTTTGCTTTCATTTGATAGGCTAATTAATTCCCATTTGTGTTTAAGTAAATGATTCTTCACAGCATTCACTGACTTAGTTCTTATTGAATAAACATAAACAAAATTTATGGATAACTCTAAGCCCAAGTCCTTGAACTGCTGAGAGGGACTGTCTTGAGATTTCAGCCTTCAATTCCTAACTTCTTAAAAAGTCCCCAGTAAGTAATGGTGCTCAGTATATCAGCCTGATACTGCCTCTGCACATTAGCATTGCTTAGACGGTGTCCATAACTCTTGAAATGCTGAAAACCACAGTAAAAACAAATACCATCGTGAGGCTTTTCTCCCTCAATAAAAGTGCTTCCTTGCATGGAGACCCAAAAGCCTACATCAAAAGGACTTGTCTAACTAAACAGCCACTTGCCTAAAGAATTTTGAGGAGCAGAAAGGAGCTGAAAGGCACAAGTTTCAGTGGGCTAAGCTGCTTGTCTGGATTTATTTTCCCTGGCATCTTAAAAATCATAAGCCCAAAGGTGGGTGACGTTGGATAAAGTGACATGGGAACTTGTATCTCTGTATTATTACTGTCTTCTGGAGAAGACAAGGCTCTGGGGAGACTACATTTTGGACTTTCAGTACTAACAGGGGACTTCAGAAAAAGAAAAAAGGACTTTTTCATGGGCAGATAGGGACAGGACGAAAGGGAATAATTTTAAGCCAAAAGAGGAGAGATTTGGATTAGGTATTAGAAAGAAATTCTTGGCTGTGAGGGTGGTGAGGCTCTGGCACAGTTTGCCCAGAGAAGCTGTGGCTGCCCCATCCCTGGAAGTGTCCAAGGCCATGTTGGATGCAGCTTGGAGTACCCTGGGATAATGCAAGGTGTCCCTGCCCATGGCAGGGAGTGGAACTGGATGAGTTTTAAGGTCCTGTCGAACCCAAATCATTCTCCAATTCTCTGACTATTGACTGAAGCAATCTGACATTTCAAAAATATCGACAGGAGTGAAGTTTACTAATATCCCTGTAAGTGCTCGTTTTTAGATCTTTAGGCAAGGGCATAAAAATGATTATTTGTAAAATAAAAATAATGATTATTTAATTTTGCATTGGTAGTGTCTAGTCATCACATACCACCCTCACCTTTGGCTAAATTTGGGCAAGACAAGTGAATGTGTACCTGACTCACGGGCACTTGCTGGCGTCAGAAATCTGCTTAAGAAACAAAAGCAGGCAGGTATTTAAAAGAAACAAAGAGACAAATAAAACTACTTTTTCACTTAGAAAAGGAATTTTAAAGAGGAAATGGGAAACAGGCACTGTAAGAACATTTGTTCTGAGCGGATAGGCTGCATTCTTAGAGACTATCCAGACTACAAGGGCATTAAAATAAAAATGGTGCAACTCAATGAAAAGAACAAAACACTGCAAGAGCAGTACATGTTTTACATAATGAAGAATTCAAAGGAAAAGGAGGAAAATAATGAATTTTAAATACTGTTTTCAGTAGTACCTATCTCTGAGTCTCTAATCAAAACCAGAAGCCTTTTTACAGAGCACAGCAATTACAGTTACCAAATACAGTGTGCAAGTTTATTTATTTGGATTTTTTTCCTGTTTCTTCTTCTTTCTTTTGTTCTTTATTACTCTCTTCTGTATTTTTCCTTCTTCCTTGCTTTCTTCTCCCTCACATGTGTACTCTACCCCTTTTTCAGTGCTTGTTCTTATTTTCATTATTTCTAGAAAAACTTATAATGACACACTGAAAACATGTGTGAAAGGCACTCTTGTTGATTTCTGTACTACAACCACTTTCTAAAAGTGTGTTTGAGTTATGACTGTGAATGATTATATTTGGGCCCCAAGTAGGCAACATGACCCCAATGGAACAATAGGGTTTGTTACCTGCTGGACTACATTGTGTAGACACAAGGGGGATCCCAGGGGGATTAGGCACCAAGGTCCTTTGGCATCAGAGTTCCTACAACAAGAGAAAATAGGAAATTAGGCAGGTGAAAATCAGTTATTTATAGCTGGGTTCTGTTTGCTGAGACTGCAGACCCCAAAACAGAGTTCACATTGGTATCACCAATGGCATTACACAGGAGTTGTCCAATAATATAAACAAGCCCATACTCAACCCCTTACCAGCAATGATCACGATCAAGCATTTCAGAGCAAAAAGTCCAGGCAGCTTTAAATAATTTTTCTTTAGACTGTTTTAGCTTGTTGCTCTCTCTCTGTCATTACATCTCTCTTTTTTAAAATTTTTTTAGGCTTACATAATTTATCATCAGAAACAGTTGGGAATGAAATTGCCTACTTTAGAAAAAAATAATAAAGCAAGTAAGGGAAGTAAAGCAGAAATCATTGGTTTACTTTATCCCCAGAACTTACAAAAACCATAAAAAGAACTTTAGAATCTCTATCATTGCCCAATTTGGTTAAGCAAAACACAGGAAAACTGTGATAGAAGCAGGAAAACTGCTGTTGAATAATTTACAGTGTAAAGAAACACATGCACATCTCGCTTTTCTCGCTGTTCCAACCGATACCAAGCCTCGTGAAAGAACACATCTTGCCAGACATATCTGAATGTCATCACACCCACAAGATTCTCTGTAGAAGACAACCTAGAATGCAGCAACATTTATACATAAAACAGTTTCTGTTCTCTGCCATCATCGGGGCAGGGGAGTTTTTTGATATACACACTTTAGTGCCTCACAACATCGCTGATCTCGTTAGCTTAATAAATATCAGCA
This sequence comes from Ptilonorhynchus violaceus, assembly GCA_013397565.1. Taxonomy (NCBI): domain Eukaryota; kingdom Metazoa; phylum Chordata; class Aves; order Passeriformes; family Ptilonorhynchidae; genus Ptilonorhynchus; species Ptilonorhynchus violaceus. Next base: position 2,648,589 of record VZRJ01001411.1, on the reverse strand, counting down.
AGGCAATATGAAGCCTGCAAAATTATTAATGCCCATTGAAAAGATTTTCATTTCAAGTGAAACCTTTAAGAGGCTGATACATAGAGCTTTTAAAAGGCACTGCTGAAGACTAATTGTCCTCTATCATGTCTCAGCTTCTAAGGCTTCCAAGCTGTTCATTTTCATGGAGATATACATTAAAGAGAAGATTAAAGGGTTTAGATTGAGCATGAAGATTGTTAGATTACACATAATAAACCAAACGTGAGTGCCTGAATAAACCAAATTATTGAGATTTTCAGGCTCACCTACAAGACTCTTTCTTTTATTACTAGTTCAAGCACTTCTAATAATTCAAGGTTTAACTGGAAAGAAAGTAAATCCATTCCTTCAAAACAAACTTATTGTAGAATTAACACAAAATAGACCTTAAATGTATGTTTTTCAGCATGATGCTTGATATGATACATTTTTACTAGAAAAGCATAACTCTGTATCTTCCTCCAACAGGAAAGACTTAAGAAAAAAGTAAAATTATATTGCTTATTATTTCCTCGTGAGGCCTCCTCTTTTCTGTTTCTTTTATGATATCTGAAGTCCCCAAAAGAGAATCATTTATGACAGTAAAGAAAAAAAAAATAGAAGCCGTTTTCTTTCAGCTTCTGTGGGCCTTTAAGTAGGAGTTGCCACTTTTTTCCCCAGGAATCATTTTCACTCGTTTGTCAATACTGACAATTTTACGCATTTAGGAAAGACATGATCGGTTTTGACAGGTCCTAGCGAAGGATGCACCAAATTGTGTGCAGCTCTCAGGCTCTCTGCTCTGATTCCTGCCCCAGAACATTAAATCTCTGTTTTCCAGCAGCTCAGGTGCCGTCCTCTTCTCCTGAGGAGACCAATTTCCTCGAGGCCGGTAAATGAACGAATGAAGATGCTGCTGTGTCAAAAATCATTGTTGGACACTGGTAGTTCACAGGAACAAGGGGAAAGAAGCCAGTGAGTGATTCCTACAGTTAACCTTCACACACACACACGGGCCTGAGCAAGAGAAAATGCCACGGAGAGCAGAGCCGTAAAGGCCTATCAGAAAGACAAACGTTCCCGACGGAAAGCGATCCTTCACCATCAGGTCACTGGTTCAAACCCATTCAAAAACTGTGAGATTAGGCAAGGTTAAAGGATTGGAGTTACTGAGAGCCCAAAGCTTTCAGAGTTTCCTTGTCCTCTCTGTGTACTTAGAAGGAAAAGATAAATACGCAGCAATACTTAAAAGTACCTGCTACAAATTTCAATGAAACATGAATGTCCTTTGAAAACTGCAGAAAAAATAGAGCTAATGCACTTCTTGTATGCTCCTACTTCTAATGGTAAATATGGCCACAGTGTCACAGGAAGTAATGGAGATAAAAGTTGAGTGGGAAAATAAACACTGTTCGTAATAACAATAAAATGGAGAAACTGGTGATAATGATAAATAAAAAATACTGTGATATTGATGCATGTTTCAGAAGCTGATCTGAGAAGTTAATACATAGGGGAGTGGTAGATGTACATCAAATAAAAATTGGTGATATAAACATAATATATACTAGAGTGTCACCCAGCCAGCACATCAATTGCACCTCACACTTGAGCACGCACTCACCACAACTTTTAAATGCCATCGGCACCTAGATTGGAGTCAAGAGGATTAACAGATATTTACTATCAAAAATGCTATAACACCTTTCACTGAGCATACAGATGAAAAACACCTACACAAGTACCCCCTTAAACTGTTTTCTTTACAGGAGATCCTAGGAAATTTAAATATGGCCTCTTCTACTCGTTCTATGTTTACATTATCTGAAACTTTCAAAATAGCTTTAGTTGTGGAGCAGCTTATAATATTGTCTTTTCAAGAGACTGGAATTGCTACATCTTCTGTGTGGCTATGATTGACTTTTAGTGAAATTATTACTGAAGCACCTTTATTATCTCAGAGATATTTTCAGTAAGTCCTTCACTCGCATCACGTGGATAATGTCTGCGAATTGCCCCAGTGTGGGCAGTGCACGTCATGGCACATATCTTAAGAAAGAATTAATGTCCCTGGTTATAGTTAAATATCTATGTCCAAACAACTGGGAAATGGGGATTATACTGACCTCTGTTTTGGTAATTTTGGAAATTCTGCCTCTTACGGTGTTTATTATTGTTGCCACTGAATTATTCTGGGGAGGAATGAGAAAAAATAAACCTCACATGTCAAATGTTATTAAATTGATTAATGCACTTCCCAAAGACATGCAGTTGATAGAAAATTAAGCTGATATAGGGACCTGTGCATAACAATGCTTCTTAAGCCCTTTTCTCTTCCTAAAGTGAAATAATATGGGCTCCCCACATGCAACAATCAATTTCACAGTTCGCCATGTTGAAAAATATTTANGATAAAACCCAGCATGGCAATTAGCATAGACAAGTGTGAGGGAGCAGAATCCAGCTTTCTTGGCAGCACAGTGAGTGCTCTGCCCCGATGGATCCATTTTCTCATTTGCTTGCAAAAACAACTGCACCATTTCCTCATGCTGAGTCTCAGTTAGAACTCAGGAGCAAATGGGGAGAAGTCATTGACAAGTTTTTTCCAGCACAGAAAGTTAACTTAATTTGCTAGGAGATTGTTTTTCATGCAACAGCACCATGATATCTGACACAAGGGGCTTTCTTCTGAGACTTAAACTGTTTTCACCAATTCTTACACCACTATTTGCTTCACTCTCCTTAATGGTTCAGTTACCAAATGAGATAGAGGAAAATATTCCTTTAAAATTCCAGGAATAATTAACCTCTAAAATAAACTTTTTCTCTACTTCTGGAGGAATCATTAAGCAATAATGGAAACAATAGACTTTTTAATTAAACTTCACTGGAGAAGCAATTCTTGTATTTGCTGAGCTTGTCAGATGCTTTGATAGCATTTCCTAGTTTTGCTGGCGTTTTGCTCGTTTTTCTCCCTGACCCTCACTGAACTCTGGCTTTATTTTGGGAATCTTGATGTTGACAAAGATGTTCCCAGCAAACTGAATTTTCGTCTTGCTTGCAGACATTTTCTGGCTGCCAGAGTCACCTTGTGCTCTCCAAGTGTGTGCTGCAGGCTGCCCTTCCCAGCTCAAAGTGTTGGATCAAGTTGCAGAGAAGGAAACATCCATCCTTTAAAGTTGGTCATTGGCTCTCAGCTCGTATTTTCTCATGAACCACCTGAAGTCCTGACTTCTCCAGGAACAAGTCACATTTCTGAAGGTGTTTTCACTCCAATTAAAAGGGATTGTCCCTTGATGCTTGAACCACCATGATAGACCACCTTAACCTCTGTCCGGGGACTCGTAGGTACAAAAAAGAGCTTTGAGGGAAAACCAGCCTCAAGGATCTGCTGGGGAAAGGACAAGGAGGAGGAACACCAATATGGGCAACTCTAGATTTTATCTTTTGAATCGTCTGTCCTTTTGAATAGTCTCTACAAGAGCAAAGAAAGAGTAAGAAGTGGGTGAAAGAGGAGCAGTAAATGAAGATGTCAGAAGCAACGGAGCATGATGAGTTTGTGAAGTCTGTGCTAGACAAGTGCCATGCTTGAAATGTGTGAAAGAAAGTTGCTAGACAGGGACACACGCAGAAGAGTGGTCAGAGATGGGCCTATATTTAGATGTTAGTGAGGGTGGTAAGATGTTAATGGGTTTTCAAAGTCTCAGACTAAAATGGGCGTTGGGAGCTGAAACAAGAGCAGCTTGTCCATGCTCCCCGAAAGGAAAATGAAGAGAACTCACCTTCCACAGCGCCTTTGAGTGAAGCAGAAAGGGAATCTGCTGCCAAACCACATCATATTGCAACCATCTGCAAGCACACAATGATGAAGGCACTAATACAAGCCTCTGTTAGTGGCACAGCTCTCCTCAAAATGCTGCTGATGGTTTTTTGAGGTCTTGGGGAGTCAAGTCCAGAGGCAAAGAAAGACAATCCGGTAACAGAGTGTAAGAAATAGCCTTATAAACTCCATGTGTGGGTGGAGACCTGGGTTACACAGGTATATCAAGTTACTATCAAAAAAGGACCTTAGAAAAATACGAAAAATTGTATTAGGAGATTATTTTGAAAAGGGACTTACACATAATCATTAATTGTATGTGAAGAAAGCCTTGGCTGTGAAAAATCAAAAGGAAAAAACTATTTACAGTATTATGAAAATTAGTCCTTTCAGATCAATGTCTATTTTAGCTGTCAAAATTTTTGTGTGCAGTTATCCAAAAATTTCAGTTGCAACTTGTCCTTTGCACCTATGGTAAAAATTAAAACTAAACTTGTTTTATCCTCTTCTGCTACCTGTTTAAAGAATGGCATTCAGTTCCAATATAATAAATGCAAAATATATAAATAATATGCTTGGGTTTTTTTAAATCTCACTTAAGAAAAAATAATTTGTTATTTGAAAATTACACTTTTTAAATACCAGGAGCTGACCAGGTGATTTTAATGGGAGTCACATTGGACTGCTGCCAGGCACTGCATGAAAAATATTCCCTTAAGTGTCTTCATTATAATTATGAAAACAGTGCAGTTCAGCTAAATCTAAAAAACTTATCTCTAAGTAATCCTGCCATGACTTTTCATTATGGTGCATTAGTTTAAAGCACACGTTGAACCCAGGCCAAATCAATACTTGATTTAAAGAGGAAGAATGGAAAGTTCTGTAAAAGTCTGGAGGTGTCAGTGTCTGTACCTGTCTTTTTTCCAATAAATATGCACTGCAATAACAGAATTCCTACCTTCAGCTGTGTCTCTGAGAAGGAATTTGGTTGGCGTTTTCTAAAGGCACAAACCCCAAGCCTCATACAGAATGCCATAGACAAAGTCTGGAAATCCAGCTGAGATCCACATCTGTATGAGGGACATTTGAGTAACAGAAGAAATAGGTGACCATTTTCTGACTGACCAGCTCATTCCTCAGGTCATGTAATTTGAGAAGTACCGAGTTTTCCCTTCCAAATCTTCCATCATCCAGAGCACACCTACCAGAGTCTGATCTAATCCTTCCAGCAGTTAATTTCCTTTGAGTTCAGCAAAATGTTCAACACTGCCTATTTAATCTTTTGTCTATTACATGAGCTTTTATAATGGGTTCAGAGGGTATAGCAGAAGTTTTTACATTATGTCTTTTTACTGTTTATTCTAATCTATGTGAAACCTCAGTCAAATATTTTACTTTATTCTAAAATCTTATTTTTATGCCTTTTCCAGTAATATTAAGAAATATTAACATTGTGTCAGTGCATAGCTAAAATATTAGCATCAAATACATGTTAAACACCTGGATGATGTCTAGTCTGAACGACACCTTCAGCTGTTGCTGTTTAACACTCATCTATACCTGAGAACTGGAGGAGAGTTCAATTTTTCTCCCTAATTTCTCCCTTACAAATTTTCTGCTTTCTGTGGCCTTTTGGGGGAATATTCTCCTTTCTGGACATATGTGTTAGAGTGCTGTGGCCATGGAAATTGGAGTCCCAAACAGGAAAGGAAAGCAGAACGGGAGTTTTTGCCTCCTCCAAGACACAGCACTGAGTTCCAAATCATCTTCTGCACTTTCCATCTCTTCCAGATAATTGTTTGCTTCAAACTATTTATTTTTCTCTTGAAATGGTTTAGTTTTTATCTTAGTTTTCAACTATTTTTAAAGGTATAAAGATTGATTACATTCTCTCCCTTTCCTTTTAGCTGCCATTTGTCACTGTTGTGAAAAACATCAGAATGAAGGCTACTTCTATTAAATGAGAAACACTATAATTCCCATGCAATTTGTCCTTGTATAAGGAATTTTTTGAAAAAAAGGGAAAAAAAAGAAGAAATAGCCTTTCCTCCGTGGCTAGATTTGATTTCCCCACATAAATCCACACCTTCACACATCCCACCCACACATCATTTCAAACATGCTGCCAAGTTAGTGAAATGCCACAGACTGCAAGCAAATATTTTAGAAACAATTGCATTTATCTCGTGAATGGCACCCTCTGATTAGCTTCCTTATAATCAATCACACTGATATCTGATGCACAAAAGCTCAATTATGCCTCTGTAGGAGTAATTAGGTGGAGACCTTAAAAGAGCAGATTAAAAGGTTTGAATACTTGGAGAGAGTAATTTAAAAATATTAGAGGGAAATTACTTTTTAATTTTATGTATTCATCTATTTGTAAGTTAATGAAATTAATGAGGCAAGAAATGAAATGGAAATTCCACAACTTTGCATTTCTATAGTTAGTTTGTTTGCCATGAGCAAGCACAGAAAACCATATTTACTACCATTCTGCAGCTAAAAATAATAAACAGTCTAATTGTAAGAGTAATTGTCTTACAAATTTTGCCTCTTTCATCTCATATAATCTACAAATATCCTAAATATCTCCCTGAAGGTGTCTCTGCTGGCCAGCAGGTGGTTGAAACTCTACTGTAAATGTGTATAAAGTGACCCTGGAAAAATCAAGCATTTCTATTATGATTGTTTTTTCCCCTTCTGCAAACAATATCTGCTCAGCTTTCCGTGGCAACCCAGCTTTGAAATGAATCATTTGAGGAACTGAAAGCTGTGGCCTAAAACTGTGAAAAAAGCAGTTTTCAGAAGATATGTGTGTACTTGAAATGTTTTCTTCCTGCTACAGATGGGGAGAGATTTGCTCGTTTCTTTCGCCTAAGCTTGGAAAAATCAACACAATCAAAATAAATATCAGAAATGGGCTGAAACTCAGCCTGCAGTTCCTTTGCAATCACTGAACATCTGTAGGTTTTGATCAAGCACCCAAGCTAGGGATTGAATTCCAATGATTGATTAGCCGAGGTACTCTAACGAGATAGCTGGGCAGCATCTCCTGCTGCTGACATCTTCTATGGCTGGTTCTTGGTAGGCTGCCATCTTTAATCCTTTTCCCTCTAAAAAAAAAATCATAATTCACCATCCCAACTCTGGGACACACTAATACACACAAGGAATTCATATTTAGGGTCTCAGGTTGGGGTGTGTTGTTTGTGGGCGGTTTTGCTGTGGGCTGGATCACACCTCTGGGTTAGGATGGGCTATGTGAGGAGATAGGAGGCTCCTAACAGACAGTGACTGATATTTTTTTGTTGTTTAGATCATAAAATCCATTATCAGTGGGTGCAGACACAGAGCAAGGGAATGAAAACTGACAGTGCTGAAAAGAGGCAGAAACAGGAACCACTGCTTCTGAAAATTCTCCTCAGAAGTGTTAGGAAGGTCATTAAATAAAGCCTTACTCAAGTAGGTACTAATACTTGATAAAGAGCTGAACCTCAAGATCTGACATTATTGCTCACAAAAATGGTGGGAGTCACTCGGCTGAATCCTGAGCTCCTTTGAGAACATCCTTAGAAGGATCAAAAAGGGGAACATGCAAAGCATCAAAATCTGAATGATTACATCGAAAGTAAAAGGAAGTCAGCAAAAATATTTGAAGAAAGTGACATCAGTAGCCTTTAGGTCTTGTGAGGAAGAAAATGATAACTTTTGAGAAAAGTAGGAAAAAGTGCATCATCAGGACTGATGTCCCAAGCTCATGTAGCACCAACTTAGAAGATATTTTACTTTTACTGGAAGCCATGAAACACTTAATTAAAAGGATCATGTTGGCAAGAAGCCTTTTTATTAGTTATATCTAATTACAAGCAATTGCTGTGGTATTAAACAGGTAATATACCAAAAGTGTCATTTATTGTTATGAGATTCTGTGTAGTTTAAAGCTCTGTTTAATAATAACAACAGTGATGATAATAACATTAATAGACAAAGCATTAGCAGGAAGCTTATGAGGTCATTCTCCCTCTTGTCCTGCCCAGAAGGAATCCTCCTGGCAATTTTGGGTCTCTAATTGGACTTATAGGACTCAAACAAATCGACAGTCACTAAGTTGCAGCATTTGAGTCTCACCCCATCAAATACGAATGTTTGCAAGCTTCTCTATATCTCTTGCCCTTGATCCCTCATCCTTGGAGACCAGGATGCAGCATGGGCTGTTGCAGGGCACTCCTTGAAAGCACCATCCCTAGGATCCAAGCCTGGGAGCTTTACATTGCCGTCTTTCTTTAAGATGATTGTTTAAACCAGACTTTTTCGAAGTAAAGTAACTCCCCTAAAATGAATGGCTGGACACACAGCACTTCAAAAGAAGCAGACATCTGCCTTCAGATGCTCATCAGTTGTTCTTTGCTTTGGCTGGGCTAACGAAGGCATCCATCTGGATTTGATAGGAAAATCTTGTAGGTATTTATCTTCCTAACTTTCCCCATTACCTTTAGGCGTAGACCTTGATCCTACAGTCCTCTGTATCCTGTTTCCCTTTTGCCAAGCACAGATCACCTGACCTGTGAGTCTCCTTCTCCTTTCACTGGCCTCATGTCCCACTGCAGTGTTGTCCAGAACAGTGCCTGTGCTTCAGGCCCATGTGCCTGAATGGTCATCGAGCTTGAGCAACTTCCCATCATTTCTGGACAAAATTACGCTGATGGCAAACTCCACAGAACTATCAGATCTATCAAAGCATCAAATTAAGGAACAATTTTAGACTTCTACCCAAAATTCATCAATTCTGCATAAACAGATTCCTGGAACCGTCCCTGTTAAGCCAACTGTGAATATATGTGTGGGTAAGTGCAATTGCTTATGTAAGTGAAATAAACAAATAAAGTGGCAGATGACATCATATCTTTAGTAACACTAAAATAAATCTTCAAAGTAGAAATTGGATTCAGTATTGTGTGAAATTCGATTGTTGTGAAGACAGAGTTTGGGCCAAGATGCTCAAAAACCTTTAAGCACATTGACAATGCCCAGCAGTGCAAGACTTCATTTCCCTGTTCCCAGCAGCCCACTGGCCACACTGAAAACTTCAGGCCCTGCTGTGCAATTAACTTGACTTTGAGAGGGTTTGGACCAAACTGAATCAGCTGCAAGTGACCTAAAAATTCTACTGAAAGAAATCCATTATTGTATATTTGATTTTATATTTGAGGGACATACCCTTTTAAAGTTTAGATCTAGCCAAATTTTTACTTTCTTTATAATCTTTATATTATTTTTACAGAGATATTTTTGGTTTCAGTGCCTGTAAACCAATACAATATCTTGACATTCTCACCTACCAAATTGTTGTAGACTCATGCTATCTTCTTTGATGCTTTCTCACTGAAATTGCCATCATTGATATTAAATATATTGGCATCTACATGATTTTAGGTGCGTCAGTGCATCCTTAGGTATTTATTACTTTTGTATTTCTCATTGCTATATCATGTTTTTCTTGGCAGCAGCTTTCTCACCTCTGCTCACGTCATTGTCTGATACAATTAATCAGCAGGAAGTGCTGGTCTGTACAGTCACTGACTCATAAATATTATAAACGCTCTGTCATCGCACCCTGAGAATATAAAAATAACAATATCAAAGTGTATTTCTATGAGTCATGCAGTTACTTGTATGGAACAACAAATACATCTTTTTTTTCATGGAAAAAAAAATGGATCTTTTTGGCAGAGTTTGATTTCCAGAGAAAGAAATCACTCTATCTCTCCAATTCTGCTTGTTCTTCATTTGCTTCATGGATGATTATATTCAGATTATGGATATTGTAATGACAGAATCTTTATTTCAGTGACAGTTTGAGATGGAACTATCTTAATTTGCTCAACAGAAAATAAATTCACAGTAAATAACAAAGTACCTTTGTCTTACAAAACAAACTAAATAATGGATTCAAACTTCATTGGGAAGAAGTATGGAATGTTTTCAAAATGTTAATTTAGCAAATTGGATGCTCAGATTTGTTTCCTGCATTTCAGGCTGATCTGCAAGTGGAATAATTTGTCAACCAAAGCAGGAAAGAGAAGGAATAAATTTTGCAGAAATACTTACACTAAACCTAAGCAAAAATATTTGTTTTTCACTTTAAAAATATTTAATAATGGTGAGACAAACCCATGTCAATTCCTGTTTTTGTGTTTTCCAAATATTGTAAACTTTTGCAGAGTGATCTTAGCTCCATTGAAGTCCGTAAAAATCCCTCACTGGATAAACACAAGCACTTTGTGAAAAATGTGGAAATGAAGACCTTGAAAATGGAGCAAACTTTTCCTTTTGTCCTGCTTTAGCTTTTATACCTCTACAAACCATCAGAAACCTTCAGCATATTTTTCATGGAAATTATGAGCACATTTCTGTCTCATCTCTTTTAACCATCCACCAATGCAGAAGACAATTCTTCTCTTCTTATTTTCAAAGCAGAGCTTTAGAGCTATTATTTCCCCCCCCAAAAACCCCATAATATAGGCAGCAGCAGCCAATAACTGTTGTTATGATCTCCACATTTTGCTCCAGCGTATTGCAATGTTTGGAACAAACGCTGGAGCTGGGAAAGTCCCACATTCACAGTCCCCTCAATAAGACCAAGATTTCTTTAGTGGTCCCTGCCAATAAGACACGACATTTATTTTGGCCAGGATTCATATGTGTTGACAGGGGAATGAGCAAAGTCCTAACCCACTTTACACAGGCCATGAAATGTTCCTATCAAAGGGCTGCACTGCTAAACTAAGGCTGATTTTAAGAGGTGAAGGATGCTGTATAAGCACGATTCCCTGGAGCAATTACAGCCTTCAAAAGGCAACCGTAAAACAGGATTTAATCTAGAATGAGAAATAAAAGCCCTGCATTCTTGGGTCACATATGAGATAAAGCTCAAATTCTGCATTTTTAATTTTTCTCCCAAGAAATGATTTGAAGAATATCCACTTTATTCAACTGCCAGCCCTAAAGCTTTCCAAGCTAATACACTGCTTGCTTTGATCCTGCTTTGGTGCAGGCACAATGTGCCTCATTGTAATCTGAATCCTCTCTTTTGTTTTCTGTTTAACATCAGACACTTTAAGAGAAGAATAAAAGTCCCTGTTCCATCCAGGTCTCAAAACCCTCTTCTCTGCATCTTTTGGCTTTACCTCTGAAACAGGCAGATCTCGCAACTGTAAAATTCCACCCACAATTTTCCTGTCATTTCTGAAAGTTTCCCTGTCCCACAGCTCTTGTATTCATGAACCTGCAGTTTGCACCCATAAAATACTCTCTGTTTTTACCCTGTGGAAAACACCAAATATGTACAAGTATTAAATACTTCCAGTTCTCCATCAGATCAAGATGGTCACCTTGAGGTTGTTGCCACGAGCTCAGGCCCTCAGATTATTCACCCTGACAACCAAGAAGTCAAGCTTTAAATCTAAGTTTGCTGTCATTGACTACAGCCAGGATTTGTGGCTGAGCTTCTCTTAAATGCGTATATCAGTGAATAATTATTGCTTTTCTGAGACAAGCTGGGGTTTGCAAAATCACCTGGCTGCCCTTCAGCCTCACATTTTCAAAAATTTTCATAAATTTCCTTCACATAGTCATTAAATATTGCCCAGGCTCTTGATCCACCTGTGACACAGCAGAGTCCAGTTCTGCACACAGAGCAACGTCACAGTGCCCAGTCAGGGGTGTTTTTGGAAAACAAATCCCACAACAAACAAGTCCATCCATACAAGTGACCACTTCAGACAGCACAAGAAGTGTTTTGTGATTATGAATCCTTGGTGCCATCTACCTGTTGCTACAGCAGAATCATAGAATCACAGAACAGTTTGGGTTGCAAAGGACCTTAAAGATTATCTGGTTCCAACCCCCTGCCAGGGGCAGGGACACTTTCCACTAAACCAGGTTGCTCCAAGTGCCATTACATCTTTCATTGCATCTTTCAGAACATCTGTGTATTGCTCCTCATTAAGTTTTAATTACTCTTTTAGATTTTATGGGCTCAAGTTTTCCTGACTACCTTGGAAGAAAAATCTACAGTTTTTAATTTGCTTTTGTTTACACAATTTCAGGGAGGGTGGACACATCTGGATTGTGGAGCAATCCTTGCATGGCTGAGAATGTAACAACCTGACTGTGCAAACCAAATATTTTCTGAGTGCAAAAGCACTGCACATTCTCTCCTCACTTGTTCAGAGGAATATAAATGAGTGGGTCAGATGGGAATCTTTATTTTTTCTTTTTAAAATATCTACTAATGAAGCAATTGTCAGAAGGCTGAGTCATAATGTAAATGTGTTTCTGACCAAAGGTCTGACTACTCCAGCACACTCCAGAGTATCCGGAGGAGTACATATGATCTGCATCCACTCAAGCTATTCATCAGGCTCCTGCAATTATCTCAAGAGAGTTGGAAGGAAACAAGCAGGCACGGGGAAACTGTCGGAGTAAATTTTGGTCTAACTGAACTGAAGCTGCTGCTTCTATTACAAGAGGAAATATTCTTCACAGAAGCCTAAAATGATTTCAGTAAAATATGTTAGAGTTCATCTTTGACATCAAAAAGGTGGCTAATGAATATTTATTTTCACCATGAATGCTGTCTTAGAATCACAGAATCATAGGACAGTTGGCTTGGAAGGAACATTTAAAGGTCACTCAGTTCTACCCCCTGCAATGACCAGAGACATCTTCAATCAGATCAGACTGCTCAGAGCCCTGTCTTCTAAGAGGACACACAAGTCCATCACTTTTGATGCACAGGAGAGAGAAAAGAGCCACCAAAGCAGAGGGAAAAAATGAAGGAAGGAATAATGGCATTCATACAAAGGAGAACCAGTGCACTTTTTTCAAGTACTTTAGTATGAAATAAATTAACAGAAACCGAGCTGCAAATTATATTTGGAATTATTAATACAAAGTGAAAATACGATCTATGGTGAGAAGATTTAGCATTGCTTATGTAAGAATAACTATGCTGTCCCTTCCCCTCAAGGTTATATATCATTCATAATTGTTACTCAAATTTAAAGGCTTCTTTACATGTTTCAAAGACCTTGTGTAGATGGTGGATGCAAGATCAGAGGATTTGTAAGTATAGAGGAAAAGAAGCAACTGTTAGCAAACACAAGGAGCAGACAGTGTGAAAGAGATATTAAACTAGGAAAAAGAGAGAGACTGGGATATTTGGTAGCTTCTCCTGCAAATACAGGAATTCTTTGTAAGGAAGATAAAGACCTTCCACAAAAGGCTTTTTCAGAGCAAAGATATATTTGCAATTTGATCAAATCCTGAAATCAACAGCTTTCCTATAGATCTACATATCTTCACACCTTCCTTGCACAATTTCAAAAGACATTACCAGAATATGTAACCTCAGTATTTATTTTCTTAATGTTAATTGTTGTCAAAGACCGCGATCTGTTTTGACAGTCAGGGTACATTTATATGCAGCCTCTCAGCTGGAAAGGAGCTGAAGCAGAAGGAAGGATTTTTCTGGACTGGACTGCTGGTACATGAGTTTTTGGCTGTACAAACAGGCTCTGACTCTCAAGTAGGTATGTGCATGTGCTTGCACAGTGTTTCAAATATTTTGTACTTTGGATTGCCACCGACTAGTAAACTTTCTGTGTGCCTGTGCACATTATTTTCTTTTTCGTCACTGTAAACTTCCTCACCTTCAGGGAAAAATATGTCTTGAGATTATGTTAGGAAAATAAACACACTTAGCCCTAGGTCTAGGTCAAACATTGACTCGAAGAAACAATAATTGTGTCAGTAAATTATTTGTGGCACAATATCTGTCACCTGTTTCAAAAGAATTGAAGGCAAACATGCCCATTCCTCAGCTTAAACAAATCTGGCCTCCATGCTGCTGAGCTGGCAAGAGATGCTTATATTCCTTTTCTGCTTTTTTTTAATCAAGTTTTAAAAGGTCCTTGTTGCCAGGTTTCTAAACTAGCCATTTTAAGCGAACTTCTGGTTCCTTCTTTGTTTTCTGAAGGGGAATTTGAGGGCTTCACTCTGAGGGAGTCAGAGAGTCATTTTCCCGTGCTTGTATCTCTGCTTCTGCTGGAAGTGAATGTCTGGGAAGGACTTAAAATTTGGGGAGTTGGTAGGGACTAGCAGTCCAAGCACTCCATGCAAGTATTTGTGTAAACATTAGGAAATCAAAGTCCTACATAATGTTAACACTATTGTATAGGAGAATAATAATATTGGATAGATGCAGCACCACACCTGCTCTGGAGAGCTCATTTTAAAGAGATTGTTCAGGACTCACCAAATGCAGCAACTTCTTCTGTTGATGCTTGTACTAGTTTGAAGCTTGAGTGCAATGTTATTATTAGTTGCTTCTCAGTTTGTTTCTCACTTTACCCATTTCTGAAGGTTTTTAGACCAATCTTGTTATTTTTCATACTAAATGAGGAAAACCAGATGGACAAGATGGATCACAGACAGCCTTGAAATTATGCTTGTTCTCCAAGGAAGGGATGAAATCCTGCAGTTATATCATTTATGAGTGGCTGTTTACTTTTACTGCCTCATAACCAGACCTTGGGATTCATTAATGACTAGAAATGAAAGACCCTGTAGCAAGCATTTATGCAAACTTTTGTGAGTAAAAAAAGAGTCATCTGTATCTTTCATGTTATGCTATAGGAGAATAATAATATCAAATAACCCAGAATATGCTGCAATGTAAATGTGTCAGCTGCAGATCTGCATACAAGAAAGAGGACACATAAAACTTTACAGTCGATGTCTTTTTAATATTCTAAATTAACACATAAGTGTAAAAACCTCCTTTGCCTATGTCCTGTTAGCCAAGGAGGGCAAAGGTTTAATGTTTCATCTCATAAATTTATTTTAAGAAATAAAGAAACCTGCCTTTGAGAGGTATGCTGATGCAAAAACAATTATTACATGCAAACCCCTCAGCATAAAATGAAATTAGACATGAAATAAGGGAAATGAAACAATACTATTTGAATGATTAAATCAATTTTGGGGTCGGGTTGCATTAAGGGAAGACATTATATGGGCAGGACTATATTTTCCCTTCCTGTCAAGAGGGCTGGAGGTCATTTGACTCGTACACCTACCCATGCCTCAGAGGAATGCCATTGTTCACTGCCATTTCAGTGGGAAATGAAACCTGTTCCTCTTCAGTGCAAACCTTGTCACTGTGACCCCGGTATTGCTGAATTTGGATGGTTTGAAAAGCCCATACCAGCAGTGACCTCAGCAAATTCAATTATCAAGGGCAATCAAATCTCCCCCCTCAAAGTTTTAGCAGAAACATGCCTGAATTTGTAAACAAACCCTCCTTATCTGCTGATCCTTTATTCCTTCCTGTAGCTATTCCAGTGTGGATTCACCACATCTGAAGATGGACAACAGTCAAGGTATGCAGCAACAGACTTCAGAGTCTTACTCATTAAGACACCTAAAGATTTCATTCCCTTCACTGGAAAGAGCTTTCAATTGCAGCCCCACAGAGCAGTTTGTGTGCAGATGAATATTATATGTTATATTTTCTCAGGTGTCAAACTGATGAGTTCATCACCAGCTTCTCTACCTGAACTAATGATTTTCCATCTTGCAACGTATCAGTTGGGCTGCTGAAAGTCAAACCCCAAGATAATAATTTACTTTTCATTTTCTTTTTTTCCAGAAACAAATTATGTCAAAAAAAAAAAAAAAAGATGATTTAGATACAGTAAATTTATAGGGTGTTTTGCTTTATTTCCTCATATGCGTATTTTTCGTTCTGAGTGCAGACGGAGGTGAGCCCAGCAGATGTACAGCAGTGGTTTCACATCTTGCCTCAAACCCTTTTTTCCTCAAGGCCTCCCTCTAGGAGTTGTAAAGGCTACATCAAAATGTCCAGACAGTGTTTGTGTGAAGTCGTGTGTCAATGGATTATTTAGGATTCTAAAGACTCTGAGTTATTATTTGGTTACATGGTTGGCATCAATTAGGCTAATGAAAGGACTGGGGTTTAGACCACGCATTTGCAATTTGTTGAACTCGTTGCTGTCAGATATTACACAGGGAAGGAGTTCAGAAGGATTCAAATGAATGATTAGCCATTGCTATGGATGGAGTGATTGTTGACTGAACATCAAATCAGGACATAATGAAGGGCTATGAACCCTTTGCTTCAGGCCATAACAACCAACTGCAGTGCTGAGGAGGAAAACACTCTTATGACTGGGCCTTTCCATCACCACCAGGATTATTGGATTTCCTTATTCTTATCAAACTGTGCCTAAAGAGCAAAGGATGCTGCAGTAGACGGACCATAGGACAGTTGTGATATTCCAAGAAGCAAACTCAGAAAATCAACACTCATCAGTTTAAACCTCTTAATCTGTTCTATCATTTATTCTGCCTATTCTGTTCATAAACTCCATTAAAGTGCATTAGCAAACTATAATACTGAAGGCAGACAAGAAATCTAATTATCTTTTGTTGCAGAGCACCATATGCTTCTTTCAACTTCAAATAATAGGCTGAAAAACATTTGTATTTTAAATGAATCTTTGATGAAGTTGAACAAGAAAGAGGGGGAAAAAAAATAAGTTAACCAATCTCTTCCAGTTATATTGTTTTTTGCTAGATGGGTTCACCTTTTCACATCCTTATTTTGCAGCATACCAAAGGGCAAATGAAAACAGGTGACAGGGTTAGTCACTTTTATGTCAGACATCATTTTGCTTCCAGCTGTGGCCCTGAGGAAGTTTTTGTTCACGGTTTTTTTTTTATTATTACTGTATATTTGGCATGCTCATCTGGCTGCAAAAGCACCAGATGTCTCCACTGACTTTTTGAATAAACAAGCAAACTAGAAAATTATAATAATTTTAAATCCCTTCATATGTTGCACACATAAAGGGGGGTCCTGTTCTGTGGGGTTTATTTCTTACTCCAAAACGTTATACCTCAAAAAATAAAAAGCAAGCAACACCCCAACCCTCCAAACCAAAACAAGCCCCTGAAGCAATACCCTTCTTACGGCTCATGACAAGTGTGGATCCACTGATCTGCAGATCACTTACTCAAAAGAAGTGAAACCAAGACATTCCCTCTCCATCCTGCTGAGGGTCAGTGTGTGCCAAGGAAAGTGAAGCTGTGTGGGTGCACAACCACCCCAAGCCACGATCCTCGTCCAGGAATATTGAATGTGTCAAATGAGGTGTCCATTTCTCCAGGGGTGTCTGTAAGGAGGTGAGACCTGCTGTCAAATGGCAGCCCTTCTGGTGATTAGTACGGAAAAATAGTTTAAAATATTTCTATTGCTTAGCTCTGAAATGTTCCTTTCCTTCTTCCTTGTTCACAGGTTTTGCATGAGAGTTTCTGAGGTAACTGGTGTGTCTGTACAGCTCTTCCTATCATCAGCAGCTACCAAATTTTTTTAAAATGCATTATTAGTCTTTTATAGAATAATCCATAAATAAACTTAGAAGATAAACAAATAACTACATACAATATTAAAGACAGAACAACAAAAAAAATCTATTTTAGATACTTGGCACGGCTCCTTTTTGCTTTGTCTCCAGCTGGGAAGAAAACAGGAACCGTTTGGGGTGTCTGTGATGGTAATGAAGACACACACATGGACTACCACTAGCACTGCTTCATGAAGCCATTCTGTGCTCTTCAGGTGATTAATATAAGGCTTTATGTTGAGATTTAGGGAAGACAAAGGTTTTCATACATTTGCTCTGGTTTTCTTTTAAAGGATTACTCACATTCTTTCCAAAAGAGGTTGGCACTACTTTTTCTCGGAAAGGAAATTAATTATAACAGCAACTTCTGGTTTCATTAAATATATTAGTACTTTAATATTTCATATTTGGTTAAGATCTGAAAAGAGAAATAAAAGCTGTAAAATCTTGAGCACATCACTTCAATTTCCTCAGAAAGTCTGGTGAAGCAATTCCATCTATTCTATTCATTACATAAAGGAAAAGAGGATTATTTCAAATGTATTCAGAGACCTTAACTATGCAATATCCTGGTGGAATTTGCATGTAATGAAGATTTTAGACCAAATTCTTCTTTCAGATAAAGTCACAGTAGTATCTTTGATTTTAGGACTGGTTCAAATTAAACCAGATCTTGACCGCTCTGAGCTCTGGCAGTTTTTTTGGGTAACACCTCCTTCCCTGCTCAAAGAACTGTTCATATGGGTCAGTCCTGCTCTGAGTGGAGTCTCAGGGACCATCAGTCATCTGCAATATCCTCTCATTCCAAGTGCAAAGTGAAGGGATACGGAAACTACATGAAGAAATGCAATATTGGTTAGCTAAAGAATTTTACTCAAAGCAATAATCCACAAATAAAAATGTCTTTAACAAGTCCTAAGAATGCCCTTTTCCAGTTTCACCTACAGGAGAGGCACAACTGGCTAATATAAGCTCCAGACTGAGAAGAAATATTTTCCTTGCTAAGCATTTCATTTGGATCCTGACAATCCTTTGAGTTTTCATCCCCCCACTTCAAATATATTATTCCAGATAATACCTACAGTATTTACCATTTTTATCTCCTCCTCTCAGTGCTGCTATGAAAGTACTTTCTGCATGTATTGGTCTAAAGTGCTTCTTGCAGAGCACCTGAGTGCACAGAGGGGCACTCCAGCCCCCCTCAGTTGGTGGGAAGTGGGTGTTTAAGACACTTGTGACCTTTTTACCCTTTTATCACTGAGACTTTTGTATACTCACTTTACAATTAGACCATCCATATGAGTCTTAATTGTGTTTCCTTATAAAGTCTCTCCGCTGCCTCCTCTTTGCAGTGATTCCTCTGCAGCTGGCCTTGTGTTTTGGGCTGCCTGTTCCATTTTCCTGGAATAATGAACCTTACATTACTTCTGAAATGTGGAATAGAGTCAAAGGATGGGATATTGACTGCATCCTCACCTAAAACTGCTGAGAAAGAGACATAAAATTGGTCTCACCCCTGCTGAGGAGATCTTTCAGCCCTGTCCCAAGATTACCAAAGTAACCTCAGCCTAATAACAGAAGGTGACAAACCACCTCTCTTTTAAGAGTTCTACTCCACGTTTAGCCAGGGATGCTGTTCTTAAGTGAGCCTTCATCAGCTGTTCAAAAGCAAGCACATCAATACCTCTCTTCATCCCAGCCTTTCCAGTGAGGTGCACGTGGATGATGACACGTCCACAAAGCCCCAAGTGAGAAACCCGTGCTGCAGTGGGGACAGCATGCAAAGGACTTTCCTCTTTAATATCTTACATTTACTTCCTTTAAGTGGATGTGTCCTAAACTGTACAGCTGAAGACCCTAATCGTTGACAATGTCTCCTCCTTGCACAATTTTGTAACCCAGATTCCAGATCTTTAGGATGAAGATTATAATGCAAATAACTGAAATCTACTTTTTCAACAAATTAGGGGGTTGTGGTTTTTTCCTTTCATTTGGACTAAATTATCATTGTAGGTCTCTCCTAGTGAAAATGACCTGTTCTGTTCCTTTTAATGAGCTCAATCTTAAGCAACGTTTGCACCAGCAGCTCCCCATCCTGTCTTTAGGTAACAGCCTGCCTTCCCTGCTGAGCGACACTCTGATCAAAGGGAAAGAGGAGAGAAATGGACAGTTTCCCCATAGCCATCATAAATATTTCCTGCCAGGACCACCCGTGATAAGATGGAGCTGCTGGTTTCAAATTGCAGCTTCATCCCAGACTGGCAAAAAGGAATTGCATGGTGCTGCTGCTTAGGGAGCTCATAAAGTCCTAGCGAGATCTCTGTCCCCACATGCCCACACTGAAGAATGGATATGATAAAGCTTGGATGTCATCCAAACCCTGCTTTCTGTCTCCAGCTTTCTGCTTTCAGCAGCCCAGCTTTTCAAATTTATACTAGAATAATGTGACCTCGGGAGATCTTTATTTAAACAAATAGAATTAGGTTGTATAGCCATGTGGTTAATGACAGCTCCTGAAACACATTCAGCAGCAATTTGATGTTATTATTACAGCTAAGTAGTTTTCATAAGGTCTCAGTTAAATATTTCTCCACTAACTCATCAAGACAAAGAGTTGACCTCAGCTTTCTTTCAGAGTCCATCAATAGAGCTCCTTGCGAAGCAGAGGGGCTGTTTAAAACAAAAATAAATCCAAGAACTTCCACCTCCTCCTGTTCAGTATTAGCTCAACACACTGAGTCTGCAGGGCTGCCCATCCCCTGATGGCTCATAAGAGCTGTTTTCATTCTATTTTTAAGGGTAAAGTTCTTCCTAAAGGTGGGCTGCCTGCTGGACTGCTGGTGGATTTAAGACCCTGGTATTCAGATTACGGTAGAAGTAGCTAAAAAGGAAGGAAAATATGTTCTATTCTTGCTGTTGTGTTCAATGAAAGTCTAATCACATCAGGCTTTTTTTTCAAATTAGCATTATTTGTGTTTAGCCTTCATTAGTGCAGTTTAGATTGAGCAGTTGGTTACAGTAAACCCTACAGAAACAGGGACGTACTTAAGCTTCTCTGCAGAGGGGCCTGGGGGCTGTGTATTTATAGATATCCATGGAAAGGATTACAAAGAAAAAAACCACAGATGCTTTTGTGTGAATTTAATTCATATTAGTAAAACGAAGCTATTAACAGAAGGAAAAAGATTCTGTCAATAAGGGAGCATTGCTGCATTTGTCAGCCTGACAGAAATGTTCTGTAGCTGGGTATTTTCTGCAGAATATGCATATTGCAAAGCTCACCACCCCTGGCATGCCCTAGAGACTGGGTTCAGTGCCTCTTCATGTACAGGGGCACGTGTAGAATGGTTTGGGTGAAAGGGAACCTCAGAGATCATCATTCCAACCCCCCTGACATGGGCAGGGACACCTTCCACTATCCCAGGTTTCTCCAAGCCCCATCCAGGCTGACCTTGAACACTTCCAGGGATGGGGCAGCCACAGCTTCTCTGGGCAGCCTGTTCCAGTGCCTCACCACCCTCGTAGTAAAGAATTAGAAACACAGACATTTATTTCCCTCAAAGCACAGCTACATGAGACCTGCATGGATTTTTGAGGGTGGCTTACACATTATTTGCTGCTGGACCTCTCTGGTCTTGGAAAGTTCTCCCAAACCCAGGGAAAAGTGTGGGCTGCCAGGAAGATCTGGTGCCCCAGAGGTACCCAGCACTCTCTCAGAAAGGTTACCTTGGAAAGAGTTACCTGAGGTTTTCCTACTGCCTGCAAAAGTTCTCATGTCAGTCTGTGAAGTTGTCCCGCTATCCCAGATGTCCTTGTCCATGCCTTCCACTTGCCCTCTACAATTTTAAGCCTGAACTAATGTAAATGTACATTCTCCAGAACGTCAAGGCCCATTTCCTTCAATCTTCCCTTCATGAGCATTAACTCCTAAACAGTGTGGGATACATGTGGCTTCCTGACTGGCACACAGCTCTCTCTTCCAATTCCAGATGAATTAACAGCGCGAGCTGCTCTCCGCTCTATTCAAGGTCGTAGTTTTGCGCCAAGCCCTTGAAGTCTGGGGACTCAAAAAGTCATCAGACACCTCTGGATGCAGTGCCTGGCTGCTGGAGGTCCAGGGACCTTGCCCAAATCTGCCAGAGCCCCACGAGCACACAGCCATCCTCCAGCGAGCAGAGGCGATGCCACTGCAGGATGAGCTAACCCAGCGCAGGAGAGGCAGGACACCGCTGTGGGAGTCTCCACTTGTTCTCCGTGATTTGAAAAAGGAACTGCAGAAAAATAAACAGCATTTTGCTTACAAACTGAAGGAGATGTGATTGAAGCCCCTCTGTGGAGAGTTTTAAAGCGAGCAAGGGACCACACCGTGAGTTTGTAATCAGGCCACGCTGTACTGTCGGAGACCGAGTCCTCTCAGCAGCCGCCGCAACGGCGTGCGTGTGTTGAAAAGTGAAAAAACAACTTTATGTTTTTCCCCGTGGGGGAAAACACTGAAAGCCCTTTTTCCTTTTTAATATACTAAGAGGTGTAAAAGATTTCATGCTATCTTCAGATGTCAGCGTTAGATTAGGATGTGATGACAGAGGACATAAGGTATTGCTGGACAGTAAAATGCCCCTGGCCACAAGCAAGCCTGTCCTCGTTAATTTTATCTCAGCCTCATCTCTCTGATTTGTCACTGGCTCTGAATTCTTCAATCCCTTCTCTCCATAAAAATGTCTAGCTGTCTCCTAAATTCATTTATGTCATTGCCTTTTATGACCTTTCTTGATAACTTACTCTTTGTATGTTCTATCCTGAGTAAAAAGCCCTGCCCGAATGAATTCTCTCATTGGTCTTAATTTCCCAACTTTGAGGTCTTGTGGCTGTCTGTCCAGGTTATTCAATACCTCACCAATATGAGCATTATACTTACGGATATTTAGTTTTTTCACTAGCTAAAAAGGTTGGGGGTTTTTGTTTCTTTTTTTTTTTTTTTTTCCAAAGGATGTTCATTTACTAAAATACCCATAGGCAGCCCTTTTCATATTTTATGCCAGCTGTAAGTTTGGAAGAAGTTTTAAAACTATACATACATAAACTATACCTGTAGTAGAGACTCTTTATCACAATTGGGTGTGAGCCAAACTCAGCCCTGAGTCAAGTTGCTGGCTTTGGCAAGTTTCTTCCCAACATACTGTTCTTTTCCCCTATTCTATGGAGTGTGTGTTTCAAACCATTTTCCTCTAGTGTGTCAACTATGAATGCAGCTTCTAGAAAAAAGTTCCTCTTGACTGTCTTGATAATTTCTGCAGTACTTGGAATATTAAAAAACTTTGAGAAATAAGAGTAATAAGAACACAATATTCACATGTATCTCTATTCATATGCAGCTCTATTCTTTACACCTCAGCTTGGGTTACCTATAAAAGTCTCTCATATGCATTTTCTATTTCAAGACTTTGTGCTCCAGACCAGCTCAAAAGGCTTTATTATTAAGACTTTGCCCATTTCATTTCTGTGCAGATTCCATTGTCCGTCATGGTCAATATATCTTCCCTTAATTTTCACAAAGTCCAGTCAGGTAGGTCATGACCAGATTCTTCTATAATCTTTTTATATATTTAGACAGTGTAATGAGATCATCATCCAGTGTGCTTTTTCTTTCAGGCTAAATATGCTACACTTCTTGAGTCCTTTTCTCATCCATGGCATAAATTTAACTCCTTACCTTTACCACACTACTCTGAAAACTGACTGAAGTGTCAAAGTTGTAGGTGGCTTTTCAATTGTTTTGAGTTGAGACATGATTTTGAAATTTGGTGGGTCCAGCTCTGGTACAGTTCTTATCCTTTCTTTCTTTCTTAAGCAGAAAGATCTGCCTCTATGACACTGTTGAGTGTTGCAGAAGCTGCCATTTGGCACCACTAGTCAAAAAAACCAAACCAAAAGTTGCCTGCTAATCCCTACATCCACCTGGTTATACTGGGACCTGATGGTTATCTTTACCAGCACCCAGCCTATGTCTTAGAAAGAAGGATAAAAGCTCAAAACTTTCTTGTTCCTGTATTAGAAACCTCACAGGTCACAGAGTTTTGGTAGGAAATGGAGTAAATCCTCAGCAAAATAACTCAAGGACTGCTCTGGAGCATGCATAATGCTCTCTTATGAAGGCATTTTTTTCTTACAGACTTATTAGTGAGAAGCAACTGTGAAACACTGAACCCATGGATTGTGCTGCAGCATTAAATAGTTATAGCCAGTTCTTCTAGTTCTGTCTGTGGGCCAGTGATGAAATCACTGTGTCCTTCCTCTCAGTGTTTATCAACATTAATTCCTATGTCCCTGAGCTATTTGGCAAGAATAAGCTGAGAATCCAAGGGAAATGCTGTGTTTATTTTTCAGTACTTGTCTACAGTCTTGTGGGGCAGGTGTGGTTTGTACCAAGGAAAGACAATAATTTGATCTGCTTGCAAGGAAGGCAAAAAATAATTGGAGTAGGGGGGTTGTATTTACCATAGCTGTATAAAAAAGAACATTTTGGTGTTGATGTTGGAGGTAGATGTGATGGGAATTATCAGGCACATAAAAGAGTGCTGGAGCTGATGCTCAGTAGTCAGAACAGGGAGCATCAGGGACAAGGTCACACAAGTGCAAGAAAGATAGTGGGCTAATGCCTGTATTGCCATAATTTCCTGCAAGATTAGCTCACAGACATGCACCATGTATCACTTTAAAATATTCGTTTCTAGCTGCAATTTCATGTATGAGCTGCTTTGCTTGGCTGCTGTATGTCCATCCTACTTGGGTGTTTCTATAAAGATGGGAAAGTTTCTCAGCAGAAAAGGACCATGTAACAGAAAAAGCATCACAATTTATTTTTTTTTAATATATTTGCAGACTGAAACTAGATTAAAATGATAATTATCAGGAAAAAAAATCCATCATCGGCTTGATTTGTTCAAGTCTGGCTGATCATATGAGCAGAGAGTTACACTTCACATCCTCCAAAGCATGCCTAAGATCTATTCCTGAAACTGCATCCAAGTGATATTCATTAACAGCTCTACCATGCATATTTATTTTGCACTGCACATGATAATGTGTGAACAACAAAAGGGATAATGTCATTATGGAGGCACAAGCAGCAGCTCAGTACTTGTGAGCAGGTTTATGTTCTCGTTCTCTCATTTTCTGCTCCAAAGATCCATCTGCACGATGTGTTTGGTTAAAATAGCAGACAAAAAAAAAAAAACAACAACTTGTTCCAGGAAATTTAAATCCAGA
This sequence comes from Ptilonorhynchus violaceus, assembly GCA_013397565.1. Taxonomy (NCBI): domain Eukaryota; kingdom Metazoa; phylum Chordata; class Aves; order Passeriformes; family Ptilonorhynchidae; genus Ptilonorhynchus; species Ptilonorhynchus violaceus. The sequence goes on along the minus strand of VZRJ01001411.1, from coordinate 2,624,010 downwards.
TTAAACACATTTCTATGCTGATTATTAAAACATCATTTAAGTATCCTCTTGTGCTTTGCTTTTCGTACAGATATCCCACACCTGTGAAAATTGCCAGGGCAGGGATGGACTTGCAGCTTCTCTTTGCTTCAGGAGTAAAAACAAGGGATGCAGTTTAGGCAGCCCACCCTGGAGGTGGCAGCACTGGCCAGATTTCCCGAGATTATGTGTGTTTTGTCTTCTCATGCTTTACTCGGGCAAAGCTTGGGCACAAACCCTAGTGCCAGGATTTATATCAGCACGAGTGGAAAGCTCATGGGGCTCCACGGAGCTGCCTTTTGCAGCACGTGCCATAGAACTGGTCTATCCGTGAGCTCCATGGTTTAGGAGGTCACAACTGCATGAAAAAGGATGTGTTTTTCCAAGGAAATAAAAGTTACACACAGGAAAGGAAGATCTAAAATGGCCATGAGAATAATGTGAGAATATGAAGAGAGAGAAAAATGTTAGTATCTCAGTCCAGGATGGCTCTGAAACCCATACCGAAGGAAACAAATAACCAAAGAGAGTTACAGCGCAGTTTTAGAAAGGTGTTTTTTGTGAAAAAGCAGAGTTCTCACGTGTTTGTTGCACATGAGAAGGATGCAGGAGCCTCGTGCATGCCCAGGCTCCCTTGGTCACAGCAGGGGCTGTGCTGTCCCGCCTCGAGTGCAGCGACTGCCGTCACCCAGCCCCGAGCACTGACTGCACAAACAAACAAGGAGGCTTGTTCCCACCACATTCGGGAATTTTTTTTGATGAATTGCCATCAGTGGAGAATAATTTATCACAGCTGAACCATTTTTTGCTAGAAAACACTGTCTGAGCCATGAAATGTGTCAGGAAATACTTTTTAGCTGGAGGTTCTGTTCAGGATGAAAAATGCCTTCCGTGGAGTAACCGGCACACTGATAGCCAGGACAGGAAACAGGGATGTACAAGGAAAGTTTCCTTTTCCCAGGAGTACACTGTAAGGCTCAAACAATGGAATCTAAAAGCCTCTTGTCTGCACAATGGTCAATGACCTCAAGGTGAGGGATGATCTTGGAAGATGAAGGAATGGCAGTACAAGGACATGAGTGTCCTACACATCCAAACAGATGTCACCTCTGCCCAGGAAAGTTATTTAAATCTCAATACCTCCTAGGAAGGGAAAATTCCTCTCCTGAGGGAAATGCTTCTTTTTCAGGAAGGAAGTGCTTGTTCTCCTAGAACGACACCCAGCCAGCATTGCATTTCCACCTTTCACCAGAACTTCTCAGGAGCCATTGACTCTAATTACTGATTTCTTGTGCCATGTGGGTTTGCAGACTTTCCTCACTAAAATTAGTTTGTGATGACCTAGAAAGCCTGGGCACCAATGAAAATGCCTGTTGTCGGTATTTTTTTGAGATTTAGAAAGCATTACCATCTTCCCTTGTGATATAGTAAACAAGGCACCTATTGAAACAAACGGACAGCCTTCATTTTTGTCTCCTCTCTCCAAGAAATTACAGCTTATTTGAATGAAGCAGGATTCAGCTGAAACTAAATGAAGCAACTCTCCATGATCACCTCCATGTTTGTGACAACCAGGAAGGAAATAGTTTTCTGGTCTCACCAGAACATTTTCAGTCTGGGACATTTGTACTACCAGGAGTGGGCGAGGGCTGAGATCTCACCCCCCGTTACAAGAGAGCTGTGAGGCTGATGGAGTTCTCATGGGTCCAGCAAAATTTTTATTTTTCTCAGGTTTCATTTCCAGTTTTGATTTTCTTACATTTACACTGCAGGAAGGGATAGCAAAGTATCAAAACAAAACTCATTTCCAGACTTCAGAAAACATGTAAGTGGATTTAGAAAAGGTTGAGATGAAATACTTCAATAACATGCAAGCCTTCCTCTCTGCAGAGTTGCACATCAATATCTTTGTGGAAACAAACATTTTCTTGATTTCAACACGCCAGTGTTTCTCCTTAAAATACCATTCAGGCCCTCACCTAATTCAGACAGACACAACTCCAAAAATCCTATGACTTTCTTTAGGCTTTTTGAACTTTCCTAAGTCAAAGGTACCATTTTCCATTCCATTTTCTGGGACAGAAAGACCTACGAAAAATTGCAATTGTTTAACATTCACTGGACTTCTGCAGCAAAGCCCGAAACACAAACATTTATTCTCTTGTTCTCCAAACCTTTACACTTCACAGTTGGGGTCCAAAAGAGAGCATGAGACATTTCCTCAGTGTCCTCACCTGGCAATGGTGATGGGCACAGGCAAAAAGCTCCATGTAATTGGAATTACGCTTTTACATCCAGAAACCTCTTTGGGAAGCTGAACACGTGTTGTTCAAGCTCCACCAGCAGAAGGAGGGCGACTTGTGTCAGCCAGCTGCCTCCTCACTTCCCTCCCCATGCATTCCTAAGAATCCCAGTGGATGACAGAAATCTTGCTTTATTTCAAGCCCTCCATGTATGGATTAAGGCACTCACTGCAGCCTTCCAGCACTCCACTGCTCAAGTAATAGACTGTAATATCCCTGACATTCAGGATGAAAAAAACAGAATAAAATTAAAAACAGAATACATAATATTCACTGAAATAAAACAGATTTCCAATCAATTAAAACAGACTCTCCTTCCAATAGCACCAGACAAATAATACATTTACAAAACTAATCGGTTCTACACAAGCTGAGCTAATGAGTGTCATTTGGGTCACATCCTCAAATTGCAAATAAATGTTATCATTTATCAACCTAACACATTACTCAATAAATCTTCTGCACCACTGTTCATACTTATCAGCTGTGTCATTTAATATTCCTTTCTGGTTTAGAAAACTATTTCCTCTGGTGCCTGACCCTTTGTAATGGAAAACTACTGAAAACAGACAGTAGCTAATTCAAGAATCATATAATTTGAGGCTAAACAGAGCTGTGGCCAGTGTTGAAATGCTCTAATATTAATTTTTCAATGGGTCTCCTCCCAGGCTGAAAATATTACAAGCTGTTGGGATGAAATTTTCATTTAAGGAAGGTCAGACTGCAGTCAATGCCATAAGAGGTTTTATGGTATATAAAAGCATGAAAATTATTACCTTCTGTCCAGACAAGGAGACCTATTTTCTCATTCATGCAACAGCAACTTGGACAGTCCCAATTCCAGGCATAAACCCTGCCCATCTGAGCCACCTGATGCACACCACACCACCTTGTGTGCAGATTGGTGATTCTGGCGATTTCAGCATTTCCCAATCCCTGTCAAGATGGAAACGAAAAAGGGGGAAGCTTCCAAGCACCGTTGATCAACACCCCTCCTCCCCTTGCTGACAACCAGGGGGCAAACAGGTCTTGTTACCCCACGGGTGACACCTGGGGGGTCCTTTCCTCTATCCCAGGCTGCCCCCCCCAGCAGTGGCATCCTGCCAAGGCTCACCGCAGGCTTCGCACAGAGAGGCCCCTTTTCCCGACACATCCATTCCAGAGCTGAATTACTCAAGATTCATCTTCTTCATGGCAAACACATAAAAGCACAGGCACACACCCAGTGGGACACACGTGAGAGGGACATCCTGTGACTGCCCTTCTTCAGGGGTGTGCTTTTGTGTCTCCAGAGCATGTTTGGAGCCACTGCTGAACACGACAGGAGTTATGAACTGCGCTGTCCTCTTGGTGCTCTTGCTTTACAACCCACTGCACAGTGGACACAATACACAGGCACAGGCCCACATTTTACCAGAAGGGCCCTCACTCGCAGTGCCTGGGGTAGTAAATGATCCTTTCAACAAACACGGCTGAGCTGGGCACGCCGGTGGTCACCTGGCTTAGGTTGTTATGGGGATCTAAATCACTCCTCGTTTTCAATTCTCTTTCCCCTTACTCCTTCTGCTTGCTGCTGTTTTCCTTATTTCCTGCCCCACTGCTGCTCTGAGTAGTGCCCTTGCATTGATTCAAATATCCCCTTTAGCATCATCATCACTCCTATCCCTTCATCTTTATGGCTCCTAATATTCTCATCAGCTTCCTTAGTTTCACTTTCAGCTCATACCCCATCCATTTCCTATCACCTCATTTGCTTCCACTCCTTCATCTCCCTCCTTTTCATCCTTCTCAGTCCTTACCTTTCATCATTTGAGCCAGATATGTTTTCTCAGCCCCTACCTACCTCTGGCACCAGCACAGCTAAAAGCAAGGATGAGACAGCATTTTGTGGCCAGCTTGAGCCTTGCTGTGACAGAAACCCCCAAATGCAGGGAGGTATGACTGCTCCAGCAGCTGGAGACCCAAACAGAACCATAAAATGGCTTGGGTTGAAAGGGACCTTAAAGATCATGTTGTTCCAAACCCCTGCCAAGGGCAGGGACACCTTCCACTAGAAATATGAGCAGGCTGTCACTCCTCAGTAGGAGCGGTGGAAGTATGGATCGTGCATGCCACAGGCAAAGCTCTGCAACAACTCTGCAAAACTGGGGGCACACACTGAGGTGTGCAAAGATTTCCCCCTCGGGGAAGTTTTTATTGCAAAGTCAGTGAAAAGCACCCCTGGCACAAGAGGATCTGCTGACAAATAACATGCTGTCATAGATATAGGAGGAGATTAAATGTAATGTGGCTTAAATTATGTAGCCAAAAGCAAATATAAGTGTGGAGAGTTATAAACAACTAAAAATTAGAGGTTGATTAGGGGAACTGTTAGACAACCTCAGCTTAAACAGAGAGTTCTCACTACAGATTTGGCTCTCATATTGCTTCCAAACAGGTCTAGATCTACTGAAATGCCCCAGCATAAGGAGTTTTGCAGCCTTCAAGAACTGGCTTTAACACATTGAAGTTCTACCTTATCTGATTTCACTGAGAATGTATGGAAACAAGCAAAGCTGCCATTCTGAATTTCCATATCAGCAGAACTCAGATAAACATGCCAACACCTCGACTGCTCCTTTGAACTGTAGTTTTGATCTTACTGCTTTCAGTGAGAGCCCTGGAAACTTAACAGCATTGGAATATCCAAACTGGTATCTGCTGTGCAGTTCTGAGAGGGAACTTTACACTTGACTGTTACATTTATTTTAATGTTTGTTTATATAATTTAATAAACACAGCAGTACTATAGATGGAATTTGGCAATGTGTAAATACCTCAAAAATAGTATGCATAACATTTATGGCACAGCATAGTCATAACACATCAACCACTATTAAAAACCTATTTACTCGAATTTTAGGGTTGCTCTTCACACTGTTAAATGTCTTAGATAAGTTTATCCAGCCATTTCTAATGTAACATGCAACATTAAAGTAAATGCATTTGCAGTGCCTGTTGACCACTTTCACCAGTTTAATAAACCATGAATAATAAGGTACATGCACAGAAGTGTCGAACAAGTATTGGGCAAATCTTCATTATTAAAATACTCATCTCCCCAGCTAAAAGAAACACCTTTTCTTGGAATGACAATATGCTGAACTCATGTGAGTTATAAAGTCTCTGTGCTTTCAGTAAATATTTTCCTTTGTGAGCCTGCTCTGTGTGCATTGTGTGTGTGTGGGTGCTTCAGATGAGTGTTTGCTGGCAGTATTTACATTTCTGTATGCAGAAATGTATCACCTGTAGTGACAACGAACAATTGCTAAGCATCTTGTAGAGCTTTGTCTTGCTCCAAACAACTTCTTCCCTCTTGCACATAAAGAGACTGCTGATTCCACAACTAACTGTGTTTCAGCACTTAGAGCAAACTTCAGCTTTATAACCTGGAAATATCTTGATTCTGCCTCGTTATGTACTTCAGGCAGCTTTTAGGTAGTCTCATGTGAGGAGTACATGCAGCCTATTCCACGAGAGCATCTATCTTCAAAAACAGAGCTGAGCCTTGAGAGCATTCACAAACCTCATCCTGCTCTCTGTTTCACTATAGTTCGTATTGGTGCACAGAAGCAGTGAGTAGATGTTCACAGGGATGTGAACTTTATGCAAATTCCTTGCCTGTTTATTCTGTGAAGATACATTCTGTACCTTGATTCCTTTGCTAAACAGTCCTTCATTTAACTGCCTCTCTGTGACGTGTAATAATTACACCCATGCACAACCAAATTCCTCTCTCTGTGCTTTCCCTTTGTCCTTCTCCCATTCAGCAGTATGCAAAGCCCCAGCTATTCCCTGCATTTATCATGCTTCTCCCTGCTGCATCTCCTGCAGAACCCGGCTTGCACGCTGAGGAACTGCCAGAAAAAACCACCACCCAACCATTTAACAAGACTTTGAGCACCAGTCACCTGGATTTACTCTGTGGGTCTTGAAGCTGGTATTGATCACAAGGAATAACTCTGAAATAGTAGGTTCTGGGAAAATAAATAGAAACAGCCACAAGGTTTGTTGTTTTTTTTTTACCCGTGCTTCCAGGTATTGAATGTTCCACTGTGAAAACCATTCTGGTTATAATTCTTCCCTTATCCTAACTTCTTTCTGCTGCTTGCTATTTTCAGTAAAACCTAATAAATAGTTTCTCTAGGGTTTTGTTTTCAAGGATACAGAATAATGGTCGTAACTTGCCTCAGGTGCCTGTTCACCATGGTTACCACTCGAGTTTCAGAGAGCTGCCCGTCTCAGCTTCGGACTGCCAGAACGTGGGCTCAGGGAGGGAGCTCCTGGCAGGACAGGAAAGCAGCTTGGGCTCTCCTAAGGTGGCAGAATAAATTACAGATTAATTGCCACTGTCTAAGCAGTGACAATCATAATTTATTTTTCAACAAGGTATGACATCAGAAACCTTAAAAAAAACCCCATCCTTTCAAAGGCAGGTAAATTAACACAGGTATGTAATATGTCTCATCCTGTGATTATTTATTATTGCAAAACTTTCTTGACCATCCCTGGAAATGTCAAAATTTTCACTCTGAGCTCTGTCATGTCTTAGTTTTTCCCTTCTTCAACAGTATGCTTAGACTTTAAAAAGATTTGTCCATAGCACTAAGCAGGAATCAAAGGATGATGAATTTTAGACTTTGATTGCACGTAAATTAGAGATACAAGAATGCATCAATATGCTACTGTTCTGAGAAACGACTGAAGCCTTTTCTCTCACCAGTTTTATGGTTGTAGGAGTCTGACTTGTATGAGGGTACTTTATTTAGTTATGTCACAGAGCAGGTTGTGCTCTGTATAGTGCAGTGTCTGCTGACTGAGTCTTCAAGATTAGTGATTATTCTCTAAAGATGAGATTCTGAAAAACATCACCTCATCAGTGTGCTCTCTTTAGTGCACACGTTAGTTGACATTAGCAGTCTGTTTTACTTCAGGCTCTGCAGCATTTTGGACATATTTTTCCAACTACTTCAATAAAGTTTTGGTAGAGAGCTCAGGGTGTTAAGCACATGTTCACCATTAACAATAATGGCAGTCATGCACATACTGCTATCAGGACTTCATTTACTAATTACCTCCAAGGCTTTCTATTCTAAACCAGATACATTAAGTGTAGCATTGGCCAGAATGCACTTGAGTGTCTTTCATTCATACTTCTGTTCCAGGCTCCAGACAGACCAAATATTCTGATCGTGTCACTCTTTGATGCTAAATTGGATACAAATGTACTCAGATAATTAATCACACTCTGTGTTTATTGTGCATCTTTCTTATTATTATGCAAGCAGATTTCTCACAGCTTGTAGTTCATTATCAGAGTGCATGAAAACAGCTGATTACCTTTCTTCTCATATAATTACATTAACAGCAAGGCCAACTTCCTTTTTCCATATATCTTTGACCATGTGAAATCTTCTGGGAAAGACTTGTCAGGGGAAAAAAAAGAGCAATACTTCACATTATGTAGGTTTCAATTACCAGTGCCAAACACTATGTCCAGAAATACCCAGTATTCCCATCCCCACAGAAAGCAGAAGGAAAAGAAAGAAATGCCTTCTGCTGAACCCCAAGTCCAGTGGAGATAAACTCTGCTCTGAGTTGCACCTTTCTGCCTCTGTCTGTACAGGGTCAAGCCCAAGGAAAGACTTTGCCATGGCTGGTACACACATGAAGCATTTTTTCCTGTTACTGCTACTGTCATTAAACCTTTCTCAATTTAAAAACAATCAATAGTTTATCTTCTCTGGGTGAACTTTTTAACAAGCTCATACTATCATTTTTAAACAGAACCTTGCTGAAAGCTGGTTTAATGTGGTTTGGAATTCACATGAGGACCCAGGGAGAAAACATGGTTGACATGAGCAGAGAAACACACTGACCAATCCATTTATCCTTTATGCTGACGTCAATGAGTTTGCACAGCATAAAACCTGCCTGAACGTCACCACCACCTTTCCCAGGACGAGTCATGCTCTGGAAAATGTCACTAGACCATCCTCTTTCCTTGGCAGCACCACTCCCGAGGCAAATAAAGGCTTAATGTTAAAAAGATGCCTTAACACCCTAACAGTTACAGAGGACACAAAAAAACCACACACAAAAAATAAGAGTGCAGGGGGAAAAAAAAAAAGAAAAAGAGTGTAGAAGTAGTCTATATTTAGATAGATTTGGCTGAAGAAACATGTTTTCCGTGGATCTGTATTTTCATTGTTAAATTATTTAAAAAATCAAAAATTGCCATGACCCAAGTTGCATTAATTCACTGACTTTACTCATCAACACTCTGGGCCACTGGAGCTCAGATTTTTTGCCTTATCCAGATATTGCTTTACTCTGTGTCTATAGTCCCAATAGTCTATAGTCCCGTTCTTTGGAAATGGTTGCTCATATTCCAGCCATCCCACAGCTCCCTCTGTTGTCTGGGCCCTTGGGGACCTGCCCAGACCTCTCCGTGTTCCCCTTGGCCAGCTCCCTGTGTGTTCTGAAGAAGACATGGACATTTACATCTGGAGCAGCTAAAAGAGAGGTGAGCTCCACTGGGATTTGCATTCAGCTTTTTAATGATGGGTAGCACCTAAATAGCTTCACCTAAACTTATGCTGAAGATGTGTATTTTTTAAAAAAGTAGAAGTGTTACTTGGTGACCATTATTTTTATTTCATCTTGACAGGATTTGTAATTTTTTAGTTTCATTAGATTGTAAGAAAGTGTACTATGAGATTTTAGCTTCCTTGTTGAGCTCCCATAGTAGATCTTTCGCTTTGTATTGAATTTGCATTGTATTATTATTCATAATTGTCCCTTTTTGTCTGATAAATTGCAGAAAAAAGAAGGAGAGGGGCTTAAATTCTATAAGGAAATAAAGAAATTTGATGGCAAAAGATTAACACTGTGTTGACTCACCTTAGTGTTCTCTTCAAGACTAATATTACAGGAGAATTCATAATCTAAGCTTCCCCTAAATATATCAAGCATCAGCCCATCTCTGACATAGAAAAATACCACTCTTATGAAAAGTCATGGTAAACACAAACCAGAGAAGCCTTTGTTCAAGATGCTCTAATTGGCTCCATCCATTGAAAATAAACACAGAGCTGCTGTGTCCCTGCACAGGGGATAAAATCACCCTTGTCCTCCCTGTGCAGCTTGTGCTGAGTTGTACAAACAGTGGAGCAGATAGATTTTCCTCACTCAATACTTCGATGGGAAGGGCTGCCAATCAAGCACTGGTTTCCAGGAGATGGATGAAGCCGTGCCAGAAAGGGCTGCTTCACAGCCAGGGTTCCTTGTGTTTGTGAGGAGACTCCTCAATTCTGCCCCACAGTGCAATGACAAATCCTCATTTCTTACCATGTATCTTTTGTTTCAAAGAGAGAATGCTTGAGCAGTTTCTGTGCTTATTTGCATACGGGCATTTTACAACACATATCATCAACCCCATTCCTTTATGTAATTACATCGGTTCAGCTTTTCCTAGGGCTTTCTTCTCCTTCTCATTTTGCCTTCACCAGCAATAAACTTCTCTGTGCAAGCCTCTAAATTATCTTCTGGACCCAATAGATGTCTGGAGCTTTAATCAAACTGAATCCAGACTCCGCATCCTTTCTCATTAATTTGGTTACACATGAAAAACTGTAGAGACAAATAACACTCACTTCTATTATGCTTTGGAATCACTTCTGGGATCAAATTATCTTTCACATCTGGATGAAGCTGTTGACCTTACTAGGGTTGCATGTGCAGATATGAAAACAGAGTACAACGAGACCAAGAGATGCTTAATAAATTAATACTTTCAGAAAATTAGCTCCCCTCTCTGATGGGATAAAGCAGTGGCACAAAATCAACCATAAACACAGACACACAACACAGAGTCCTCAATTATTTTACTAAAGGTTATTTTTATTTGTCTGTAAATTTACTAGGAGGGCAATTCCCTCTGGTAGCCCTTATTAAATTTCATAAACCTGTTATTTTATTATTAATGACTTCCCTCTAGAATTTAAAAACAAAAAAAAGGGGAGGTACCTCACGCACTTTGTAGTGCTCTGGTGTGTCAGATGCATGTTTAAATACTGCTTACACATGTATCCCACCACAACAGCAAGTAGGCAAGAGAAACTTTCAATCAACTTCCACAGTGCCAGGTTTTGTCTCATCACTGCTTCTAGTCTTTTATGCTAGAGGGACAAAAAATGATCTCCACTACTAATTTTACATAATAAGCAGAGTAGTCTTTGAAATTTCTGTTTGATTCTTGTACATATCTCCTATGAACATGAATATGTAACATGTTTTCACTGCTAAAATACTGGAACTTGTTCAGATGGTGAATTGTCCATGAGACTTATCCTTGAAAACAAGAGCATCATTCTTTTTTAATTTCTTTTCAAAAATTAGTATATGAAAAGAGAGAGAACTCTGCCCTCAGATAATTACTTACGTAAACTGGTTGCCTCTTATATCAAAAGGAAGCCAATAAATATGGTGCAACAAAAGACATAACCAAGCATAAGTAAAAGGGGGTTTACTTAGTCCTATGATTACATGAGATGAAGGTAAAATCACAGGTCTTTGATGGGCAAAAGCTGTATCTCATCTTGTCATTTGTGAAATCCAGGATGTTTCTAGTTATGCTGTTTTGGGCCACTGTTTTAGTTTTCAATCTTTTCTCCCCTTTGCCTCCTCCCATTTTTATTTCTATTTTACCAAGAGCTGGAATTTAATTTCTCCAGAAGGCCATCTTAGAGCAGTTCACTCTCTATATGGGTTTGAGTTCATGTACTGTGGGCCACTTTGAAAACATGAGATGAAATCCTCTTGTTCTCTCCTGGTATTCCCTGGGACACAACATGCTCTGACAAACACCTTCTCAACCCCAAATCATCCCATTTGGAGTAGCAGGGCTTGCTGAATCCCAGAAGGAACACTCAGTCTGGAGGCAGCACAGACCTGTCCTCCTCATTTTGCTGTGTAAGAACTAAAATCTGGATCAAACATCCCCAAAATCATCACCCTTGTGAAAGAACAACAGATGGACAACCACAATTTAGAACCTCTCTGGAATTCCACTGGAATACTTAGCAATCTCTCTCTTGTTGTTTTTGTTGTTGCTGTTGATTTATTGAACAGAGCAAGATTAGAAAGTACCATCTTGCTGAAGAAACTGGAAGTTGTAATGAGTTTTGTGGTCAGCAGTGATCATATTAGCTTTCCCTAAACCAGGATATATCCAAATTCTCATCTAATTACATTTTCAAGATGAAGCAGGGGAGAGAAAGGTCACAGCATTATAGCCAGCATATTTTGTTTTCCTCTGGAAAGAGTACAAGAATAGTTTCAATGGAAGCAGTTTGCGATTATGCTTGATAATTTGTAATTAACTCTCCAGGGTGCTGTGAGGCCTAATTAATTACTTATTGGAAAGCATTTGGAGATCTTTGGATGAACGTTGCTATAATAATGCCAAGAATTGTTGTTATTGTTATCGTTAGGTATTTTCCATCCCCAAATGCAGTTAGGTGGAAAATGTACCTTTATTACCTTATGATGTCTTACAGGCAGGACTAATCTGCTGAAAAGCAGTATTTAAAGGCTGAGAATAATTTTCTCAGCAGTGGGAAGCCAGAGATGTTTATTCTAAACGTGTGAATATAATTTATGAGCAAGGCAAATACATAAATTGCATTCAGAAGTTTCACAGTAATAACACACTTTATATTCTCCATCTGCAGATAAGCAGGTGCATCTATTCGTAGAATTTGTCTTCAGTTATGAAACTGTCTTCAGTGCTGTGAAACTAGTGCATCATGAATGCCTCTGTGTGTTTAGCATCCAGCATCCATTCTCAGGCCTGTCAACAGGAACTTGCCACCTGTGCAGCTAACCCAAATTAATATAGAAATGGAGGGTCATGAAGATATGAGGCTCTCTATTCAAACCAGGATGATACCTTGCTGCAAAACATCGAGAAACCAGTCCATCCAATATTTGTTTTTCAAAGCACCCGGGTTTGCAGAAGAGAATAACATGCAAAAAAGAAGGCAGATGTTAGCTTTTCTCCCAAAAGTCAGACAAGAAAAGGACAGCTTCAAACAACCATCAGCTTGCAGGAGGCTCGAGCTGGAGGAAGGAGCTGGCTCTTGCAGTCTCTGCTGTTCAGATGAGCTCTGAGCTGCGGAGGAGGGAGACTGTGAGCAATGGGATGAAAGCTGTGTGCAAGGACTCAGGAGCCTCTCAGTGTCTCCAGACAGAACTCCAAAAATGTTCACTCTTGGTACAGAAGCTGAGAAATCTGTAGAGAATTTTCTCAGTATTATAGACATTTTTCTTCCCCCCCCTCCCCAGATCTTACTGTTTTACCGTAGGTAAATCTAAAGCAAATGGTTAAATTATGCTCTGTAGCTCCTCACCGTATCTACTGTTTATCTTCAGCATCAAAACCCCTGCAGTGAAAAAATATCTAATTGTGTTACACTGAAGAGTCCAAGAGATAGGAAATATTCCTGAGGTTTCCTCACTGTGAAGAGCTAACAACCTGGGACTCTAAAGCAGGATGCTCTGCTATACACTGTTCAAACAAAGAAAGGCTGAAGTTTGAAGATAGTGAGTGTCTTTCAAGTACAGATCGACCCTGGAGGAACCCTGCCAGTGCTGTGGAAGTGTGGGTAAAAATAGACACAAATATGCATATGATCTGTGGTAGTCATAATAATTATCCAGAGAAATATGGTTTACTATTAGCATGTATTCGTGTTCCTTTCAGAAGAAGACAGATCTCAAAATGTATTGCTTTCAGTATTTTTTCCCATGTAGTAATACATTTATGAATAAATCTCAAGATAACTATATAACACTCTTTTTTAATGTATTTTTTTTCATGGTGTTGAACGTGTAGTTCCCTCAAGCATTAGCTGTCTCTAACAAGCAGGTTGTGGTGCCTCTCTGTTTACCTTGTCAACAGTACTCATTTCTGTTATCACTCTTCTGGAAGAACAAAGTTTCTAGATATGCCTCAAAGGTGAACATAATTACGCTGTTTACATTGTTATTCCTACAGGGATCATAAAATAGTACTTAGAATGATGTTTACCGTCATCAGCGAGGCAGAAATCACTCTGTACATATGAGAAAGGCAGGAAACAATACCCTGTCACTGACTAATTACAAATGGGACTGTGCTGTGCAAAGATCCCCTGTCTCACACGTGATGTAGGTGCTGGGTACATCAGTAGCCTGAAGCATTCAGCAATTACTCCGTCCATCAAAACAAAATTTCTCTGAGGTGTTTTCATTGGGGCCCTGCAGACAGCGTGACTTACCAGTTTCTAACTTGGTATTCAAAGCAACAAAATAAATAAACCGAGTATAATGATGTACATGCTTCAGTGCACCAAAACCCCCACATCCTTCCTCTGTGCCAGACTTTCCTGGTTTTTTGCTAGGGTCAGCAGCAAAGTTAAGTGGAGCCCATGGAAGAATTTCTTTTAACTTCAGTGTGGTTTGTGTCAGAATTTTGCAGTGGGGCTCATGAAAAACAGCAGTGCAGTGGAAATTGTGCTGCAGGGGAGTTCACGCCAAGGGAGCCCAGGTGCTCCTCCTGCCCTCTACCCTGTGAGCTGCCTCCCTCTGTGTGCCCACGTGCAGTGAGAACACAGACACAGCAACACTTTTTAAAGTTGCTTCTCCAAAATACACAAGACATACTGATTTAAGACAGCTTAACAAGGATAAGGATAATCGTGCTTTGCTTTAGATGACAGCTTGGATTTTTGCACAAAACGAAGTATTTTCCTTATTTCCCGATTGCTAATCACCAGTGAGCCTGTTCCATTCAAGACAAGGTAAGTGTGATGTGATCTTATATTCACAGTCTTGCTGTTGTAATATTGAGTTTATCCTGGCTGACACTTTCTTTACCTCATTTGGTAGCTTGGTAGTCAAACATCTTTGCTGTTTGTGGAGGAAGAGCACGGGGGAGGCATCAGCTCCACTGCACATCCATGGCAACGTCAGCCACAGAAGTTCAAACTAATCAGCCAGCATCATCAAATATGTATCATAAAAACCCAAAAGCTATCATTTTGGAGGGAAGAAAAATAATAAAAGAACTACAGCATACGAAATGCATCAAGGATACAGCAAAACCAATTTTTGTGGGAATCCTTGGACCTTGTCAACACAGCACTGTTGTTTATGGAGGCAATTATGCTGGTATAAACACACTGCTGAGAGAAAAGTGAAACTTGGGAAGCTAAACAGATGGAGGATGTACCTTTACCCTGGTGAACCCGGACAGTAGAAAGGTCTGGGACAGTCATGCTGTGTTGGTGGCTCAAAGTGGTCACCTGCGGGTCACACTGGAACCCCAGCATCGTCCTGGGGCGCCAGTACAAGAAGGACACCGGGGCACTCTTGCTACATCTAAGAACATAAACCACAGAATCATGGAATGGTTTGGCTTGAAAGGGACCTTTTAAAGTTCATCCAGTCCAATCCCCTGCTGTGTGCAGGGACACTTTCTACTAGACCGGGTTGCTCCCATCCAGCAGGGCCTTGAACCCAATAATGCTTCGGAAATTACTGTCCAGAGACCAAAAGGAGTTTTGAGGGGTTTTGCAGTAATTTGTTTTTTTCTCTTTTTTAATCTAAGAGTGAGAGCTGGTGACTTCACTGAGCACATAACCATGGCTGACAGCGGGGTCAGGGTTTCCACCAAGCTGTGAAGCTTGTTCTCAGCACAGCACTTCCAGCTGCAAAACACAGGGCAAGCTCAGGGTTATTGCTGTCACATATATTTAAGAGGTGACAGTCATGAAAGAAAGGGCATAGAGTCCACCGGAGGTACAGTTCATACATTATCAATTTCACAACCCATCTGTTAAATTCTTATCTCTTTAGATTTATTTCCAGCTTGACAAAATAAAGCTCTAAGAAGACAGAGGCACCTTCCAATCACTCAGAAGGCTGAAATAAAACATTTCCATATCATGGTTTGCTGTATTTTTTGTCATTTCTACGGCATATGCCAGTCTCTGTTACTCACCGAGTATTTAAACTATTTTAAGTGAAACTGGAGACAGAATTGTCTGCTTTTATCCTACAGAGTTTCAAACTAAAGAATTTATCAGGTCTTAAACACTTCAGTGTTGAATCTGAGTTCATATCATAACAGAGAGGCAGTTTTGGTGTTCTTGTCCTTCCAGAACACTGTTCATATTATTCTCTGCAAATGGGGAAATATTTAAAAGCCTGTGCTACCTACCTCTAAAGCAGTGACAAAATTTCTGAATTGGCTGACATGTATGTTTTTCTTAATTATTTCTTATTCCATTGTAGACCAAGGTCACCAGGTTCAACAGCCATTCACATATAAGGAGACCCATTGATTGTGATGAAATTATTTCTGCATTTCAGTAATAATGGATAAGTGCTCCAAATTAATTGTATAATTAGCTATCCTCAATACCATTATATAATTACTCTTTTTTTAACCATCTACATTAACATGATTTAGTAATTAAGATCTACATAATGAAAAAATATTAAAAAAAAATTATGAAAAATTGCTCACAAACTCTCAGACACATGAAGAAAACACAGCTGGGAGCTGGGCTAGCACAGACAGAGAGCTTCATCGTGGTGCTTTCATGACTTGTCCCCCTCCTCTGGACAGCCATTCTGCTTAGAAAAAAACCTTTTGTTATGGCCCAAACCATATGTTAAAATTACATTTGCTACTTTATATTGCTGGTTTAAATTCTAAGACTTGTCTGAGGAACACCATAAATTTGTTTATTGCAATAATCTTTTAATTTGTATGTGGATAAATTAACGCAGTTTCTTAGGTGGACCAGAAGGACGAGAATACAGTCAAGAAATCTGTTTCTAGGAAGGTCTAAATTACATTAGCAATATATTTTAGTAATAACAATCAAGCCTGTCTCATTTCCCTGGGATTAATGACTAGCTGGGAGAGCTGATGGCCTCAAGTAGGAGCCATTATTTTATTAGAGATAATTTTTTGTTTTGTTTTGTTTTAATTAGGCAACGATTAGAAAAAATCCCACCTTCTCTGTGTGTAAGAGGAATGAAAGCATCACAGGAGAAAAGAATATAATCACTTAGAGAAGGGAAAAGTCTCTTTAAAATGTTTGATAACCTTTGGTAAGATAACCAGGTTAATACAGCAGCACACCAGTATTTTCTGTGGGTTTCATCTGCTCTCTCAAGTGTTTGCATTTCTCTGCTCCCAGCGGGGTTTTTTGTTGATGTTTTGAAAAATGAAGCATGTAGATTTTGAGAAACATTTGTAAACCTATTGTGCACGTTTGGAAAAGGTTTTACAACATAATCTTTTCTTATGGGTGGCTCTGTCTGACTTCAAGTCTGTCAGCTGGAATGCATTGCAAACGGGTGAGGAAAAGGAAGTCTGGAAAATGTCAAAGACCTTTAAAACAAAAAAACCCACAAATCCTTGGGGAGAAAAAAAAAAGCCAAATCAAACCAAAACACAAGAGAAAAGTCAGAACTTTACAAACCAAACAATTTAACCTCTCTTACCAGAAAACTATTGGAAAAAATAGTTAAATTAACTCATTGCAAGTACCCAGAAGACATCAGGGAAATGGGTAACAACCAACACAAGTTTATCAAGAACTGTGACACTCTGGTGACAAGTTTCTTCGTTGTGAATCGTGTCAGCTATTTTCCTGTGTCACAATAAAAGGCTGTGCTACTTCCATGCAATTTTCTTACAGTAACATGACTTAGATGAGCTTGCTGGGGTGGCCAGTGAAAAACTGCCAGCAAACCCACACTGAGAAGGAAGGCAGGAGGGGCTGAAGTGTCAGAGGGTGAGGACCTGGCAAGCAGCTCCTGAGAGAGCTGCTGCACCCTCAGGTTCCTGCAAGGACAGGTTTTATTAGTGACCAGTGAAGGTCACAGCACAGACTTATAAAATTTACACCCAACATGGAGCAGAAGGGAACTGCAAACACTTTGCAGTATGAAAATAAGTTTTAAAAAATCAAGATGGTCTTGACTTTTGGAGTTGATCTGAAAAGTAAAAGTACTTTTGAGTAGGAACAAATTTCATGGTTAAACAGGAACAATCAGCTGCTCAAGTACAGGATGGTGAAACACACCCAGTTATGGGTTCTGTAAATCAGAAGAAAG
This sequence comes from Ptilonorhynchus violaceus, assembly GCA_013397565.1. Taxonomy (NCBI): domain Eukaryota; kingdom Metazoa; phylum Chordata; class Aves; order Passeriformes; family Ptilonorhynchidae; genus Ptilonorhynchus; species Ptilonorhynchus violaceus. The sequence continues at coordinate 2,606,473 of VZRJ01001411.1, read as the reverse complement.
TTGTGGAGATCAACCAAAAGTGGCTGAGAAGAGGAGAAAATATGACCAGAGGTTTACAGAATGTGCAGCTCACATAAGCACCTACATACAGCTACCATCCCTGATTCTGGGGAAAGGAGAGGCATGGTCCTATATGACGAGGTGAAACAGTGATTTTGTAGATAAAGGCAAGGGCAAAAAAGTTTTTCTAACTGTACCTGACCAGGTTGCACTTGGGCTTCCTGGCAGTTTTTGCACTTCTCAAGAAATGTTGTCAAGAACAGGAGAGGGAAGAAGCCTTCTTGGTGTGTCTGATAAGCAGGATCACACATCTTGAATAAGAAAACCTTAACCCACTAGAAAAATTGGTGTGCAAAGTTCAGACCACTTTGATCTTCATTCTCCAAACAATTTATAAATTACCCTCATCTCGCAGGTTTTCACTCTCCTTAAACTTGTTTCTTATAACTCAGACTGTTGTAGCTAAAGACAATCAGTGCCCATGACAATGCTGTTTTCAGTTCAAGCACACTCTTGATGACTTTGTCTTTGCTAACTTATTTGTCTTTGCTTTGTGAAATTATCTGCCATTTGCTCATCATGTTCTGCAAATCCTCTGCAGTAATAACTACATGCACCAGCCCTTCTGTCTAGTCAGTCGAGATTTGACAGCCTCTGTTTGTTAAACGAATCACTTCACTGAGACTTTGGAGCACACTTTTCATCTCTCTCCATTCTCATTATCCGGCTAAGGTCCTTATAACATATGGTCCTATTTTCCTAATTGCGTTCACCATTCCACGTCAAACCGAGCTAATCTTTCAAACCGTCAGGCTAATCAGTACAAAATGCATGGCCACTGTTTGCACACATGCTGGTAACAAGAGGGGAACAGGACCTACACAAATCAGAAAATGCCACCGAGTCCCAGCTGCCTTGTTTATTCCTCCCTCATTTTCTAAGATTATCTGAAATGCATCTTCTTTCGCATTTACATTTTTGGAGTGATTTTCTCAGCAGAGAACTATTAGCACTGGTGGCTGATGTCCTACCCAGCCAGACCTCCACCATAAAGTACAACTTTCAGTAGTGATTCCCACGAGACAGATCTTTAGGTGAAGGAATAATACCCTACAGTATGTTCTTATTATTCAAAAGAAAATACAACATATTATTTAAACACCTATAAGGCAGCAAAAATGTAGTTGGTGTGACAATTACCACTCATTTTTAGGTTTCTTGTTTGGTAAAAATAAAAGGTAACACGTAGTAATTTACTTATCACAGCTTTGACACAATCACAGCAAGCCTGATCGTTCCCCTACAGCAGGTTGGCTGGGAACCTAATGCACAGAGAGGTTGGGGAGATGCTGGTTTGTACATTTAAGCATGCAGCTGTAGACTAAAAGAAACACAGCCAAACCCTTCCCTTGCATTTTAAACACGTTTTTGGTATCTGGGCCAACTGATACATCATAAACAGTTCCATCAAAGCTGTATGAATCCAGTAGACCTGACCGAACTTCCAGTCATCTTCAGACTGAATTCTCTTTCCTCATGAACAAATGCACCAGAAACATGAAGTCTGAGCCAGTTCCGAGTTCGAATTCTCCTCAGCTTTGGTTCCATCCCTCAACATCCCACGATGCCCCTTGTGCCATTGTGCCCTGGGCCCCTTCACGTGTGTGTGGGGCTGAGCCTTTAACCACACACAGGAGAAAAACCCTCCCATTTTCTGGGTTTTCTCTGCAAACACAGCACTCGTGCCTGTGGGCAGCATTTCTCATGGTGTTGCTTCACAAATGCAGCACAGGAACAGCCTGAGAGCTTTGTCTCAGTGCAGCTGAGAAGCAGCTTCTCAGGCAGCATAAGAGGTGTAAACCCATGTTAAATTAAAATATGGGTGCCAAGGGACAATTGGTTTATATGATCAGAATCTGGATTATCTTTAGGTATAAGCAAATGCTTCAAATATAATTAGTACAAATCCTCAGAAGCCTACCTCAAATATTAGTTTCTGTAAAAACAATTTAGGTATCACTCCCCATTCCTGCTCCGTGGACAATCCTGTAACTTTCTCCTCGTTACAAAGATCTGGGTTTTCCTGATCTTGCAACAGCAAGGTCTGTGCCTAATCCACGATAACGAGCACTGAACAAGGAAGAGACTGTATTTTCTCATATAAAGGGAACAAATACAGGATTCAAGGGTCCTGCTCTCATTTCATTGGCACCTTGTGTGTCTCAGATTTATCTGCAACAGGAATTGTGGAACTGTCTTCTGTAAAAGACACCTAAGTACTGCTCCATGGAAATGTATGTGTTCACACTGGGGCCCTATTTAGTGCCTTGGTTTGATCTCCAGTCTAAAGACATCTCTGAAGTAACATCAAAGCATGATTTTAGAACAGTTTTTCTTACATGTATTACACAGAGTTGACTTTATGCAATTCAACTGATACAACTCAGACTAGAAACCAAGTAGGTAGTTTTTTAATGTGAGACCCATGGCAGTGCTAGGACAGGCACATAGGACAGGAAAAGACTGCCAGATATAGGGAGAGCCTCTGAGCAGGGGGAGATTCAATAGGCTGCTGTGCAATCTGCTTGGGAAAGAGATGGCTGAAGTGGGATGTCGCAGAGGAAAGTTGTGAACAACACAGGAAAAGTTAATAGGGACCAATTATCTGCTATTTCTCACCACAGAAGAGTTTGGGACGGTGCACTAAATTAATTCATGCAATTTAAGAAAAGGCAAAGGGCAGTGTTTTTTTCACGCATGCACGATTAAACTGTGGAACTGATAATTATGGGGTGTTGCAGGTGCTAAAATCATAAAGAGGTTCAAAAGCAATTAAACTAATAGAGGGAAAAACACTTCTGGGGCCAATCTACGTAGATGTGGCTGCTGTGTGGGTGAGAGCAGAAGAGCCAGGCTGCAGGTGTGCTCTCATTCCTCAGGCATTTCCTGACAGACACTGCCACAGACAAAGCCCTGAACTGGGTGACTCCACTAGTCCATCACAGCCAATTTTCTGGTTTATATTCTGAGTTTTCCCTGTACATAGAGGCCTCTCAGCAGGTAGTTCTACCCTGGCCACTCCAGAGCCCCTGATAGGAGAGGGCAGTCACATCCCACAGCAAAAAAAAACAGGCTACAGTGCTGGGCAGGCAGCAATGCCTGGCAGTAATTAATACAGGTCACCTAAATATAAAATCATTTGCTTCTAAACACATTACTAAAGTTCACCCAATGGCCAAAAGAAAACAAAATGTAATTAAGTAAATTATCTACTTCTCTCTGTTTCTGAGGCTGGCTGAAGAAGAGGGGGAAGGAGATGCTTAGGAGTTTGGATTTTCAGATTCAGATAATTAAGTTCTGCATTTGAGGCTTATTTAAATATATTGCCCAAGAGACCAGACAGAATGTGAGATGGCTGGGTACAAAACTTGCAGAGATAAAGAGAACAAAGCTGCAAGGCCTAAATGACCTTTTATTATTCCTGAATACCTTATGATGTTGGGAAATGAAGACTGTGAAACAGATGGAGCTGTTAACGAGTTTAGGCAACAACAAGACATATGCTCAGAAAAGCCTTAGAAAAAAGCTTGAATTTCCCATTAAATACTGTGGGTCAGTTAAGATCAGTCAAAGATAAGAAGGAAAAAGATAGCAAAGAGTAATACCATTTTTTTATTATTAAAAGCCAGAAGATATAAAGGCTTCTCTCCAAATGAGCTGCAACTTTTCCTCAGCCAGATGATACCCCAGCTGCCTCTGGTGGGCCGAATAGGCTCTGTATATCTCAGGGGAAGGGACCTGAAGCTGGTCTACCTGCCATGGTTTATGACTAAATAAGTGAGTTCAATCAAATTCAGCAGAAATCTATGGATATTGCACCGGCAGTCAATTGTTGCTTAAGACAACAGCACTAAAAATCCAGAGTTTTGTTTGAAAACTGGGGGCCTGGTGAGAGCTGAGGTGAGGTAGTTGAGGATTCTGGAAAAGCCACTTGTATGTGTCTTAGCTACTGAACTTGGCCCGTCTTGCCAAACTGTACCTGACAGAAAGGTTAGATAAGCTTTCTGCTACATTTCGTACTCACCACACACAATATAGAAATGTTAATAATTTATTAACATTTGTCATTAATATTGCAAAGTCAAGCATTCATGAGCTGGGTTGTCTGGGCAACCTTCTTTTTCGCTCTCTCGTGCACTGTATTGATGAGATGTGTAATTACAGCAGGACTTGCCATTATTTCCGTGGGACCCTTGCCTCGTTTGGTGCACGGATCAACCAGGGCTCCTTTAATGAGTACAGCTCGTCAATATTTCATTTCAGCCCCACTGTTAATTGTGTGGCTGCATCCCATTTACCAGCACTGTTTAAACGTGGTGCTGAGGACGGATCTGCCAAACTCCTCACTGACTTTCAAACCACACTCATTATTTCCCTGGTTTTGTGCAGAGCAACCGCTTGATCCCCACGCCGACACCACAGGGACAGGGGAGGAACCTGCTGATTCTGTTGTGGGGAACTGAATTACAAACAGATGAAGGCCACAGCACTTTGCCAACTTTGAATGTCCAGCCTGGGGCCTCTGGGAGGTGAATTTTTGAGAGTGCTCAGCATCATGTGGCATGAGGTACGTGCAGTGCACCCCTCCCATTGCCATCAGCTGCATCTGCAAGGATGCAATCTCGGAATTCCTACACATCACACAGTCAAAACCAACAACCTAATGATGAAAACATCAGAACTTGAAAATGCTGCAAGACTTACCACATGAGGTTGAATTAAACAATCTTTCTTGTCCAAATTACGTTCTGCTTCCATCTTGTCACTACTTGACGTTATTCAGACTTTCCTTCTCTTGCTCCCACACAGTCCCATGGAGTTGTGTCCTGATGCTGCTTTCATGGAAGTAAATAGAAAACCTTTCAATGGTTTTAACAGAGCCAGGCTTGGCCTGAAATGAACAATATCTAATGCTCTGTTCAATTTGGTCAATAATCTCTCCTCACAATACTGGAAACAAGGACGAAGTGACCCGCGCAGTGACCTGTGTCCTTCTCTCATTCCCTGCCTTCCGCCATGCAGCTGAACAAATTAATACAACTTCAAGGCAACCAACTTCAGAAAGAACAGTGAACGGTGTGTTCTCCTCCAAACCCCCAAATAATCTACATTTGTTTTGGAACTCTACCATGAATCACTTTAATCTTTCTTTTCTTGAGGTATTTTTTTATTTCTTTCTATGAATCCCATCCTTCCCCAGCCGAACATATCTATTCCGGTTACATTTGAAAACCCCTCAGATGAGGGTTTTAGTCATTTGCTTTTTGGTGAGTAATTGTGCTCATTTTCAGCCAGAAGGCAGTTAACCTTTTGAGACAGTCAATTGCCCTCTCTGTGTACCTACTGCTGCTCTTATGGGTGGTGGAAGGCTAAAACTTAATAACCTAGAAAAGATGAAACATTAACTTCTCCCTGACAAAAACTCATTCTAAGTTTTAAGGCCAGAAATTTTCAAGGGAACCTGAAAGATTTGGTTCTCAGAGAACTATAGCTGGAAACCTGACTAACTTAGTATTTATTAAATCACAGTCTGTATGACTCAGACAACATCTGTGGCACTTTTTTATATTTGATTGTGATAACTACACGAGTTTGAAGACCATTACTGAAAGGTAATGTAAAATATAGGGAATGCAGAGACCTTATATATCCTTTTTATCAATTAGAAAATCTTGTTTTGCTTCAGAAAAAGAACCCTATATACTCAAATTAAATGATAGCAATCTTTAACAAACACACCAGGAGATTGTGATTATCTATAAGCATATTAAACCCTGCATATCCTTGTAAAAATTCCATTAAAAAAGCATTATATGCATTACATATGCAAAACAAACATTGCAACATGATACTCTTGGAATACTACGTGATAGCAGCCAAATAAACTCCAAGTTATAAAAGACTATGCAAACACAGCAGAGACATTAATTTTTAACACTTTTTAAGTGAAATTCTACCCCACTTTCTGGAAAAGCTCACAATTATGCAGGCAAGCCCCAGGTGGCCTTTACAGGTGAGAACAGGGGGGGGAGGCTCTTTATCTGTGCCCTTGAAGGTGGGCTTGGAGCACCTACATTTCCTCCTTATTCCTCTCCCTTTACCCTGGAGGGCCACCAGAATTGGGACAACTGGGACAGAAAAAGACCAGGGGAGGTCAGAGGGTGATTAGACCCATCCAGCATTAGTGATACAGTGAGGAAAAAGAGAGCACAAAAAATATAGGAAGAGACAAAATCCTGTCTTGTATAGCTACCCTCTGTCAGTCTGGGAGTTCTAACACAGCATGGGCATAGCCAGAAATCCTGGGAGGTGGTTTTGAGGGGGAGGAGATGGGAGAAAATGAAGATGTCTGTGAGAGCTGGCAGGAGACACAGGTAGAGCTCTTCATCTGAAAGTCAAAGACAGAAAAAATAACTAGTTACGGCTTTGGAGACTGTTTTTATTTTTGTTTTTCTTTTATTTCTGCTTGCTAGATGAAGAGGGAACATGGCATTTCCATTGGGTTTGGATGCAAAATGGATCTGTAAAATCATTCTTCGCTTGACAGACTCGGTCTCCCGGGTGGCCAACTTTGAGAAGATGGTTCGCAAAATAAAAAAAATAAAAACAACAAAAAAACGCAAAACCTGCTTAATATCCTCACGAGTATAAAATCCAAACAGAGCTGTGTGAGACATGCTCCTACCCCGGGCTGAGTATGCTAATGATGATGTTGCTGTCTCAGAGAAGAGCAGCTGTAAAGTTGCAGAGTGAAGGGAGTCTCTGATTCACATCCTTCACTATTTCACCGTGCACCACGAAAAACCAGACTCTAGCTATGCCACACAAAGCAGGTGTTCTTTCACAGCTCCTCATCTACCCTGGTCTTATCTCAGTGTCTTCTCACCCGCCACAGCATTGCCACCAGGTGCCTTTCCTGCTCCAACAGCAGGAGAACAGCAAACCCCCAAACTGGCACGTCCACGGCTCTTTCCTTATCCCCATTTGCAGGAAAAGAGCTCATTTCTAGCAGCCTTTGTGTGGGCTTGAATAACTCAAATACAAATTAATTCTTTTTTGAAGCGTTCTAAATTCTTAATTCCTCAAATGCTAAGAACGTTTACTACTGAGAAATGTTTTATAGAAAAAGTTTCTTACTGAAAATCCATCTGGCTGCTTAAAGGTGAAAACTTGCATCCATTTCTTAACAGACCCCAAATGATATGCTCTTCTGATGTGCCTATTTCCAGGTGTTTTGTATTTTGCTGCAATCAAAATTACAAAACTTCTAAAAATTATAGCTCTTAAAATTATGTTTTTGTGTCTTTTTTCTCTTCCTTCAGCTGACTAGAGAGTCAAAAAAGCTAAAAACCATTAATATTCTTTAGGCAGTCATTATCTGGCACTTCTTAAGCAATTTCCTTGCCAAAACTAGAAAGAAATATCCCTACAAAGATACTTAAAAGGAGACAATACCTGCTTTGGTGATCACTCCATGCAAAGCCTTTGTGAGAACTGAATTTAAGCAGACATGCTTGGAGCTGGAAGTCTGTCTTTGTTCAAATAAGAATGAACTGACCCGAAACAGCATTTCAGCTCCTTTTCAACCCCTCAGAAACTTAAAGGTGTAGCTCAAGGAATGTCCTGCATGAAAGAATAAAATGGAAACTTTTACAATGCTCTGTAATTTCTGCCCACACAAAGGACACGCAGCCATCAAGCTCAGGAAAAAATTATAAGCCAGCTGCACGTGTTGCAGCATATCAACGAGGGATGACCTGATCCTGCTGGCATGGCAATTCCATGGAAACACTGTGCAAGTGAAAAAAAGTTAAAGGAATGAGGATTTTTATCTGCCAGCGCCTGGCAGAGGTGGTGTCTCACGCTGCGTGATAAGTGGTGATGCCAGGTGAGCACAAACACTTCCTCCAAGAACTCCTGTTTTCATTATTTTCATTGATCTGACAAGATTTAATTGAAAATTCAGCTCTGACCGATTCTAAAACTGTTTATTTAAGATGGTTTGCTGTATCAAGCATAGTTCCTGTATCTTTGCATGAAATTGTCTATACTTTTATAACCAACTTCAGTTTTCTCTATAAAATCTGGCACCAAAGACATTTTGGGCTTATGCCCCTAAGGACACACTCCTGGTCCAGTGCAGATCCACCAGTGGCCTGCTCCGCTTTCACAGCCTGGGAATGGAATTCCTCTTGATGGCTCCATGTTCCCAGTGGCAAATTTAGATGCTATTTGGCCCATCACCAGTCTTTGCACACCAGTAAAAACACATTAATGATTTCTTTATAAACACTTGCTCTCTGCTTTCTTAGATACTAAGCCAGGCAATGGCTTTCCATACTGTTCTTTTATTAAGAGGCTTCAGTGTTGTCACAGTTTTTCTCACTATCAGTTGGGTTTTTCCAGCTATTCCTCCTGACACTATGCCTGGAAATTCAAAAAACATGAAATATGCTGGTTTCTCCTACGGAGCTCAAGTATTTCTCCAAATTCCCAGCAAATCAGGCAACAATTATTATACAGTTTTCAAAAATCATAAACTATTCCAGAAAAGCTCCCTTTCTTCATATATCCATGATTTAAGAGAAGCAATTATCACTGCCAAGCCTTATTTTAGAGCTGCAGCTGTAACAGACTGAGAGCACTGTGATTTCATTAATAATCAATAAAAGAGGCAATAGGAGCCTTCCCTTTAAGCATCCTATTCATCGTGAAGGAATCTTCTAGTTTAAAGCAAAAATGTAATGCAGATGGATGATGACAACACCACTGGAAATATCTTAAGGCATTTACATATTTTTCTGATTCCAAAACCCATTAGAGAAGTCAGGCACATTTTGCACTCACTTTTGAGCACTGTGAACACCATGAATTTAATAATAAAAAAAGGTTCCAAGTCAGTGCTGGTGTAGTGCTAAATGCAACCTGTATTTCTCGTAGGTTTTTTCCTGAGTGACAATCTCGACAAGTCTAGACAGGCTTTTTCTCCCACATGTTCACTGAATTCTTCCCTTTTTGCTACTGAAAATTTCCAGCAGCCTCCACAGTGCAACAGTGCAGCCAAAATCAAACGTAAAAGAGTGTTACAAACCCTCAGTGGATAGTGGTGGGGAAATAATATTTTGCTACAAAACTAGGATTTATAACTTGAGCATCTTGTTTTTATGTACACAAGTACAAAAATCGTAGCCCTTGATGGTATCAGGGAGCGGTTTGCAGATGGATGGATGCTTATCTTTTCCTGCTAATGTTATGACAGTAGCCTTGTAATAGCTGGAATATAACAGAGATGAGGTTTTCAGGATGGGAGGCAACACCTTCTATTAAAACATAGCTGGAAGCATCATGACTCTGTGTTCCTGGTAAAAGTTTTGTGTCTGAAAATATCTTCTGGGGTTTGGTGTTTTTTCCCCCTTTACTGAGAGCAATTTTCTTCCTCCAACCACTTATGATTCATTCAAACCACCTATGCTGGGGAATCCCCCAACCCTCATGGTCTCTGACACTGCCAAAGACAGTTAAAATGTTGCTCCAAAGAGACATTCAGAGCTTCTCCATGGCCTTTGGAGTGAAAATTGTCAAAAAACATGTGGAGGAAAACAGGACTGCTGTTCTCTGTCCTGGCTTACCTCCCTCTGCAAGTATAAAAGAGGAATACACATTTAATCGTAGAATATTCTGTGTTGGAAGGGACCCACAAGGATCATGGAGTCCAACTCCTGGCCCTGGACAATCCCAAGAATCCCAGCACGTGCTGCATGGTGTGATTAGCACAGAGAATGGCTAAAAACCCCCAAGACAGACGATGCCCTGTGCGATCTCTGTGTCCATGTGCAGACCCAGCAGAGCTGAATGCAGTCAGGGCTTTGCACAGAGGAACCACCAGCATTTCCTGGAGCTTTCCACCAGCCTTGTCCCCAGCAGACAGCGAGGAGCAGAGCTGGCATGGGGCCACTCATCCTGGCTCGGCTCCGGCGAAAACAGGCAGGACAAGGAGGAGGTAACACCACTCAAACCAACAAAGCCTTCCCTAGCAGGGAGGTCAACGCAGCAAAAGACTAAGGGGTTGCTTTAGTTGTCAAAAGTGCCACCTTTTAATGAAAATGGCAAGCACAAAGTCACTTATTTTTCGTGTATAACATGGCAACACTTGTCTGGCAGTCAAGTATCGCAGGCATGCTTTCAGCGCCGGGCTTTTAATGAGGTGCTTGATCCTTATGTAAAATCAGCACCAGAGCCCTTATCCAGCAGGAACTAACAAGGAGCTATAAATGGCCCAATTACCAGACTGAAATGTCATTCACACATTTGTTATCTCCCACACCAACAAGGAAAAATAACACAGAGACACAGTAGCTGAAGGCGAATTGAAATTACTGCCGATTGAACTGGAACTTGTGGAGCTCTTCGTGTAATTCAAGGCTTTAAAATTTAATGTGAACTATATTTAGTTTCAAACATTCGTTGGGTTCATTGATATTTTGTTTTAGGCTTGCCAAAAGTCACAATATCCTTATTAATAATATTAGCAGCTCTAAGAGTTGCCTACATGGTGGTGTACTGAGTTCTTAAGAAAAGTTGTTTAAAGAAGTTACTTGGGGAGCAGCGGTCCTCAGGATGGAAGATTTCTGGGACACATGGTCCTGGAGGTCAGATGCTCTTCAAGTCACCATCACTTCAGGGTAAGGCATCCCTGAAGAAGGCATGTTTGTTTTCTAACTGAATTTTTCACCTTAAAGCTTAATCCTCCAGTGGCTAAATCATATGCAGTTTAACTTTGAAAAACAGATGCTAATCCCGTATTATTTAGATCTTTATATTGGCAGTACTGTAATACTGGAACATCTGAATCATAAAATTATAGAATGGTTTGGGTTGGAAGGGGCCTTAAACCTCATTTTATTCCACCCCCCTGCCATGGGCAGGGACACCTTCCACTATCCCAGGTTGCTCCAAGCCCCATCCAGCCTGGCCTTGGACACTTCCAGGGATGGGTCAGCCACAACTTCTCTGGGCAAATGGTTTCAGTGCCTCACTACCCTCACAGTAAATAATGAATAAAATCATCTTCCCTGGAAGAAAAAGAGAGCTCCTCATAGCATTATAATCTTTAATATTATAATATCATTATAATAATACGAGCTCTGTCAGGCAGTGGGAGTGCCGTGGCCATGGCACAGCAGCACTCAGCTCCTCCCATCTTCCCCACAGGCACATCCTCTAATCCAAGCAGAGCTCTGAAATAAAGATTTCCCACCTGGAGTCAGCACAGGCAGTTCCCAGCAAACAGGCACAATCTAAATCCCTCACTGCTTTCATGAAAATAAAGTTGTTTTTCCTCTTTCCTTTGCTGTGGGCTGTGCTATTACGGTGGGATACCCGGATCCATGCCGATGGGGGATGCCATGATCCCCTATAAAGCACTTTGGATGTAAAGATGAAACAAAGCTTTGCGCTGAATGTCTCATTCCTGAGGCGCTCAGGGAAGATGTGGGGCGTGTTTAGATCCCAGCACTGTCAAGTTTAAAAAGCCTGCTAAGAGAAAGGGAAGAGTGTTGAATTCCCCCTCTCAGCTCGAGCTGTCAGTAAATTCACTAATTGGGGCTGTGAAATTGCTCATTGCTGGTGTTATCTGAAAGGCAAACAAGGGATATGGATCAGGAGCTGAAACGGAGGAGCTGGTTTGAGACTCACTCCATTCTAGATACACCCAATACAGGTGTATATCAAACGTTTGCAATATATTGCAAGATTCCCAGCCAAGAATTTTCAAGTGGATTTTAATAAATGTCGTTAAATTTGCTTGCAGGAGCACGCTTATATTGCACTTTATATAAAAACAAATTATGGTAATGTGTGTTGCTGAATGCAGAGAGCTATAAGCACTGGAAAGAATAAACGTGTCTTATCTTCTTGCCTTTGTAAGTGATAATACTTCAGGCTTTTAATAGTGAAATAACATTTTTCTTACCTTTGGCATAGCATATTCATTCATTATATTCCACTGAACTTTGGTGCAGTGAAGGGAGACAGCCTAATTTTCAGTAATTTTTGGTAAATCTCATTTTACCACAAATTTTACAGAAAATAATGAATTATAGACACAGTATGTTGGGGACTGATGACTCCAAAGTGCATTTTTGCCAATTTTTTTTTTTTTTCAAAAAAAGGTATTAGAGAAAAAAAACCGAAAGTCTGATTTTCATCAAGACCATATATAACATGAGAATTTTTCATGAGAATATTGCTATAAAATATCAAGATCTTAAACCAATATAAAAAATTTCTCCTATCTTTTTGCTATTTTTGCAATTAATATTTAAAACACAATGAGCTACTTACTGCCGTTGAGTAGGTCTTTCCTCTTCTTACATTTTTACTTCTGTTTTGTACTTTTGGCTGGTCTTTTGGAGGGTTTTCAGGTGATTAGGGGGCGGTGTTGGGTCTGTTTTTCTTCTCCCCATTCCAACTGTTAGGATGGAAGAACAAGATAAATTACTTTTTCTACCCATCATTTTTCTCCCGGAGTATCCTTTGCATCAGCATTTCCCTCAAGCTGAACTCATGCTTCACCAGCTTTTTAAGCACAACAAACAATCTCGAGGTTGCCATCTCGGAGCAGAGTCAGCCCAGCTTGCAGGAGAGGATATCTCACTGTGCTCCCTACCCTGCACACACCACTCCCTTGGAAGTGTTTGCTCCTTTCTGCTGTTTAATGAGGGAAGCTTTGGCCTTTGGACAAAATGTCTACTTGCAGTGCCTGCTGGAACAGTGGTGGGTGTTGTGGATTTGCTGCAATATCCACTATTTTATGGAAATTTTCCTTAGGAATACAGTGGTCAGTGGTCCCAGAAAAAAAACCGATAAACCACAGACAGACACGGAGGAAACCACTGGAGTGGACAAAGCTGCTTCACTTTGTAACTTTTTAAAGATCACATGGATGAAGGTGTCTGGTGTTGGTTTGGGAGGGCTGGACACTGTGATCAAGCCAGATCCTCTTCTCAATCTCTCCTCTGATTTTTTTTTTTTGGTTGGTTGGTTTGCTGTAGTTTGTTTTTTTAATATCACTGAATCATACAATGGTTTGAGTTGGCTGGAGCTTTAAATACCATCTCATTCCAATCCCCTGCCATGGGCTGGGACACCTTCCACTAGACCAGGTTGCTCAAAGCCACATCCAACCTGGCCTTGGACACTGCCAGGATAAGGCATTTATAAAGATTGTCAGAAGTTTTGCCTGTCATTCTAAGTTGTGAAAGCTTACACAGAATTTTAGTTGTAAGCAAAGAAGCAAGAGTGTTTAAAGTACATCCCTACTTGAGACAAACAAGAACTTAATCCCTGTGCAGGAGTGGTCCCTACACTGCAGCCTTACTTGTGGATTAAATTTGCCACAGGACAAGACTTTTCAAAGGGAGTAGATAATCCTATGGACAACCAAGGTATCCAGAGATGTAATTAGTAGCTCCCAAAGAAGCTGGAAGGGAAATTCAAACATTTATATTTCAGATATTAGTGGGCTGGATTGCATTTTGTATCTTTTCATCCTGAGTTTAGGGAAAGAGCTTCATTTTTTTTTTTTTTCCAGGCATCTCACCACTGACAGAGACAGATTACTGAAATGTTTGGTCTTTAGGTCTCATTCAGTTCCTAATCACTGGATCCTTGGATGCAGTCAGGTACCATTTTTCTCTCCAATCACATTATAATTTGTAGGCGAACTCAGTAACACTTTCTAAGCTTGTTTAATATTTCTAGTGTGGTTGTCAGCTGGTTTATGAAATGTTTACCTTTACAGTTGTTTTTGTGTTCCTCTTGGTGAGTTTCTTTGGAAATTAAAGCTATCCATGATCTTGTGCAAAGATATTGCCAGTGCTGCTGACCACAAGGAGCACTGAGTTTCCTGAGGCCACTTTATAATTGCATTTTGGAATACAAATGAGTTTACTCTCCGAAGAAGATATTTCATTTGAATTCTTCTGAACTTCATTTCTTTTATAAACTCCTTCATCCAGTGTTCACGCAGTCTATCCACAAATTAAATAGCATTTTGTGACTGTGCAAGGTAGCTCCTGCATGGGATTCTGGCACACGATGTTGTCCCTGGTTTATAAGCTGTTCTCTGTGAGGATGAAGGACAGATGAAGCCAAGTGGGCACAACCCAAAGCCTGCGTGACGTGCGCCACTCTGCAGTGATGCTGAAACTGCAAATTCAGAGTCCCTGACTGGCACAGCCGTGAGTCAAATCAAAATAAAACAGGCAGCAAATTGCAAGTGAATACTGTCTCAGACCTCCCAGAGCCTCTGTGATGGAGTAATGCTGGAGTAATGCTGCCAGGTAGTGGCAATTGCTGTTAGAGCTGCCCCACGGTGGGGATTTGGGTCAAAAGTCTCTGGAAATGCCAGATTGTTCCCTATTTCACATTACTGTTTTCTGATTTTGAAAGCCATGTGTGCTAAACCTCCCAGCAGTTCGGAAGGCAGACTTCTCCAACTCAATATATGCCCTGTCAGAAAAAATGTTGCCACAAATAAGTGGTGATTTTCTCCTTGCATTCATTCTTTTTCTCCAGCTTTTTCGTGGCGTTTTTCCCTGTTTAACTACTAAAACACACTTGTGCACTGAGCAAGAGCTTCTGGGATCCTTTGGTCTGTCTCCCCAGCACTGTGGTGTCCCCACCAACCTCAGCCGGCTTCCATAAATACCTGAAGGGGGATTTTCTACTCTGTGCTCACATTACCTGTGTCAGCCCTTCATTAGAGTTTTAACGCACCGAATTCTTCCACTATCCATTTTTATATCCTCTAAGAATTTCTAATCATGATTTTCCATCCAGTCTAGACACTGATAGCTCATTTTATCTTTCCACACAGCGCCTGCTTTGCTGACCTGCTAACCATTTTTATGGCTTTTTGCTAAACTCCTTCCAAATTAGTCAACATCTCCCTGTTAATGATGCATTCAGAGTTAACAGAAAGGTGAAAAAGCATCACTAAATGAGCTACTTTCCACGTTAGCAGTGCCTTAAATGAAAGCAAGTTCAAGTGAAAAAGCTTATTTTAATGGTGGCAGCGTCTGAGTAAAGTCTGCTTGGATGTGGAGCACCGGGCAGGTGAGTGGCTGCATGAATTCTAAGAGAAAATGCTAATGTGGGAATGCCAGTAAACAGAACCATTTGGGTGAATATTTGAAGGATTCAGGAGAACATCATAAGGATTTCAATTTTATTAAAAATGTCGTGGAATTAAGTGAATGACAGAAATGAGTTCCCTTCCTGCTGCTTAAAGGGAAACGTAGTGGTTTTTTTCCATCCAAAAAGATGGATTTTTTTAAGACAAGCAATAGTTAGCATGGAGTCTCTGTAGCTGTAGACATGTCAGTCTTCAGGGAAGGGCTGAAATATTGATTCAGTCTGCAGCAGAAGGGATATTTGGGGCAGGGGGCTTGAGCTGGAGAAGTTTTCCCAAACACCAGTAGGGAAAGCAATGAGTTGTGATGAACCACAACCACGTGCTGCTCCTCTGTATTTACAGGCTACCATGCAGTTTCTCTGGTGTTACAAGTAAGCAGTAGAATGGACTTGTGTGGAACTGCTCAGCTTATAAAACCTTGTGGTTGTATGGAAAGATTTGTTTTAAAGTTAAAATTGTATATAGTTCTGTACATGCCTTGCATGTAGCACAGTGCAGAAATAGAAGAAATTAAGTATGAAATATGTCTGCTCATGAAAAACAAGAGCATGCTAAAAGTTGGAAAACATTAAATGCCAGCATCTAGATCCACAAATGTTAAAGCAAATACTTAATCTTTTCCACCTTAATTACATGAGTACTAATTCCATGATAAAGAGTCTCTGTCTGGGCTAAAGAAAAATATGAGTAAAGCAACTTAGATTCAACATCAAATCATGAGAAAACTTCTGATGCTTCCCACAGTTAAGCTAGGTTAAGCTCAAAACATTTATGGAAATTTATCAGAAAATATAACTTTTAATGAAAAGGAAAAAGGTTCTTGTAAATTTTTAATATGAACCATGCAGACAAATACATTAATAAGATTTAATTATACCGTAAAATATTTAGTGTTTCTCTCTATGCTAAATATTATTTTGAACATAGTTCTAGAAAGATTAGGAATCTTAAGAGATACTAAGAAAGAAAACAGGAACGAGTATTAAAAAATTAATTTTGACAATGTATTCATTGTATAGAATGGTGTTTCAGTCTTTACTTAACAAAAACAAACATTTTGGTCAGCTATTGCATATTAGTCCCTTTATAAATATAAAGGGACCAAAGCGTTTCTTATAAAATAAGAAACACTTTGTGCACTATGTTTAATTAATAGAAAAAACAGCTCGTGTGTTATAGGTCTCATTTAACAAGAATCACATAAACTACAATTAACATCCAAGTTCTGGCAGAAATGCAAAATTATTTACCAGTGTCTATGTGTACTTTTTATGATGCCAAAACTAACCAGCCATGTATTTACTATCAACCACAACGTGACTGGCTCATTAATGGACCTGTGAAATACACTTTCCTAACTTGTGTGCTGTTGCTATTTTTGCTGTATGGCTTTTGGTCTAACACTACTTCATAATTTATGGATGCCAAGTTTCCTGCACTGGATTCTGTCCACCCTCACCCTCAGCACCGATTCTGCTTCAATGTAGGCTACATCCATACTGACCTGCAGCCTGGGCTCCCATTCCCACACAAACGCTTCCCTGGTTGCCCACACACCTCCCTGTGGGTGCTGGGAGTTCAAATTGTGATTTAAACGTATTGGCAAAAGCAGCAGAATACCCCTAGGACAGCTGTAATTGGATAAGCAAGTGGTTATTCCCCAAAATGCACATTTCTAATGCCATGGCAGTCTCCCCTGCAGTACCTGAAGTACTGCACAACTCATCGGTGCCTCAGACCCACTGATTTCACTGAGGTTCAGAAGAATTAGGTGCCAGAACACCATCTAGTGAGGTTTTTCACCCTAAGAATGAACAAAATGCTTTATGCATCTAATAAGACCGACATTCAATAACCAGAAAGGGACTCCAAGGGCTTAGCTGGTTTCCAGGTGAGCATAGGGCAGGTAGAGCATCCAGGGCAGTGTGCTGGAAACCACTGGACAGTCCATAAAAACACACAGGATAAGTCCTTCCTGGGGTTGCTGTCTCCACCTGAATGGGAATGAGTGCTGTGGAGGTGGCCATGAAAATACAGGCATCCTTTTTAGTAAATGGGATGTTTGTCTTTACATTTCATAGAATCACAGAATGCTTTGGGTTGGAAGGGGCCTTTAAGATCAGCTAGCTCCAACTCCCCTGCCACAGGCAAGGACTCTGTTTAATGCAGTTAATCCATGTACTGACTCAGATCTACACTGATTTTTCAACATGCATATGTATAACATACATATTTGCACACGGACACAGAGGTGTCTATATGAACACACACACGCACACAACCTGTACAGAAGCAAAGCCTCCGACCTCTGCTCCCCCATGCCCTCCCACTCATGTCAGAAATACAGATTAGTCTTTTTTCTGCA
Organism: Ptilonorhynchus violaceus; assembly: GCA_013397565.1. Classification (NCBI taxonomy): domain Eukaryota; kingdom Metazoa; phylum Chordata; class Aves; order Passeriformes; family Ptilonorhynchidae; genus Ptilonorhynchus; species Ptilonorhynchus violaceus. The sequence continues at coordinate 2,588,852 of VZRJ01001411.1, read as the reverse complement.
GGGCACGATCACAATTTGAGGCAGAAGGGGGTGAGGAGCCTGTGCTGCTGCTGGCACGAGAGTGTCCCTGTGAGGACGATCCCTGCTTCCCGCGGGCAGCGCCACATCCAGGGCACTGTGTGATTAAGGGGATGGGGTCTGGAGCCTGCTCCCTGCACCAGCGGGGTCTGACATATGGAACAGGGGGAAGTGGTGCTCTGCATATCCAGCCCCAGCAACTCTTAATGTTTTATTTAATAATTCCTCGCAGGAGGAGGTGCTATGATTAATTTTGGGTACAAAATGCACACGCTGCTTCAATCTGTGAGCTCTTTAAGGGATCTGCTCGCAGCGGACACAAATTGTGATTTCCCATCCTACCTGGGCTCACATCAGCTGGGGCACCACAACTTCTAAAGTAGTCCTTGGTGGGTGGCATCTCTGCCCATGGCAGGGGGTTGGAACCAGATAATTTTTAAGGTCCCTTCCAACCCAAAGCATTCCATGGTTCTATTATATCATTATATTCTGTTTTACAGGTTTTCTCTGCCCTTCTCCACCACTTTTTGCTCCTTTTTTTTTTTCTTACTTTTATTTCTCTAATTTTTATCTCTTCTCCCTTTTGCCTAAAACACCTCGTTAGCTTTAACACACTATTTCGCTCTCCCTACTCTGACAGGCTGCAGCTTGGATTTGTTTCTTTTCCCTTTTATTTGGAGGCCCATAAAGGAGGGAGGGGAGCAAGTGGCCCCACGTGCACAGGGGCGGCACAAGGGAGGGCACCTGGGAGCCACCTGCCCCTTGTGCCACACGATGTGGGGGCATGACAGGGAAAAGCGATGGATGGGGAGCATGTGGCTGAAGGAGAGAGGCTGCAGGAGAGATGAGGAGCCAACAGCCTCAGAGGACACGAGCAGATGAACCTGCCCAGGGATGAGAGAGAGGAGGGCACAGTTTGCTGCAGCTCAGAATTAACCAAGGCAAATCCCACAAACCACCACAGACCTGCAAGTGTGGCAGGGGAGGCAGGAGGAGATGCACAGAAATCCTTTTTTGCTGTTGTTCTGCCACAGCTTAGCTCACTTCTTTGAAGGTTTCTGTTTGTTTTAGATGGCTAATACTAGGCAAATGTAAACTTAAAAAAAATTATTTTGTGGGGGGTTTGTGTNTTTTTTTTTTTTTAGATTTAAACCACTCTGTTCTTTCTCGAAATCTCAAAACCAGGAAGAGGCAAGGGCAGACCATCTCTGACTAGGCTGGCTTGGGGTCCCATCACATCTGCCCTGGGAGATAGAGACAGGAATGGGCAAGGCTGGCTCATAGTGCACCAGGCAGTGGAAGACATCCAATTTATCAGATCAGAAAATAACGTTAGATTTGGTTGGGGGTGGGGGGTTGATGCCTATAAGGTTTAGGAATATAAATCCCTCAAACTTTCACATATTTAGGCACCTGCTTGTATTTAGTGAAGGATAGGGTTTAGGTATAAAATCCACTCCTCACTCCTATTTCCACTCTTCCAAGCAGGAAACTGGGCACAAGAGACCTCACCTTTTCTTTATAATGTGTAGGACAATCATCCCTGCACCTCTCCCACTTTGGACCAGCAGCCTGTGGGTAGAAAAAGTGATCACTTGCTGTTGCCACAGCATCAAGATTTGAAACAAATATCACAATATTTGGCACCCCCAAATCTTGAATTTTCTCACCTCAGACACACTGCAATGCACATGAGGAGGAGAGAGGGAGAAGAAACCTCTGGAGTCAGTGCATTGAGCTATCCATAGAGAGCATTAGGTTAAAATTTACACTTTCAGAATATATTGATTTGAAAATAAATATCAATTTACCTTGCTGCCTTACAAGCTTTTTCTGGGACACTAGTTCATTATATAAATAAATCGATTAAACATGTGTCTATGTTAACTTTGCTGTTCCTTAAAGGAATTTTCACAGCAGTCAGCATCCCTAACATTTTGTGAAATTATTCTCAATGCAAATAGATTTTGTCCTTAAAAATGGGAACAGTTCTCTCTCAGTGCCTGGACAGCCCTTTTAGAGGCAACCTCAGCATTCAGGTGCTGCCTTTAAATATCAATACAGATGGCTGTGGTTTTATTTATTTCACATTCTATCCTTACAAGCCATCACTGCATCACTGATGCCCCTCCACCTCAGCCAGAGAAGGTAATCTCACAGACACCTCAGCCACCTCTACTCTAGATACTCTTTGCCTTAATCTGAATTTTTTTACATGTAAAAAAAAAAAATAAAGACAGAGCAAAGAAAAGCAAAGAGAAAACACACCAAGTAGCCTGCTGGCAGCTCGGAGTGTGTCCACCCAGAAGGCCACAATGCTCTGCACTTCTGCTGGGTTGTAGCAGCAGTTGGATAATTTTTGTCATCAATAAAAGCAGTTGTAGCCACACCACGGCTGCAAAGATAATAAAGGCAATGCAATCCCGTGCTCCAGGCAGTGCAGAGAGCTATGGATGCCTCTGCCAGGGAGGATACCTGAAAGAGGTGGGAGGCTCTGTGGGTAGAGGGAAGGGTCAGCTTTGGTGGGCCCAGGGTCTATCCAAGTATAACACATTTTATGCTATGAAAGAATAGAAAAGGCAGTCGAGTGCAAGGAGAAGAGTTAAAAACAGGACAACTATGCAACTAGCAGCAGAGAAAGGAAAATAAGATTTGGCCAGAGCTCAGCTTTAACTCATAAGCACACCCAACAGGCACTGGTGATAGCATTTAGCTGTTATCCCTACAGTGACAGAGAAAAAACATCCAAATAAATCATTTCCTTTGTGTCTGAGATGGGCCTTTGTCCTCGCTCCACACACAGCCTGGGCTGGGTAACACCCCCAACCTTATCGTGCCAGTGCTCTGACAAGGAACCTTGTGAGTAAAACCAGGGAAGGTTTATCACCAGGGATCCAGTTATCAGTCCTAAGGAAACCTTCCATTTTAGTTTGGTCATTAAGATGGATTCAGTTTGCAAGTCTTGCCTTAGGCTAAAAATAAGCTCATGCCTTCCCTTCACCCACAGCATTTCTGGTCTTTGGTACACTTTTCAGTAACACAAAACAGTGTGATGCACACACACATGTATATGCAAAATGGCATTTTCACACAGAAAAATGAAAGCTCAGTTCTTTAAACTAAAAAGAAAAAAAAGTTGAGAAGTCATGCTGGTTGAATTTAAAATTATTTCTGCATAACAAAAAAAAAAGCTTTTGCAGGGACAGATTCTCAGATAAATCTGCACAGCTCCTCTGAAGTGAACTGACCCATGACTTCATGTACTCCAGCTGCAGAGTTTGTCCATATCAGACTGATCCTGATCCTGATGGACACAAAGTCAGCCACCAAATCCCATGTATTTTCAGCAGGGAAGGATTGGTTCCATTGTATAAACATAGCCGAAACGCTGAAAAGATGAAGGAAGGAAAAGACATCATAAAGTTCCTGTTTTCCTAAGCAGATGGGAGAAAGAAGGCCAATTATAGTGTAAAGCCTCATTTCACCACGAGAAGTGCGAGTGCTGGAAGAGCTCAGAACAGAGAGGATTTCGCTTTGCCATGTGTGGTCTCTGGGAAACAAAAGGAAGGGTGTGACCGAAATGAAGACAGACAGAATGCAATATTTTCCTTTGATGTGTAAACAGATTTAATGCGACAAAAATCAATGAGGAAACTCTCCAAAGGAGAGTGTTTTAATGCGTTATCATATTTCACATGGATTTCATAAAAATTCAATTTCAATTATAGCACAGTTTACAAACAGGGGAAAGCGCTGTGCCTCCCTGGAAAACATATGGCCATCAAAACTTCAAACAAAATACTGCCAAAGTCGCTCGTAAAGAATAAATAGCCATAAGCCAGTGTGTTATTGTCCTTTTAATGTTTGTTGAATGCCCATAATTCTCCCGGTGTCCGCCTCGGCTGTCAGCTGCCTGACACTCCACTCTCCCATTCCCACACCTCCCCCTGACGATGTCTCGGAGCAGGAGCTGGATTGTGAGCAGGGCTTGATTATTCTGGGTATTATCTTCCATCTCCAGCCGGGCTGCTGCAGAAAAAGGGATCGAATCAATAACCACAAACACCCCCAGTGTGGCGTGGAGCAGCAGCAGGAAGAGGCTGAGCCCAGACCTGGCCAGGGCTGCTGTGGCCGCTGGAGGAAGAGAAACAGGCTCTACCCTGGACAGCAGCAGTGGTTTCCTGAGAGCCCTTGGCTCCACCCACCAGCTCCTGCTCTGCCAAATTAATAACCCCACTGGTTTGGCCAAGCTGGACAATGAGGCTCGCCGTGGGGCACCTCCCCTCTGGCTTGGCTGCAGGAGGCAGCAGGAGCCGGGCTCTGCTCCTGTGCAGGGTCAAAGAGAGGGCTGAGCTTACAACTGGGGACCCACTTTTGTACTTCTGTCAAGGGATTAGGATAGGATTGAGAGTAAAAGTCCGGGCTGGAAGGCACAGGTGGCTTTGAAGCACCACGCATTTGGCAGCTTTGCCATCGGCACAGCCTGGGCCCAGTGCCACTGCTGGGGCACATTTGTGTGACAAACCCCTTCTCAGGCAGCTGGGATTCAGGCACAGTTTTATGGAAAAGCAGCAGTGCTTTTTCACCACCTTTAACCACGAGAAGAATCACCATGTCTCTCTCTGCACTTTCCAACTGATGGAGAGATGAGCCTCTTCCATTAACAACCAAACTCTGCCCTTTTTTCAACGGAGACGTTTCTATTTTGTCCTTTAGGAGCTTCCTGCAGTTGGATGGAGACCAGCATGTGCATGTGAAGGGATGCCTGGCTGGGGGAGCAGGAGGTACCCCACTTCTCATTGAGGTTTTGCCCCTTCACAGTACCCACAGAGGGTGAAAGGGAGGGCTGGGAGGGGGGAACTGCTCTTGAGACAGGGCTGGAGGACAGCAGGGCGAAGGCAGCACTCAGGGAAGAGCCAGGACAGCACTCCCTAGCCCCTTCACATCCCAGATTAATCTGGGACTATGATGGGGAGCTACTGGTTATATTTGATTTGGGCTGGAGAAGGAAGCTGAGGGTGGAGTGAGGTGAATGAGAAGCAAGTGCTGATAAAACGCCAGGAATGAAGCAGAAGAAATGAAATAATGAGGACATTATTGATGGCATTAGTGAAGCGTTAGCGTGGGGGAAGAAAACGTGATGTGTGCTGGCAAGGGAGGACGGGCTCACAAACCCGATGTATTTTAGTTGTGAGGGAGAGAGAGGAGAGGGTTCAGAGCTAACACCTTCCTCAGCACACACCTGTCTAGCACAGACTGTGTGATGTGATGGCAGCAGTGGTGCTGGCTGCACCTCCACGAGCTGGTACAGCTGCTACCTGCAAATTTTGCTCTGCTATCCCTGGAACACAGGACAGACACCCTACATAAATATAAAGAAGAAGAAGAATCATTTCTCCTTTCTTAATAGTAGCCTGCACCTAGGCTAGAGAATTTTTTTTCCAGAAAGGATATAAAATGCATCATCCCCACTCTCCCACTGGCATTAATGTGTTGTCTCAAAATACGCCCAATCTCGACTTTAGGATGTGTGCCCCGTGGAGTAAGGCCAAATATCCACACATCTGCCGTTAGGATTTTACAGGAAACCATTTAGTGGCAAGGTTTTCCCACAAGTAGTTCATCTCCTCGCTAAATGAGCCATTTTGACAGCTTCTGGACCATCTTTCTCAGTGAGCTCTTAGGGGCAGTTTGGTATTCAGGCTCCTGAGCACAAACAGCCAACAGCTCGGTGGGTTTGGTCACCTCTAGAATAATAAAGACAAAAAGGAAAGACTGATTTTGTTTGTTTGTTTGTTTGTTTTTCCTATTACAAATGATAGTATCTAAGTTCACAGTGGGTATCATAGGAATATTAAAAAAGATCATCCTCCAGAGGCCTGAGAAAATAGCAATAATTAAATGTTAAATATAAATGCATGACCCTTTCAAGGTAGTTCAAGGCAGCTTCATCAATAAATAGCATTATAGAGAAAGATGAGTCTCACAGCATCTCCCAAAAGAAGCTAAAAATGATGGGAAAACTTTGTGCACAATCAAAACAGCAATAGCATCAGGGTGCATAGGAATGCACATTTCTCTGCACTAAATATTCTCCTTACAGCCTTCCATCTGGGTCTCTCCTGCGGGGGTAAATTTATTCCAACAATTTCCAATCCTCTGTTTGGAGATCTGTAATGTCAAGGCAGCTCAGAGCACGAATTCACACTGAGACAAAAGCCCTGGAGAACATTCATAGGTGTGTGCCTCGACTCAGCCTCACCACTGAACACCAAAGCCCAGAATCTGGGGTCAGACATAATGTACTTTTTTTGATTTTATTTTTTTTTTTTACTTTGGTTCCCTCCTACCCTGTTAGCTGGGTGCCCTTCCAGCTGAGGGTGGGCAGTGGTGGGGTGGGATGCTGGGGTATTGGGAGGGCAGAGGTTTGGGACTGCTACAGGGGACAACACATATTGGGAAGTGATCCTTGTGTGGGAAAGCACGGGGCTGGTTAAATATTTAACTAAGAGCCAGGAAGAGGAAATTGGCCACCTTGTTTAACCTGTAAAGAGCTGGGCTGAATTAGCTGGCATATTATAGCGAGTGTCTAAAATGCCACCAAGAAGGGGGAAAATAAAGGAAAACAATCACAGGGATAATGGGGGCATAAAAGCACCTCTGTTAGGGGATAAGTCAGTAGCCTTGGTCCACATGGGAGGTGAGATTGGAGCCTTCCAAGGATCCTGTCATGGGCTGTGAAGAGAGATGGTGCTTAGGGAGCTCCTCAGAGACCAAGCACTGCCTGTCCCCAGGAACAAGGCTGGAGGGGAGGAGAGCAGCTCAGATATGCCATCTCCAGATTTCTAACTGCTTCTGGCTAAAGCAACAGAGAAATATATCCTCTTCCCTTCCAAAAACTCTCCAAGGATCCACAACAGTAAAATTAGAAAGCTCTAACCTAACATTTATAAAGAGGAATATAAAAGAGGAATATAAAATATTGTGCTGGTGGGTAAGCAGTTGGTTAAATCAGGCTGGAAAGGCAGAAAAATATCATCCCATGTGATGAAGTGCAGCCAGGAGGACACACCAGTGGGAGGGAGGAGTGTGGAGCTCTGAAGTGGCCGTGAGGGAACACAGGCTGCTTGCCTGGGATGCTCCAGCAGCCTGCAGGCTTGGGCGATGCATCCATGCCTTGGGCATGCACAGAGGAAAGAGAGGAAGGAGTAAAGGTCATGGTTATGGACCTCCAGGCAGGGCAAGGTGGAAGAAGTGGCTTTGCAAGGCCAAGGAAGATTTTGAGAAATTTGCAGCCCCTCAGGCACACCCAGGGCTGACACTGCACAGCCCCTGTGGGAATCACTGCAGGAGCTCCCCAGCTTGAGGCAACTTTCAGGGAGCTGCAGTGACCCCAGGAGAAGGTTGGGTTGGTGAAGGTCAGCCCTGGGAATGCTCACCAGGAGAGGAGCAAACAAATTTGGGCCACAGCTTCCTCACTCTGGCCAAGGCCGCGGGAGAAGTGGCAGCGTAGGAAAGTTGTGCTGGACTTTAATGAGGCTGCCTGTGGGCAAATGTGAAGCAAATAAAAAGACAGCTGATGGAAACTAATCACTGCTTAGAAGAGTTCAGTACAGATGTGTTTAAGACACAGTTATGAAAGACAGGATTTAACATCTATTCCAATAAAAGCTGTGTGGAATGACAGCCGAGGCCGACGCAGTTAATTAAAGCACAGCGTTGAGACGCTCATGTATAGAAAGCAATAAACAGCTTTTGCAGTTGATTAAACAGTGAAGACTGGGGGTTTTAAATTGGCACAGGAGATACTGGCTGTAAGCACACCTCAGAGCCACACGCATTATTGCTCCAAACAGGAAGGCTTGCTCAGCTTACCTCGCCCAGCCCCGGAGCAGCAAGTGCAGGGACACAGGCAGGTGAGTTTTCATCTCAGCAAGGGTGGCCGTGGTCAAGAGTGAGGGTGGGAAGGGGCTGATGTGTGGAGCAGGGCTGAGCTGAGCCTCCAAAACTGGGGAAAATGCTTCATATCAGGCACTCATTTTGTCGCAGGTTGCCTCTTCCTCTTTCATTTCACGAATGCCCCTGTTGGTTTTTAGATGTACAAAGGCTGTTCTGGAGCTGAAAATTACTCTCACTCTTGGAACTCCTGGTTTCCATAGCTTGCAGCTTCCAGTCATCCCCCCCACCAGCAGCAGCCAGACGTGCTGTGTGGCACTCAGGACACGGTGACACAGCAGCAAAGTGCCTCACCCCAACTTATTTTATAGACAAAGAAAGAACAACAGCAACACCAGAGGCGCATTATATGAGTTTCACAATGCCCTGACATTAAAAACAGCCTCCTGCAGACTGTATTCCTGAGCAAAGAGTTTTACAGAACCATTTACCAGGGCCATGGAGAGCTAAAGCTGGGAGTGGGTGAATTTTTTGCTTTCCACCTCACCGGGTTCATTAAGCACAATTAACCCTCTAAGTGAGAGTGCCACCAGCTGCGCCTTCCCACTGCTCCATCTTCTGCTGTGCCACAACCACTGGGGACAGCAGTAGCCCAGAACTTTTGGGAATAGTGCATATTGGTCATTGAGAGCCCCACACTTACAGAATATTTGCACGAATAGGGTATAAACAGCCCAGAGGAAAAAGGGTAAAGAGTCGAGGCAAAATATTTGTTGTGCAGTTTGACTCTCTGTTAAGTGACACCACCATGTTTCCCACCTGTAGCTACACGATAAACAGTGTAGGGAATTAAATCAGAGGAATTTTACTTGAAATATCAGCTGAGGACTGTAAATAATATCATTAATATAATAATACAGTGCAATGTAATGCAAGATGCATACAGGTGTCAGAGAGCTGACAGCAAAGACAAGAGAAGATACTGGATACAGGGGCTAATTGACAATGCTGGTTAACCCTCATGAATAGAGATATGTAAGATATATAAAACATTATTAGTATAGGATCTTGAATGCTGAAGGAGGATAAAACCACCTGGTTATGCCAGGAGGAGCAAAGGGATTCAAAGGAAGGGGCACAGATTCAATCACCTTGTGCTGCTTTCAGCCCAAGTTCTCTGGGCTCAGGAACCGATCAGGGCTCCCTGTCCATTCTGTACTGAACTTCAAAGTGGCAGGGAGAAGCAGCAACTCAAAATGAGTTTCAGTCATGAAGCTGCACTTTACTTTTCATAACAATGGATTTTTTTAAAAGGTATGTCAAAGAGAATTGAATTTGGGTCCGTGAATACAGCAGTAAGTGATGTAACTCAAGTTAATTACATTCTCTCTGTCTCCCAAGAACTGGATTTTTCCTTCTTCCAGCAGATCTACTCTATATATTGTAGTCTTGGTTAAAACCTAAGCCTTCACTTTAGATCAATGTGTTTGCCTAGTGAAATATTCTGAATACACTTTGAATTTATAAAATAGTCTCAGAAGCAAAAGCTATTGATAATGAAGATGGGAAAGTAGAGGCAAAGTGAAACAGTTTGAAACTCTTCTGTGAAATTTTGGTGTATGTGTAGGAGTGGCCCTCTCCAAGACTAGCCTGTGCTTCAGGGGGTGGGGCACTGTCAGTCTCTTCCTTTTGGGCAATACTTTCTATGGGACAGCCAAAAAAGCTCCATCAATGCATGAAAGAGCCCACGGGACCAGCAAATGGCCAAACTGCTACTTGTAGCATTAAATCACAGCATGTCCTGAGGTGTACATTGGGAAAATGAGGTTTTCTCCAGGCTTTGTGGAGAAGACGGTGCTGCTCTGACAGAGTGATTCTTCTTATTTCTTTTTGGCCTTTGGCCTGTGACTATCATTTCACATCCAGATGCCCATCAGCAGTGTCCAAACAATGTTCATTGCAGTGACATTATTGTTATTGTTGCTGAAAAATGAAAGTAAACAAGGGGCCGGGACACATCAGCAAACCATAGGGCAACAGGGCTTTACAAGCACTTTAAAATACACAATTTTTCAAATTTTTCACTTGAGTACTCTCAATAGCAATACTGTGTGTTCTTACATGGGTTTCAGACTGCAGATTTATGCTCTAGTGTGAACTACATTGCTACCTTCAGCAGTAAACTTGGTTCAGGAAAAAAAAACCCAAACTCGTGTGCCCTGACTGCACAGTGAACCTAAAAAAAGAAAAAAATCCTGTCATTAAGAAGTAGGTTTGCTACACAGAATTTTGAACAGCCTTTAATTTCCACTGTACATTCCCAGACACACTGGATGAACTGCAAACTTACACAGGAAAGATCCAGAGAAGGGATTTAAAATCCTAAAGCATAAAGAAACTGATTTAATCAGCTTAAAGCATGTTGATAAAATAGTTAAGTAAATTAGATTAAAATTCTACACGAGAAGTGCTTCATGAGTAAAGCTGTTTAGTGCCTGTGAGTGGCATTTTTCTTTGCCATCATCTAAGGAAAGCAATGGACACTGAATACATGACACTTATATAATAATAAATGCTCAGTTCCTGGCAAACTTGGAATTCAGGGCACTCATAAAGAGCAGGTTATGTAAATATCCATTCCTATTAAAAATTTAATTATGTGAGACTAGGCTATGAAAATCAGAAATTCTCTTCCTGCCCATGTACCTGAACTTTAGAAGCCATCCACGTGTTTCTGTAGCATGATAATCTCAAATATTCTGAAATTCCTAAAAATTCCTAAAAAATGAGTGTCAGCACATCCCACGCTGACACAAGAAATACTTACAAAAGTGATTTTGATATTCAAATAAGAGGAGCAGCACCACGAGCAGTATCAAGTAAAGCAGACCCATCTCTGTGGTGATTGCTGCCAAGTTCCCCCCAGCTTAGCAAGCAGAACAGGTACAGAGAACTCTTAAAAGCAATCAAACTGAAATTACAGGGGGAAAAAAAAAAAGTAGGATAATGGAGCACTTTGCTTTGCAAGGCTGCTCTAGGTTAGGTCAGGCAGAGTTTTCAATGGAAACAAAAAAATTCTGTGCAGTGACAGCAAAGGAAGCTGAAGTATGAGATGCCCTTGTTATCATAAATGTCCATTTCCCTATGTATCCTTTAGAAATATAACTTTTCATGAACTTTCCTGTTTTGTAAGGTTCTGATGAACCCCGAGGGAAGAGAGCCAGTCCAGCTGAGCTGGCGGAGATGTCCATCCTCTGGAGCTCATGAGTCTGGTGCCCAGATGAGGTCAGCACAAAGTGGAGCTGAGAGAGGATTCAAGAGCCATCAGGAGGAGAAACGGCAGAATTTCAGTGCCTCGGGGCCAGGAAAGAGAGAGCGTGTGGTGGCAAGGGTGAAGAGTGAGAGCAGGGAACTGGAGTGCAAGTTAAGGGCTGCTGAAAGCAGCTGGAGAGAGAATGGGGGTGATCACTGCAATTGCACAGAACAGACCCAACGCCTTTTGCAGCCACAGCCTTTGCACAGAAGCACTTTTCTGCCTTGCATGAAGGAAGTGTGGGGTCAGGGCCTTCCTGGGGTTGCTCTGTATTCACTTCTCTTCTTTTCTGTTTTCTGAAATCCTCTTTTTAGCAGCTGCTAAGTGTGCCCAAATGCTGAAGGGGTGGGTAAGAGGAACCCCAAACAACAAAAACAACCCACCTCACCAGAGGACCTGGGAACATGACAAGACACCAGCTACTTGAATCATCATCCTGGAGAAGGTCTGTGCTTCATTCTACCAGCACAGACCTTCCTTCAGCCTGGAAGAGCTCAGAAGTTTCTCCAGCATGAGTGATGTGAATGTTTTGTAGGAACAAATCTTGCTCTTATAGACATAATGGAATTAGATACATTGGTTATATTATCATGGAATCATAAAACATTCTGTGTTCAAAGTAGCCCACAGGGATTGATTTCAACTTCTTGGATACATTAAATACTGTCTACATGATTCTCTGATGTCCAGAATTTTGCAGAGGTATGGCTACAGCTTTGTTTGGGGTTTCTTTCTGCTGAAATATGAAGATGTGTGCTCACAGTGCCAATTCAGTTTGAGGGTTAGCTTCTTACAGATCATGCCTAGCATCAGCAAGGGATCAATGCATGTCTTCACTTACACAGCAAGTGTAAGTGCAGATTTACGTGTAAGAGCAAGATTTATGAGCAGTGTAGTGACAATTTAGAGCTCTGCCTTCACTTGGACTGCAGTAAGAAAGACACAGAAAGCAAAGTGTCTCCATGGGTCCATCCATCCTCAGATACACACAGACCATGAGGTGCAGTGAAAGAGGACAACAAGACACCTGTGGCCTTTGTGCTGCCCCCCCCCCAGTCTGGTTGGAGATGACATTCCAGGAGGATCCTCCGTGCTCGTGAGATGTAGAGCGGGACCAAGACGCGCACCCCACAACGGGGTCATCTCTGCTCCATTTCAACTCCTCACTTTCTTAAGGGCCACAGAAAGAAGGATGGTTTGTCCATGATGGATGGGACAAGCAGCTTTAAACTTGAGCAGTGGACAGCAAGTGCTGAAATTGGCTGTTTAAGGACATTGCTGTCACTCTTCAAAAACTCTGGAGCAATGCCTCTGGAGGTTGGCTGAGCTATAGCTGATGCTGTCAGGGAAACACAGAGAGGGCAAGAAGACCCCCAAGGTACTGTCAAGCCCTGTGATTCTGTATTTGTTATTCTTAATTAAATAGTTCCCTCCCTCGGTGCTGTCCACAGGGTTTCTGTCATCTGTAATGAGTATGATTCTGTTCTTCTGTCATTCAAACCTTCCAAAACACCACAAGTTTTTAAACTGCAATTCAAACTCTAAAATTGCAGAAAGTATAAATAAAAGGAGCAGCTCTGTACAAAGAAGTCTATTTCATATTATCTGTACCCATGGAAATCCAGTTAATTTCCCTGACTTTTTTCAACCTGCCAGAGAGTAGGAAGTTAAAAACCCTATGAAAACATTAAAGAAATAGAAATGCATTTGAGTGCTTTGGAACATGAATCAGAAAGGGTTGAAAACAATTTAAGAAATAAGAGACTTCCAGTAACTGAGTCCTACAGACTTTGGGAACACATAGTATCTATACAGATAGATACTCTCTAAAACAGCTGTAAACAAGAATTAAAAGAATCCCATCTGATATATAAGGTTTTACTGGTTAGACTCCTTTTCCATAACTTCCTGCGTGGAATTATTATCCTGGACTTCAATGTCCCTCCAAGCTCCAGTCAGCAAAGGGAAAATCTAAACAGAATTATTTCTTCATACTATCCACATTTAAAATACACCAAGTAGTTGCAAATGAACACCCACCCCCCCCCAAATCATAAGTCGCATTCTTTCTCCTTTTTTTTGAAATTTAGGTAACTCACATGCAGCTTTCCATGCACCTCTTGGAGTCTCCATCCTTTTGCTGCACTCCTGTGGAGCGGCACCTTTGGAGAGAATTCCCTCTCAGTGCACAACACTGGTTCATGGAGCCAGGCAGATTTGGTGAGTTCCCCAAAGGCTCGTCCCAGATCTAATCCTGCTCCCTGAAACTTGCTGTTACGAGACTGTGTAGGTGGTTTTAATTAAGAGGAGCCTCCTTTCACTTCATCTGAGACACAACTGTTGCTGTATTAGGGCAGGAGGCATCTCCTTTCCTGATGGACTAATTGGCTGCTCCTTGTCCCGGTGAAGGGTAACACCTCCTTCCCCTCCCCTTTGCAGAGTCACCGAGTCCTCCCAGGGTGAAGTGTCCTTTCCAGTGAACTTTCGTATTTCACATCGTGCTGTACCAATAAACACACTTGACACAGCACGGAAAGCCTCAGTGTTCACAGGTTATTGCCTGGTCCTGGCTGACGTGGCAGCAATTAACCACCCCAGGGTGACCTGGGGGTGACTGACCTCGGCGTTTTTCTCTTTGGTGAACTCCAACAATGGTTCTGATAATGACGATGTCAATGAAAATGGGGTGTGATACAGCAATATGTGACAAGATTCAGGCTGTCATCCTATATTTATGGGATATGGCTATTTAAATAGACAATATGATTGCTGCTTTTCAATTACATTGTCATTATGGTAAATGATTTGCTTTTTCATCTACTATTAACGTGCTTGCTAACCTGAATTATTTTATTCCTTCATTAAAATATTCATTTAAAAAAGTAGATATAGCTTTTAAAAAGTCTACTTTTAAGAGGTATGTTAGAAGAAAATTCTGCAAGTTATTTTCAAATATTGAAATGTTATTTACACTTTAAAATACTAGCAGTAGACACAAATGGTAGTGCATGTATGAACTTTTTAGTATGAAAAAATAAATTTGCCCTGCTGATCATAGACCCTTAAAAGTAATTTGTTTCTTTCAATTTTGATATTCCTTAAAGTAGGACACTGTTGTCCAGTCAAGTGTGCCTAATTAGAACTTTTCAGTGACAAGAGATGCTGTTCAATCCTTTCAGACTTATTAATTTTACAGTTACATGCATGAGAGCAATCATATAGTTTGCCAGATATTCTTAAAACTGAGTAGATAATATTCTGATTAAGATTATGGGGAACTGTAACTGTTCAGTTTGACTCAGTCTGGGAAATAACCAGTTAAGAATTGTTGGTTAAGGAAGTGGGGCCAAAACCAGTGGTGGTGTTGGTGGTCCTTCACCCCATGAGTCCTCCAGTGGGACACAAGGATGTCTAATCCCTGTTTCTTGCCCAGTCCTTCCATGCCTGACATTACTTTCCAGCTGCTGCCGCCGTACTCAGGGATTACTCTCAGCTCTTCCACTCGCTGTGTCCCCGTGACCTTGCATATTTAATCATAATTGGAAGTCAAGTGACTTTTACGAGACATGAATGTTAATTACCTTTCCAATTGCTGGCGAGGGTACTTTGTCTGGAGTCCCTCTGATTGTGGTAATTAATTAGTTGTGTGGAGGTCAGCCTCCTGTCTTGCACAGTTCATTGAACAGCGTCTTTTCAAATATTTATAAAGATGTTTTAGTACCTATCACTGAAAGCGACATTAATGTTTTAATTTAAGCAGAAAAAAGAACAACCCAATCGTGTCAGACACAATTGTGATAGTATATATATATATATTAGTATATATATATATAAGCAATCACAAACCACAAATTAGACATGATGTTTTATTTTATTCATGGTCATTAAGAATTAAAAAAAAAACCTAAAAAAAAATGAACTAAGGTTACAATTGTAGAATAATTTACATTAAAATACTGTTCCGGCCAATGAACTACTAGGATTTCAGGAATTTAAAGATGATTAAAATAGCTGAATATATGCAGAAAATCATCACAGATCTTCCACAAAGGCTTAACATCTTCTGAAAAGTGTCAGATAAGACACATCATTGCAGAATAAGGTCTGAACCCAATCACACACATGCAGACAAATCCCAAAGAAGGCCACTCTCTCTTTATGACAGACCAATTTTCAAACTGCCTGTTGAGCTACAAAGCCCTACAGGGTAGATAGGGGGTTTTTGTACCACCATAGCTCACCACAGCCCGTGGACAGTCCATGGGATCTCCAGCCTGGGGGAGCAGGGGCTGCACACCAGCCTTGGGGAGCTCCCACACAGCACAGCTTTTACTGCACAGTGGCTCTGGTTCTGCTGTACAAACCATCCTGGTATGGTCTTACTACATAAAAGAAGTTCCAATGGCTACCAAGGAGCTGTAATGGGAATATTGTGGCTTCTGCAGTAAGGACAGATGTGCAGCATTGCATAATTACATGGCTTAGGCCAGTCCAACAAATCTGATCACTGGAGGATGCACGGGGCACTTAAAACTACCCAGGTGCTGCGCTCCTCTTGCTCTCAAAAGCAGCAGATAAGACCAGACTTTTTAAGTTGAGTGTCTACAAGCAGGATATCCACACATGACATTTTTGGGTGAGGTAGGAGGGGAAGAGACATGTCCAGAACTATGGACATGCCAGGAGAAGGGCAACCTTAACACATAAACCAGACCACTCATCCAATCTTGTTTTATTCTTCCTGAAGGACATCCCTCCCCATGTATTATTATTATAAGACATGACAGACCCTCCTCCCAGTATGTGGAAATACGACTTGAACACTTCCTTTTAAAAAAAATAATTTCCTTTTACTGAAAAGAAAATTGGTGAGGTACTTCTAACACCTCAAAATAACAGCATAACTATAGCTGCTGCTTTACTTACACTTCTGCAATCACTTCCTGGTTCACAAAATACTTAATCTCATATCATATTGCACCAAGTGTGCAGAATTTCTGTCGGGCAACCTTTGGGATACCTGGCCACACCCTCTGAGTGCATGAAGGAAAGGCAGTGTGTGATGATGTCCACAGCATGGCAGGAGGGATGAGGCAGAATACAGGTATGAGACCTGATACAGTCCCTGCTACTGCTTTTCCTATCAGGTGTCACTGCTCTCACACCCAGCAACCACGTGCTCTTCAGAGCTTCATTCCTGGTTTTCTATTAGACCAGGACTCCACCACCTGGGATATCTTATTAGCCATGTCAGAGTCATCAACAGAATTAAAACCATGTCTTAACATTGGCTGCTGCTCTTTGGACAGAGCAAGTCCATCGTGGCTCGTGCCCTGATTTAGGGGTTGGTCTGTCACAGAGCTCTGTGAGCACCTCACACACACACAGGGCACCAGATTTAAACATCATCAAGTGGAAACCCATTCCCTGAGGCTCAAGTGCAATCCCTTTTGCCAACCCCTTGAGCTGCTCAGGTGCCTGAACACTCACCTGTTGAGCAGGGCATCTCTTCAGCAAGTGCTTTCATGAGTCTACACGTACCTACCTTATCCTGTTAATTGCTAACGAGACATCAAACACCAACTCGTGTGACAGAAGATTGCTGCTTGTGCATCACCAACACAAGTGAGAAACTGTTGGACTACACAGCTTGTTTTCTGAAAGCTTTTGAGGTGCCAACTCTTGTAACATTCAAAATTGTTTATTTAAGAAGTATTTTAAGAAAAAGTCAGTGACCAGCTTGTATAATCCTTTTTTTTTTTTCCCTCCAAGATGAAAAGACACTTTAAGAGAGCTTTAGCAGTAATCCTGAATTAATATTTCCTTTGAGTTTCTATGGTAGTTTGAGACCTTCCTTTCAACACGCCTGTGAAAATAATTGTTCAGAGTAACTACACATCAATTCTGATATTGTACACATTGTGTATGTGTACGTATCTTGGTACTTTAAAGTTACTTTTTTACAGAAAAATGGATCATTATTAGGTTTAGTAGCAGTAGTGGAGGTCAGCAGTATCATTATCTTCTTTCCAGGAAAAACTCGTTGAACATCCTTTGAGGCCAGCAGACAGTTCCCTCTGCACAAGCTCGACTTTGAACATCACTGTCAGAGGTCATGAGAGGCACAACACACTCCGAGTGATGTGCAGTTGGCACAGGGAAGCAAAAAGATTCCTTATGCTTTTTTCCTCCTTTTTGTCACCTTAAAATATGGGCACTAAATGAGAAACCCTTGCCTTCATGAGATCTGTATTTCACATGTGGAGATGGTAAGCACGATAAATTAGTGACCTAGGATGATAAATTATCATTCCCTCCATCAGCCATCCTTCTGTCCATCTAAGACTTGAAAAATTCCAGACGCCTCAGTACTTTTGCAGAGATGCCCAGGGCTACACAGACAAGATTCATTGTTGGTCTGCTTGTTCCACATGAAAAATATCTTTACTTTTAAGGCTGACAACCTTGAGGACCTTTCATCATCACTGACATTGCTTCCCTATATCATCTTCTCATCCTCCAAAAAGGGGATGCATGAGAAGATACTTGGTTCTATTCTGATACATTAGGCACTTGCACAAATTTTCTGAAATGTTTACACAAAATTCAATTAATGCATGTGACTGCACTGATTCTGATAAAAATAAAACAATCACTGTTATATTAGGACTTTCTCAGCACTTTCACTGCTAGGTAATGGACTGAGGTAGAAATTTTAAAGGCATTCCACTGCAGAGCTTTCCTTCTGCAAACATCAGACTCCATGACTGCCTCAGAAATGAGAAAGAAACAATTAGAAAATGCACAGCAAAATAAATATTCTCAAAATAATTATTCTCAAATGTGCTTCCTAGTGTGTTTATCAACAGGACTGCACTCATGTTGGCAATCTCAGTTGTGTGGAGTGACTAATCAGAGTACCAAGAGCATCATCCCTCTCAATTTGTCATTTTGAGCTTTTGTTGTCGTAATTTAGTGTTTATGCAAACTCTTGCGTGGAGCAAGAGGCCAATCACAAGGCAGAGACTCCACTGCACTGGTATGTAAATAAACTGGTATATGGTCTGGGGGGGGGGAAAATCCATTAGACACAATTATAAAAGTTTAGCACAAATGCTTTTTTTTTCATGTTTTGCACAGAGATTCTTCATGCAGCAAAAAATTTTAGAACTTAGTTTGTGATGGAGCACATCATGTCCCCCTTCAAACTCGTGTATTTTTGTTTTCTGTTGAATGAAAATGTGGGTATTCCTTCACCTGAGAGCACAAAGTCACTGAAGAGTGTATTTCAGGGTTAGATTGATCAGAAGTCCCATCTCCCTGAATAATTTTAACACCTGCTCTTTGTGGAACCAACAAACTGCTTCACATTGCTATGAAAATTCATTAACACTGTGGAAGAAAAATTTTACCCTGATGAATTCTGTGGAATAGTCCAGAACTGGCATTTCACGTGAATGTTAGTACTGAATGCTTTCACAGGAAAGCAACCAGAAAAAGCCTTGCAACTACACTCTGAAGAGACAGATGCTTTAATCAGTGATGCAGCCAATTTTTTTTTTACTTCTAAGCTTGTGTCAACTTAAAACACACATGAATCTGTGCCATTAATAACAGCAAAAAGGCTGTGGGGATGTAAAAAGTTAAATATTTTTCTTGTCCCTTGCAAAATTTTATAGAATTTCCTGCCCCAAAAATATTTTACTGCACTTGTGAGGATGCACATGTAAGTTATTGATCAGGTCCTCAATCTTTCACCCTTCAGCTCCTCGTGTGTTCTGCACACCTACAGAGCCCAGGGATTCTGAGGCTGTTAGAGGATTGTTGAAACAGTTCCTGTGGAGAACCTTGGTAAAGTAAAAAACAAACAAACAAATCCATTGTGGATTATGACACCAATGTGCAATTTAAACGTCTTTAAGTATGGCAGTGGTAGAGCTCAATATCTCCATCAAAATTCTGCCTACATACTTACAACTATATTCTGATCTGCTGTCCAATATCTAATAGCTCCACTGACATCAACTCTGTATTTCTAAGGAAATGAATTTATTTTTTATGAAGTCATTTACTCTCAACAAGTGTAAAGTAAATAAAATGTCTCACTGAAGGGAAACTGAGACATCACAATAAGTAAAATTCCTCAGGCCCATGTAAGAATTCATGATTTCAAACTCTTGTTACTTCTATACCCACTAGTTAAAATTTAGTTCTACCTGAGTATTGAAGGTAACAGATTCTCTGTCAGAAAATAAGAAGAAATGTTCCTGAAATGTCCAACTACTTATGCCTCATAACAATTGTAATTGTGAAAAAAAAAGAGGGCCTAATCCATCTCTGATGATGTCAGCAGAACAAAGGCAGAACCTGTGGAATCATAGCTGTGTGGTATGAAACTATTTAATACAGTATTTTTATAGAAAAAATAATAGTTTTAAAATTCTATTGACATAATATACAGCTATACACCTCTAGTTATCCAAACACGTGCAGAGCTGCAAAAACATTCAAATAGAATTTGTATAAAAAGCAAAAATTTTCATTAAGAAAAGGGATTTAGCCATTTGTACAAAGTAATGTTCTTTCTCTTCAATTTGCTCTTTCTTTAGCTTTCATTTTATAAGTTAAATTTAAAAATTAGTCAACACACTGAATTAAGTATGTAGATTTTCATTTAAATAAATCAGTCAACAATTTTTTTATAAAGTATTTAACACTTCATTGTAGAAACATAGGCAAAATGACTATTATAACCAAAATGAAAAATACTGTTCAATTTAAAAAAATGTACTTAAACAAGAACCTGAAAAAGTTTATGATATGCATAACATTGTTCAAGCAAAATTGCACTAGTATTACATAAATCAAGAGTTTTATAAAGGCCCCAATATGGCAAAGTTTAGAAATAGGTAGTATGCATGCACAATAGTACAACAAAAATCTTTTATAAAACAGCAGTTATTTTTGTAATGCTTGTACAAAGGGAATAAAGAGCAACCACAAACATATTTAATCTGTTAGGTTAATATATTATGATAGCTAAAAGTCAGTCATGTCTAGCAGAGGAAGGAAGGCTCCTCCACAGTAAATGTGTGAATACGTCTTTTGTGCCTTTAAAGTTATGTATAAAATACTTTGATTCAGTTCAAACCTGAAAGTAATTGTCTTCTTTATTTCCATCAAAATTAAAAAAGGTGAGTCAGATTTTGCCTCTTAGCAACAACAGAAAACAGACCAGGTCAGAGAAGTGCTGGAAACTGGTACTGATGCTTTTCACTTTTGATACTTGGACTTTGATATTTAACCCAGACTACTGAAACTTGGGCTTTGCTGAGGTTTCACTAATATGCCACTTGGTTTGTTCTACCTCCACAATATCACAGTTTATCTTAATTTAAAGAAACTGCTGTGTTTGGAATTCTTCAGTATCACCAAACGGGTATGAGGGGTTTTTCGTGATTGTCAAAACCGAATGCTGTGACCGTCTGAGTGTGCTTAAGGTTTGGGGTTTGGCTTTTTCCCTACTGCTTGGTACGTGTTGGGGAGTTATTAATCCATAAGTACTGCGTGTGATTAAGTGAATAAACATGTAAAGCATGTGTAGGCAATGCCCTCTTGTGCTCTAGGGTGGCTACTGTCCTACAGGACTCTTGGAGTTCGTATGCTTTGTCCCACAGCAAGTAAGGTTTCAGCTTCCAAGATATATCGTTACTATGTTCTATAAGGTTTTAATAAATACAAAGCTTGTTTACATGGTATATATGTTTAGTATATCATGTACAGTCACTGAATTTCTGAAACATAATCATTGTGTTCATGCAGATCATTAGATGTTTCACTTCTATAGTCTTGTTTACTTCTTGGCAACCTAAAGCTAATTTAAAAGCAAGTTATGTTTGTTTGTGAAAAGTTATCTAGCTTCATCAGGATCTGAAGAGAAGTTCTAATGGGCACAAAGAAGAGAGTAGACCATTCAATCATTCTTTCACCATTTAAAATAAACAAAATTACACACTGTACTACAGCTTCCAGACTACATAATGAAAAAGTGCAGATACCATCTTCATTGATTAAGTAGAACCAAAAAAGTTCATAGAAAATAGATTGCTCATTTTCACGCTACAAACGAATATGTTGTTTGCCATTTTAACAAATTTAAAGGTGTGTTATTTCAGCAGCATTGTTGTAAATTGTACCGTAGTGCAGTTTCTTTTTCATAAAAATACCTTACAAATGGTCAGTCAAAAGTCATCAGCAAAAGAAAAACCCAGAAAACAATCAACCAAACAAAAAACAGAGGTAATGCTGATGCCAAAACAATTATAATACTGTTGGTACATAGAAAAGTAATCCTTATATTTTATACATTTATACAGAGTATAAAAGGTAACAGCAGATTATGCCACAGTCTCCCTTATCCCAATATCTATTTTCTTTGGAAGAAGTTCTCTTCTTTCATCAACGCTTGCTAAGGAGTTTCGACAGTTTTGTCCATCCACGTATAACTTTGCATATACTGGATTGGCGTAATTTGTTGGCTGCAGAGAAATTAAGCAAATATTAGATCAGTCAGATCAAATCAAAATTAGCGTTCATGGAAATGGAAATGACTTTGTTAAAGCAAGAACAAGTGCACATAAAATATAACAGGACATATTTAATAGATACCTGGACGTCTGCAAACCTGATGATGAGTTAATTATTTAGTTGAAAATTAAATTCATGATGAGACATGCTATTAAAATAACCAATGACATGACATGCAGCATATTATGATATTAAAACCATAAAAACAATGACGAAAATTAAACAAAAAACCTTGAAAAAAATGTCTCTGAGGTTGACTTGTCCACCTTATTACACTGGAAGGTTTCAGAATAGATATGAAGGAGTTTGTAGAGAAGGTGCACTGTGAGACCATGTGACAAGTTTAACAGTAGAAAACTGCAGCCAACAGTTTCCATATATTACCTGTTCTAAGACATCAGCATCCCATCAATAGCTGACCATGTTTTCGAATTCTGTGGCCCAAATACACAACATGATTTGACCAAAAAATTCAATACTTTTGTAATGTAAATTAAACTTTAATAATAAACCAGCATAACTGTTAATATATCATAGTAGTTACAAATTGAGAAGAGTTTTCTCAACAGTTTTGGTAGTTTGGACTGTAATGAAAAACATCTACTGAAATGAGTGGTACTTCAGTACAGGACAAGTCCATTTTCAATGCTGCAAAGCACTTCTTTGTGTGAGAAATCTCCTGAGTCTCCATTACTTCCTTCATACTTTGTGTCTTTATTGTCTCTAGAAGAACTTTGCTATCCAATTAGTTGTTCAGTTTTTACCCACGATAACTGGAAAGGGCACCTTGTGGTCGAAATCCTTCTCTTTCTTATAACTAATTTATCAGCACTGCTCTGCTTACACAAATACAGTGTGGAGTGCAACACCAGCAAGCTTTAAAATAGGGAAATTAATTTATTTGGTGTGCATAAGTGGCTAAACTGTAAATTACCCAAACCAGACGTGGGTACGTTTTCTTAACTTGCAAATATCCTGAGTACACCGTGACAAACAAGGGATGAAAGGTGACTGTAGTCTTAGTTCTTCCTTTCCCCATTGGTCAACACTGTTTCTGAGCCCAGGATTCAGATACTCCTCAGGCTGGATAGCTATGGCAGCTACTCATTTACTGAGATAAAAGCTGCCCATTCCATCTATTACAGATGAAAAAGCGATTGCCTCGTGGTCCAGACTTTCCTGGAATGGAGGCAGAACTAGGTGAGTCACGTTTATTTAACTAAAAAAAACCCAAAAACCAAAACCAACCAACCAACCAACAAACTACTAGCTACTCTCAGTTCCACCTGTCTGTCCCCACTGGAGATCATTACATTTAGAAATTTAGGAAAAGAGAAATTTATTTCTATTTCAATTGTCAAGATTTATTTCGTTGACGACCACTATGAAGGATGATAACCACAACAGAACAGAGACACTTGGCATCACTTCAGTGCCTTATGTAGTTATTAAAATTATATATAAGAGCAGGCTCTGCCTCATGCTACCTCTTTGAGTGGGTACTGATAGCATAATGCAGTACAGTGAGGTACAGAAAGAAGCTGGAGTGACTAGAATTTAAGAGAAAAAGTTAAAGGTGGGCAAATATTCTAGCTTTCATCATCCATGGTTCTGTGCTCCATCAGAAAAATCACACCCCATAAAAACTGATAAACTTCCAAATACAACATATTACAATCATGCAAGAACACAAATGGCACAAAAGATGAATATATATCGAGGCACATGAAAATGAATGTCATATTGATGTCCCTTTTGTATCTTAAATTCTAATGTTTGGAAATATCATGCTAAGTTGCAGTAAAAGGTCTGATGTTTTAGAAGGATCTGTTTTGTGATACAAATCCATTGAATCTGAACAATTAAGATATGCTTTGCAAATATTAAAGGAAATTGTTAATTTTTATATGCATCAAATTCCTCTAAAATAAAAGCATTTGTTTCCATAATTTGGCAACATCTTTCAGTTTGATAAACTTCATTAAATGACTGTAATTACATACAAATTACAAATATATCAGGATACACGGCTGTGAATGCCATGCTAAACCTATTCAATGCTATGGAAAAGCATCACATTGTATACTGATTTTTTCATTCCTTTGCAGACACATTTGCAGTTTTAGATGACAACGCAATGATGGTTACAGATGAAATTTTGTATGCAGAGAGGGACCTTTTATTTCAAAGAGAAAATATATTATTTACTGTCATTCTCCTTTCCATTAAAAGAAGAGAAACAAAATTAAAAACAAACAGAAAATGCCTCTACTCAAAAATGACAAACTTTCTTTAGAAAGGGGCTGTGGTGGAATGAAATGGACTTGGATCATCATTTCTCACCCCTGTTGATAGTGGTCCTTTCAAGTCAGAGTTTAGGTAGATTGATGGAGCTGTGTGGGGAAGCTTGAATGCAGTGGACCCTCCCCCTATGTATCTGGCCTGTATAAACAGAAAATTTTAGTTTCTGTGCTAATAGAGCATTTTCCATGTGTACTTATCAACACTGTTAAGTAAACAGTGCACTAATTAAAAACATTATTTTAGAGTGATCTACATTTATAAAAGTCTTCTTCCAGGTCCTCTTCAGCGTGAAAAATTCTTGCATTCAACACGAGGATAAAACTCAGCATTTTACAACCATTTTCCATTACGGATTAGAGCCAGGCTTCACAATAAGCACTGGCTCAGCCACTCTGCCTCCAGTAACTCCATTTTCAGCTCACCCCCTGCACTCAGCACACTGCCTGTGTGATTCAGCGATGGCATTCCTAGAGCTGTCAGTAATCCCGTTACTGCTTTGTCAGGAACGCCACAGAGCGATGGCCGCCCTTTGGAGTGTGTCTGATTACGGAGCTCTAGGAAAGATATCGCGGCATTACCCCGCTCAGCCCGTGTCACATCACTCACGGACTTCAATCACTGGAGTGCTGCTGCGGGAGTGACAGCATCTTTTACAAGGAAATGATAATACTCACTAGCTTTGTGTAAACATTTAATCTATCTACCCCGCCAGGAATCCCAATTCCTTGTGCCTCTGGAAGTTTTCACGTGTGAAATAAGTCAGTCTCGTAAGCAGGCATGCACTCTTTCATGCTTCAAACAGAGGCTGCACAATCATGTATTTCCATTCAATATTTGCCACTAAGCTAAAAAGAGAGACTGTGTTTTTTCAACTCAAGTCAGACACGTTTATGACAAAAAAACCACAACCCTAATTTTGTAGTTCATTTCTAACTCAATTTTGATAAAATACAGGCACTTGGAAAAATGACCATCAGCAAGCATCAGGCTACAAAACAGCTGTTAATATATACATGACATTTATTCTAATGAAATCTAACTTGGTTTTATACTCATTAACTAAATCTAAATGTCATTCTTCTACATCTCTGTTCATTACATTTAAAGACAAAACCTTTGTAAGACATAAAATAAGTAGTGGCTTTGCCACTAGAAAAAAAAGAAAAAAAAATTACCTTTTCTGCATTTAGAGTAAAATCTGAGGCTAAAAGACCACCTTCGCTGTGGTCATGGCCCACCTCATACATGTTATATGATGGATTGCCAATTTCTACATTGATTCCTCCATTTATCATGGGTTGTCTTCTGATAGTTTTTGTCCTGTAATGTATAAAGATACAAAAAAAATAAGCTAGTGAATTTTCAAGTAAATCGCTGGATATTTTGTTTCTCTTTAATCTCTACGACCAACAGGATGAAAAGGTGCTTCCTGCAGAGACAATCATAAAATCCTTCCATTTTCCAGGCAAAGTGGCAATCTGAGTCTATGTAAAGATCTCACAGAAGCTGGAAGTAGAATTTTATTGTTTTTCTCAGTTTGGCTGCAGTGGTATGAATTCATACAAAGTGCTAACTCGTTGTCTACAACCCTGACTTCCTCCAGTTATTTCCAGATTTCCCTCACTTCCAAGGAAAGCCTTGCAAAATCACTGCAGATTCCCTGAAGGAATAAAGATGGAGTGAACATGAGTCATGTTCCCTCATTCATCCATTTCACTTCTATTTCAAACCAGTTGCCCAAAGTCAGTTGTAAACTGAGGACAAGCAAATGGTTTCATTACGACGCATTAAAAATGCATGAACTTCTCGTCCTTCCAGTTCGTATTCCCTGCCAGTGGTTGTTGGAAAACTGAAGTTCAACTTGAATTTTTTTTCAAGCTGTAATAAAAGACAGAACCTTATTTTTAACCTTGAATTAGGTATCAGTAAAGGTAAGTGATTGAGCTGAATTGTTTCTGTTGCTGAATTCATTTCTTTTAGCTAAGGAGGTGATTTCAGCCCGAGCAATTGAAATAACCTCAAGAGGGTAATTTTTTCCCAATGCAATATGTTCTCCAGAATTACAAGGGAATAATAGGGAGGTCACAGTCAGGATGATAACAGTCGAGTCCTCTTGTTGGCTGAGTAAGATGCAGTCAGTGTTTGAAATCCAATATGCTAAACGATCTGTATTTTTCAGAAATGTCATTGAAAAAATAGTTCCTGAAATAAGCACTTAACTGTAGCATGCAAGTGTTGAACAACTGCACCTAGTTTAATACCTGACAGCCTTTGAAGAGATAAAATAACCCTAAAATACATTTTCAAATACAATTTTAAGAAGAAAATTCTTTATTGAGGCTAGTTCTATTTCTCTGCTGAAAATCTATTATTTAACAAGTGAGTCTCAGTAACCTAAATAATTTACAGACCAGCAACTGGTTTTCAGGATTTGGCTATTGCTAAACTTGGTGTTTTAGGTACAGCAGCACATAATGACATCCATGGAGCCTGGCAGGGTCAGCATTGCTAACAGTATGGTCAGGAAATGTATTTATCTTGTTGGCTTTACAAAAAGGTTTTAAAAATTAATGCTTACTAGTTTACACCAGAGTTTGCAGGGGAGATGCTGTGCATGATGCCAGATCACAGCAACATAAAAGATTCTCTTAGCCTGGAGCACTGAAATAGTCTCGTAAATGGCCGCACTTGCAGAAACAGCAGATTCATCACATATTTCTAAAGGACTTAACAAGAAGACATTATCTTGGTTTCAGATGTGGGGTAACAAGCCCCAGGAGAAAGGCAGACATCTGCTCAAGGCCAGCCAGCAGGACAGCTACAGGCCTGGAGTAAATGGTTTGCTGTCTGATTCCCACTCTGGGCCTTCCCTAGTGGGCCATGTCCTTATTACCAGGAATCTTCCCTTGTTACAACTGCATCACCATCACCATTAAGTTCTTTTCCCTGAACACGGGAAAGGTGGCAGCTCTCTCAGGTGTCTCATACAGCAGAAGCACTCCTGCCTCCCCTGGCCACCGAACACAGCCCTTGAAGAAAGGCCCAAAGTCAAAAAGTCAAATACAACCCCTTAAGTTCACTGTCAGCTCTAAGGCAGCTAAATTCAAGAGAACAAAAGATTCCCTGCTCAGTGCTGGAATTTGGCTTCCAGGAAGACAAAGGAACACAGTAATGAGGACAAGGCTTGGGACTCTACACTAAATATTTTGAGCATTGTTTACATCTTCACTATAACTTGAATATGAAAAATATTAATGATGTGGTTTCCATGAAATATATTAATTCTGTGTATTAAGTTCTCTAAGTCTCTGGATAAAGTTACCAACACTTACACAGTCTTGGCAGGGTTGAGCAAAGTGGGTAAGAACAACAATTTTTTATCTCATTTATGTTCAACTTAAGTATAAATAATAGACGTGGTTGTTCCAGCAAGAACCAAAATGTAACTGATTCACTGCCTCCAGAAACAAGATTTCGGTCATTTGTTGTGTTTTTCTTTCTAATATCTACTCAACATACAAAGTGATTTTTGGTATATCAAAAAGATGCACATACTTTAAAGATTTTTTTTTTTTTACTTCATAAATCAATATAAAATTACCTACCTTCGTTTTCTTTTGCAAAGAAATAGTCCAATTACCAGAGTAGTGATCAAAGTCACCAGCAAAACAAGAGGAACAATGATTGCAATGCTTCCTAAAATGGGAGAAGGAAGTATCATTGAATAATCATGGCTCTACAGCTATAAAACAGTTAAATTAATTAACAAAGAATAATTTCCCACACCAACAAATGCAATTTCATGTGATGAGCTTCACTCATCAATTTGAGATTTTAATGCTGATCAATAAAAAACCCAACTTCATTACAGATAATAGTGTACACACAAGTACTTTTATAAACAAATATGAGTTTCCTCTTTCTGGATGCCAATCTACTTTGGCCTAATTGCCTGCTCTCATTTGCAGCAGTAGCCTGTGAAAGGGTGTGGAATTGCTGAACAATTTGGACTGGAGTGGCATGGCCACTGACTGCCACCAGGATCCTCAGCAGTTTAGGTAACACAATTATTAATTTAAAATATTCAGTAGGGTTGGCTCCAATTGAAGGATTAATTAGTATTTATATGTATCTATTATCTTTATTTATGAGAAAACAAAAAGCAGTGAGCAGTCTTCATTTCTAGATGGTGCATTCCTGCATTTTGCTGCATTTTACTGCATTGTACAGGAGAGCCAACAATTTTGTTATGTTGATATAGGCAATCACAAAAACTACAATAATGCTTAATGCAGCAGAAAAACAGTGCACAGATCAGACAGCAATGCTAAAGGAGAGGAGGGAATGTCGAAAAAGAAAATGGGCTTAACATTATTTTGGCAGATAATTTCACTGAAATGAGACTATCTGCAAAAATAAGGCCAGTTACTGTACCCTTATTTCTCAGCCTTACTTTAAGTACCTGGTAGTAAAGAAATACATGCAACAAATAATTTTATGTTATAAATACAGAACTTATAAAAACAGGACTCCAGCATAAAGCCAGTGTGGAGAGGCATGTATTTCCTTTAATATCACAATCCTTAACTGGTGGAAAACAAAAATATTGCTGGTTGTTTCACTGGCTACATTTACTGATTTATTAAAAAAATAAGCTTCTGGCAGTGTCTGCTCCACATTAAACATAGTCTAAATAAAGAATTGAAAAATGCTTTGAATTCTGCCTGAGGGCTTATTGAAAGCCAAGTCAGGTTGTCAGAGACATGAAATGAAGTGCTGAATAAAAACTTGAAGCATCCTGAGCTCACTTCAGCTTATGAAGATTCAGCATGTAAAGGATATTACAACAAGACTCTTTTAAGAAAATATTTGATAGATAACTGGATTAAGTTTTACTTAGGAGCCAAAAAACCCCAACAATAGAAAGGTTAAAAAAAAAAAATCCTGAAAAACATCCCACCAGGCATGAGTTGCCGTTTGGTCACCATGGTGCAGCCTGGGGTGTAGGAGAAGCCCAAGACAAACACCCATTTCCCAAATCATAGCTGTTATTCTCTCAACATGAAACATTGATCTAGGTTCTGGCTCCTTTTTTGCCTAATTCCAGCTTGTGAGTGTTCTTTCCCTTGTCTGGATCGCCGGGAAGACTTCACCCAAGCATCGAGCTGACCTGAATAGTGGGCAGCTCATTTTTGCTGCTCCAGTTGGGCTAAATGTGACCAAGGCAGGTAGAGCAGGGCACCAGCAGCACACTCAGCACTCTGCAGGGAACCCTGTCCAGTTTAAGCTTCCAATAGTGCAGCAATGCCATCCTTTTATGCTTACAGGCATGTTTAAAAAAATACGATGGGAGCTATTCTTACTTTCAGGAGGATTTTCACAGTAGGTAAAATTCAGACCTCTGCAGACAGCCAATACAAAAGTTATGCACTACTTACAACTCTATTTTTGATGCTTTCAGTAGGACTTCAATGGTCAGAGGTCTCGTACTAGTTCCCTGCACAGTGCTGATATGGCCAAATGCTTGATACACTTGATACACTTTCCCTAAGAAAAGTGCAGCTAGCCCTTGGGTCAGGGAGTGTACAGAATAAGAACTGCATCCAAACCACCTTGTGCAACACCAAAAGGCAATCAGAAAGTCAAGAAATATCTACATCTGGGGTTTTTTTAAAGGAAAAAGTACAGGTAACAAGCATATTTCACAACACAAACTGACATTCTAAAATATCACAAGTTTAGAGTTCTAAACTGAGCCAAATTTGACAAGTGATTGCAGTTATTTGAAGTACTTACTCGTACTGATGTTGTCAGACTTGCTGCTTTTGGGAGCTGGCCTCTCACACTGCGTGCCTGACCAGTTGGCTGAACATCTAAAAGGATCCAATTAAGATGGGAAAGTTAATAAATGTCAACTATTAGCACAGCAACCCATGAAAGAGACCACCAGCATCTTCTCAAGAGCTACACCAATGACAACAGTGATCCTACAAAACCAACAAGAAGCCTCATGGAAGGAGTCAGCAGGACTCTGCCATGGCACTGACAACATTCAGGGTAGGGTTTTAGTTTAAAACTACAGCTTTTTATATTTGATTCCTGTTATTATCACTGCAACCTTCATTCCAGAGTCCTTTTCTAAAATTCTTGAATAATAAAACTACAAGTTTAATCACAGAAATATATCCCTCTGTGTGTGTGTGTAAGCAGGCATGAGAGTTAAACCATAAAGTGTCGTCCTGAAGGGACAGGAGTATCTCCTGGCTTCGGAGAGCCTTAAATACCATTTCTGTTCACACTGTGTGCTCCAGGAGGCAGGTGCCTGGATGATACACAGCTATTCTGCTTTAATTTCCTTGTGTGAATATCAATATGCAAATCTTTCCTCAGTTGGGATTCAGAACACTCTCCCATGCATACAAGCAAACATGAGGAGTCCATGGATGCAGACTCAGCAAATCCATCAAAAACAGAAACAAAGACCTGAATGAAATGCAATCGCTTATTCAACCTGCTGTAAATATGATTAAGTTCACTGCAGAACCTCAAACTCTCCTTGTGGAAACGGCAGGAAGTAGTCACTTTTCATCTGTCTCTGTTGCACATTGTGCAATGAATCATGCTTTTTCTAAGTATTTTTGAATTATTTATGAGTTTTAACATGAGTTATCTTTAGGGAGGTGCAATAAAGCGTTACCCTCACACAGTTCTAAGAACTGCTGCTGTCTGATGCCTTCCTAAGGAGTCTACAAATTGCAAAGTTTAGACGTGGACATGCTTAAAAAACGGATACTGTTCTAGAATAAAAGAAGTTTTGGAAAGATAGAAAATATTCTAGACAAAACCAGTGCAATTCTTACAGAAGAGCCCTGGGCAGCTTTGCTGGTGATGCTTTGGACTCTCTTTTGTCTTTGCAGATCACTGCAGAAGACTTGCTGGTTTCTCCCTTTGCTCCTAAGCCTAGTCCAGCACAACAATCAGATAAATCTCTTTACTGGGTTTCATATTAAGCTTGAACTTTTTTTTGGAAATCAATTTCATTTTTGGTAGGATGCATTATGAAAGAGTTTAAACTCTACAGAGGGAAGGCACATATGGTCTTTGAAAGCATTATTGATTTATTTTTATACATTGATTATTACTGCTAGTTGATTCAAAAATGGTCACACAATAGCTAAATTGCATTATAAGTTAGAAGTTCTTCATGTTTATTGAAATAATTTTGTTTCCTTAAAAAAATATGGTAAATACACACTTAACTTTCCTCACTGCAAAGAACCCCCAATTACTAATTACATGCAGGGCTCACAATGATATATTTTATAACTGAACCCAACTGACTTTTCCACCTGCTTACCATCACTTCAGCACATTCTAACTCACAGGGAACACATGACTTTAATCTTTCAAAAGATGCATCTGTTCTTTTTTTCCCCCAAGATCTCTTTTTAGCAATTATATAAGATAGAAATGCTTGCACTGACAGCTTACCTTACTAAGATACTATTCAAGGAACTTGCTTTTTAAAAATATCAATTTTCAACATATGGCTGCAAAATAAGTATCTCCATTCTTGTAGAGAAACACTATATATCTTTATATTTAGAATATTCTACTCAGCTCCAAGCTGTTGGCACGTGACAAACATGAAATAAAGTCCTTGTACTTCTTACTCAAATTTTGCATCATTCCTGCTCAAGATGCAGCTCATGTGATTAAAAGTCGTGATGGCAGACAATTTGCATTTAATACTACACTACTGAAAGGGAAAGATTTATTTTAGAGTAAGAAATATCTAACTTTGTAACTAAATTCTTATATTCAAGACTTCAAAAGCTTCCACTGCATATAAGAATCATAATGATAAATCTGTCCTAAAAACAGTTTAGAGAACATAAGATAGTGAGACTAGCAAAAAAAATCAACGTGAAGTATTCAAGTACAAGCTCATGAGAAAATTGTGTATAATGTACAATTACATTCTCCAAAATCTTACAGCAGATATGATACCACAACAGCTGGTGAAGAAAAAAATCCTACAGCTACACATGCAGTAAAGAGAGGAACACATTAAGGCAAAAATATTAAAAGTTCTTTACCTATCTTGGCATTCTAATTGCAAAAATCAGAAATACTGCAACACATCTGAGGCATCTGACAGAAGTCTCATAAAAACACTCCTAGTTGCCACTACGTTTTAATTTTTCCCAAATGCTCGCTTGTCTCCTATAAACTTCAAAGAGACTGAGCTGACAGGATGGCAGTCATTTCTTTCCACACTTTGAGGTGAAATGATTGCCCTGTGATGGTCCAGCAAGCTACACAGACCTGTCCTGGGCAGACAGAATAGAAAAAGGAATCAAGCCCAGGGGAAGGGGAAGTTTTCTGCAAGGGAATTTGGCACAGAAAATCAGCCATGAGCAGGCACATGAATAATGCTGGGGTTGGGACATGGACAACTGTTCATGCAGGAACATGGGAAACGAGCAGATCTTAAACAGTTTCTGTTGTCTTCAGAGGGAAATTGTCCTTAATAATAGTATTTTCTGGCATTAGGACATTTAAATTCAGACTGCTCAGTACCCAGCATGGGAATCCTGGGTTTCAGGATCAATTGGTTCAATTTGAGGCACAGTACTTTGTACCTTTCCAAACCATTCAGT
The DNA here is from genome assembly GCA_013397565.1 of Ptilonorhynchus violaceus. Taxonomy (NCBI): domain Eukaryota; kingdom Metazoa; phylum Chordata; class Aves; order Passeriformes; family Ptilonorhynchidae; genus Ptilonorhynchus; species Ptilonorhynchus violaceus. The sequence continues at coordinate 2,556,071 of VZRJ01001411.1, read as the reverse complement.
ACCAGGAGCTTTTGTTCTGTCCCGTTTTCAGGGGCTGTGTGGTCAGACAGGACATTTGCAGTGCAGGCAAACAAAGAGGCATTAATGAAGCAGAACCACATAAAGCCACTTTGTTCCATCAAAGACGTTCCTATCATCACAAACTCGGAAGGAAGAACGGTGAAAATGCCCAATCTGAGCCACACAGAGACAAATACAGATGGAAACAGATGGGGAAGCTGACAGTGAAGGACAGGCTGGAGTCAGCTGCGTGGAGCAAGGTGCTACAGAGAACATCTTAAGGTGCAAATCTCCAGTTCCCAGCAGAACCAGTGCAAGATCAAAGAGCTGCAGCATCACAGGGGATGCCAATATGAAAACTGGAAGGGAATGTGATAAATAAAGGTTGCACATGGTCTGCTGCCAAGGTCATTAATAAAACTGCTTCAGCTCTCTCTGTTACAATTCAGCTCCACATTTATAAAGAGGTGACTGCTTGGGAAATGCCTTCTGAGGTACAGACTGCCTATGCAATTGCAATTATCTACTTTGAGGAAATAGCATTACAAAGAGAGATGTTTCAGAAGAACTTTAAATTGAGATTATAAGGTGTTCCACTAGGAGTGAGGAATATTTAGAATGAAGATATTTACATTTCTGAGACTGATCGTGTTGTTGTTACAGAATCTATTCATGAGAGAAAATGTCTCTCTCCTGTATTTCTGTATAACCCTTGCAGGTCAGTGTGCTCGAATATTCTAAACTCAGTTACACAGGCACTTGACCATTTGACTATGAAATGTCTGAATAAATAGAAAAAACTAGTAAAAAAAGGCTAATTTGGTGGCAGTGTGCAATTTTTTAAAAAATTCTGTTTCTCTTTTTTTCCCCTCCCTCTTTGTGCCACAGGCATTGTCATAAAAATATAATACAGCAGGCATAATGTGCACTTAAAAGTGCTTTTGTAGACAACTGCCTTCCAACTCAATATAGCAGTGCATGTCCAAAAATGACAGCAGCATTGAAAGGTAAGTCTAGAAGTATAACAGAATCTGTGAAACAGTCCTTACAACATACAGGTAGAAGGGGAATTGAAAATGTTTCTTAGCTATAAATGATATTTATTTAAAGAATTATACAAAGCAATTTTCTATCTTTGCTTTTCTTTTTAGTCACAACACAACAATAAATACTAAAACATCCTAAAGAAAGTACCCAGCCTCACTATTTTAAGACCACTCACATTAAAGTTTCACTGGAACCTGTCTTATCATTAATATTAAAGCTGTTTGTAAGACAAGAGAAGAGAACATCTGCATTACAGTTATTGACTGTATCTACATTAAATTGCAGGGTAAGACAGAAATCAAAATCCCCTTTTTCCCCAAGACTCTGTAGGATGTCATAGGATGACAAAAGCCTTGCACTAAACCAAATCATTAAACTATTTCTTATAATAATTTTAGGAAGACTTCTTTAGGTCTGCTTTGTTCATACAGGGAGCTGATATTATAGAGCTACACCCACTGATAAACCCTCACAGGTAAAGAACTTTCATAACAATGAAAGATCAAAAAACCCACCCCAAAACTGATCAATAATTGCACATTCTGTACCTTCCCCTATACTGTAGGTTTTAATTATTTTTAAGTGATAACTTTTCCATAATTAGTTTATACATGAACAGAGCACGTTTTAGCAGTTTTGTCTAATGAGCATCACTTGACATCATAAAAGGAAAACAATGTAGAAGCTGAGGGATAGAAAATTTACAACATTACCTGAAAATTACCTTGCAATCCAATAAATTCAGAATAAGAAAATTACATCATCCAAAAGCCAGCAAAACAATGAAAAATTACTTTTGAGGAGCATCAAAACCCCTTAAATTTAGTTACCACACACATGAAAAAAAAATAAAATGTGACTTTGAAAATGAATTTTAATTTGTGCATGACATTACTGAATACAACTCATCACTGACAGTTGCTGCATGGTGTTCACTGCCAAGGGACAAACTTTCAAGTGCAACTCAGCTTCGTTCATCCCAAAGTAGGAAAAAAGAAGAAACTGAGGGTCATTAAACACCACGGTATTAGCAATATGTGTACAGTACAGAGGCCATAAAAGTATTAAAAATAACACAGAAAATACATAAAAAGCATGTCTAGGTGACTACTACTGGAGCTGAAATTACACTGAGCAATAAATCAAAAGGAAAAGAGACTGAAATGGCAATAAAAAAAAAAGGAATGAGTAAGGACTGGATCAGTAGGCAGATAAAATCCCCGTGTTTATCCCTCCTCACAGGGGCAAAGTAAGCAGTGATGTACAATAGCAAATACTATGCAAGTTTTATCTGAACAATTCTAAACTCATGGACAAAGGGTATCTGCATTACAGCCTACTTAGTAAATGCTCCATGAAAAAATATACATATTCCTCTTTTCCAAGATCTTAGAATTCCTTCCTCTGGGAACCACTCTTCAAACACCTGTTTGCATTTAGTTCTTGAAGTAATACTAGTTTGTGGTACAAAGTGGATAAAAGATCTTTTATAATACAAAGGTACAACCTGTGGATTATGTTCAATTTCAAGATATTTATGACAAAGATATTTTTAGTTGAAAAAGAAAGCTCTCAAAGGACTAGCAGAATGCTGTGAAATTCCTGTTGTAATTGTAATTGGGGAGCTCATTAAATATACCCCAGGGAATCATATGGAAAGCACTTATTGCAAGATACTTGATCAAATTTCCTGGTTTGTGCTGCCTCTCAGGGTTACCAGTGCCTTCTCTTAGCCAGGCTTCCCAATCCTGCAATTGTTCTACACCACAGAGGCTTTTTCTACTCAGCCTTCAGAAAGTGCCAGTCAGGGGACTGCACAGTACAGTCCCTTTCTTGTCCACAACTGGACTGTGGATGTGCCTGAACCTTTTATTGAGCAGAGGTTTGCCATAGTGATGAGCTTATTTAGTTATAAACTTGTGTGCAATTGCAGCACTTGTGCAAGCTGCACATGCACTTACATGAAAAGTGTTCGCATTTGAAGATTTTTCAACATAAAGGGAATGTCAGGAGGAAGGTACAGCATCACAGGCACTTCAGCTGGAGGGGAGTTCCTCCATAGAGAGGAATGTACTTTTATTTCTGAGTTCTGTGACATAAAAACATGCACACATGTGCACACACACGTGCAAACCCCCACTCGCTCCCCCCACAAAGCATCTCTCAACAACCTCCTGGGTATAAAGCTGGCAAGAACGAGTTGGCAACGCCAGACCAGGTTTCCCGGAAAAGCTGTGGATGCCCCACCCATGGAAGTGTCAAGGTCAGGCTGGATGAGGCTCTGAGCAACCTGGTCTAGTGGAAGGTGTCCCTGCCCATGGCAGGGGGCGGAACGAGATGAGCTTTAAGGTCCCTTCCAACCCAAACCATTCTATGATTCTATAAGAACATCTCTTGCTCATTTCAATTCTGCAGGAACTATCTTTTCTAATTTACCCATCAGTATCCATGTCTACACTTCCAAGTTCAAGCTTTGTTATCACTTCTAAGCAATTCCACAACTTGTTCTCCCCCAATCTGTTCACTATTGTCTTTAACCTATTACTTCACCAAAATTCTCCATTAAGAAATGAAGTAATTTATGCTTTCTCCACCCTTCACTTTTCAGTTTCCTCTGTTACCAAACTCAGGCTTTCTTCTGAGCTCCTGTGTGGTCTGTGCCTTCTCATTAACTATCCAGGAGGACTTGTTCTTGAATACAGAAGAACTGATGTTTGTTCTAATACTGAAATACAACACACACTTGAATCCCTCTGAACAGTCAGCAGATCCAGCCACAGGCAACTAATGTAATGTTGTACTTTGTCTTCTGATTTTTATATTTTTATAATGCCTAGTGTAAGGGGGTTGTGATTTGATCACATTTATTTGCAGATAATAATAGTAATAATAGAACACATCCTTGTGCAGATATAAATAACAATAGTAATACAAATAAAAAGATGGAATTATAGCAACATAAAGCTCTGATGAAGGTATAAAAGAAACAAAGCTGAGAGAGAGCAATATTCTGTATTAAAGATGCTGTACGAAAAGCCCTCCTTATCCAACAAACAGTGACAATCTTGAATACTTAAAAGTTTGAATTCTTTCCAATTCTCTTCACTGGTATCATATGATCTCCCTCTAAACCTTGCTTCTCTTGCAGGGATGTATATGCAGGTAGGTAATTAGTGAGAAGGAAACTGAGAGATAAATAAAGGTATTTATTAAAAGACAGGCTGATAGAACAGATGGAACTGACAGTTTGTAAAATACACAGAAAAAGCATTTCTTGATTATTTCCCACCTGAATTTGATCTCCTGTTCATTCTTTTTTAAAATTGATTTGTGAACTTACTGGTGCAATTCAGACATATTTTATATGCTTCTAATGTTATGCACATCACACACCCCCCACCCATTAGTGAGCAGTACTAATGAGATCCTTAAAAAATGTAGTATGTGAATATCAAAATGACAGCAACTATAAGATTAGATTACTTTAACACACCCTAAGTGGTACATTTTTCAGAAAAGGTCAGTACCTCAAATTTTGACATCCTGAAATTCTCTCACAACCTTTGTAATTGAGCAAGAACAATCATGTTGGGGGGAGGGGGAATAATAATCTTCATATACCTAAAAATAGTGCTAAGAATTAATAATCTAGATGGCATAGGACCTTATGTCCAAAGAGAAATCACAGAATATTCTGCATATTTTAAAACCTCACAGAGTATTCATTGAAACTGGCAATCACCCTCACCAAAATCTTTTTTTGGTGGCTTATATGCAGCCACAGTAAGGCCTTAATTCATTCCTAAAATGTTTAGGTAAAAACCACAACTTCTACTTCCAGAGAGAAATGGATATTTAGGTCATTTAGTGCACTCAACATTAAAAAGACACCTTGAGACAGGAAGATAGAATAAAAATGCACGCTAACAATACAGGCTGGTGAAAGGAGAGTTTGTTCTTACAGGCTTATAGTTACTCTGTATAATTATGGCTTTAGGATTGCCCTTTAGAACAAATAAATCTTATTCTCTATTGTCTTTACTGAATGATAATAAGGGCTTGATTATGTATAAAGTTTGCATTCTCAACTGATGCTGACTGTGAGAGAGAGCAGAGTTCCTGCTGAATGACAATAAACCCACGCATCTCCTATTTCTTCTAAAAATCACCCACTCACAAATTAGAGACTGGCTAAGGAAAACATTAGCCCTTGGAGAAGTGTCTCTCAGAGCATTTGAGAGAAAAAGCAGGAAAAGTACATCCAATATATGACTTTACAGGCAGCAACATGTTCTTAGAGCTGCAGGATTCTGAAAGCCCAAGCATGATACATGGAGATATACGAAGCACCCATGTCCCATACAATGCTGATAAACAGACCCACTCCACACTCTTCCAAGTCTAAGTGGTAGTCAGGACACTAATCTCATTTCCAATGGATTTATGGTACCTCAAGTCAGAGTTTCATTGTACGAGAACATTATCAAAGGAATTAAGACTATGTTTAAAAACAGAATAAATTATTCACCCTATGCAGTCGCTGTCTTTGCTGCCCACGAGACACCTGCATCACCTACAGCATTTTGCTTTCATAAACCATGCAGTTAGATAAGTTTAAATCTGTGTGAGTTTCATATTTTATCCCAAGTCTAGGTCTTTGGCTCATGATTTCACTACTGCCTTTTGCATCACAACCATTGAGCAAAGCTATGTTCATCTGACAGCTGTTCTGTATCTCTCTGTACATCTGCCTTACAGGATTTTCAAAGACTAAGGTTGTTTCTATCCCTGATGAAGATTAAAATTCTCTCTTTAAGAAATAGACCTAAAATCTCTTAGAGAAATACAGAATATAAATGTAATTATTTTTTTTTTACATCGGAGAAACCAAGGTTATGATGTAGCTCACACATTTTTCTTTAACAGTTTCTGGTTTACAGCATTATTTCTATAAAATTAACAACAAGACAGGAATACAAGCTTAATTCCTGAAGTGGTACCTAAATAGCTGTTCTGTTCCTTTCCTTGTACAGATAAGAAATAGGAGTAGTAAGATTTGGACTATAAAACATGTGCAACATCACTGTCCACTAAACTTTATGCTATGTAGGATTAATCTGGTAAAATATCTCAAAATATGAGCAATAGAAGCCAGTGGCATTTTCAGTTTATTCAACTTAATAAAAATAAAGCTTTTTATTTGTTCCTCTAATGATACAGACACTCTAAATGTATGTTTAAATATACTCATCAGCGCAACTCTCAAGGGGTAAGTGTGTATTACAGAAATGGGCCCCCAGATTAAGTATATATTGTGAAATGTATGTGAATGTGCATGACTTGAACCAATGAACTGTGGCCTGGAATGATGTCACAGGATGTGCAGCATTAAGTGGAAGGTTAAACCTACTTGCATCTCGGTTCATTAAACGTGGTTAAAGTGCAAATTCCCTCATTCTGACAGTAGTAATCACAAGGGTTCACTTTCTGGTCACAGCGCTGACTTTTAAACCCCACAGAGCATCTGCAGAATTTCAGTAAAATAGACCTACATAAATATTCTGCCTTTTGCTGAACAGATTTCAAACGCATTTTACACAACGACGGCAAGACACACACACACACACACACACACAAGGGCACACGCTCACAGAAAACAAAATTAACACTTTTATCTCGTGGAAGGTCCATCTGACAATACTGAAAAGTTTGCTCATGAGTGTTGATCAGTGTTAAAACAATGGGCCTATACTGCCTGAAGGGTTCTCAGAGTGTTATTGTCAGATGCACTGCACATTTCTATCAATTCATCCAGACTGCAATGGCCTTAAAAATGTTCATGATCATTTTCTTAGCGTTGTTAATGGTGTTGGTGTATGCTGCAGCACTGTAAATCCACACATAAATTGAAGAACAAAACTTTTTTTTTTCCTTGAGATGCTATGGTGTTCTGTGTGAATTGAAAAAGAGTATGGCAGTTTTATAAGAAAAAATAAAGGAAAAATCACAACCTTCCAAAATAGCCATTCTAGGTGTTTAAGCAAATGAATCACCAGACTTAGTCATCATGTTTGGGCCTTACATATTATAGCTGTGATATTCTCCTTTTGCCAGGATTTGTCAGTCTCTAGTCCTCAACTAAAGACATTTAAGGAGGTTCAAATAACAGGTAAAATGGTCTCAACAAAAACAGTAATGAAAAAGAAAAATAAGCACTTCAAGCATTTTCAACTGAATAAGGCCTACCATGCAGAAATTAACTACATTGTCTTTAGTCCCAAACCTGCAAACATCTGTTGACAACTCTTCAATGGTTTTGCAGCTACAGTTGTGTCCCTTTTCACCGGCACATGTGCTTCAGCTCTCACAGGGAGGAACACTGGGCCCATCTCTTACACTGGTCAGACTAACAAAATCTAGGCATTTGTGAAACTCCTTTGAGAGTCTGAATAAAACTCTCTTTTAAGATCATCTGCATCAACAAAATGGAGGAAAGGCTGTATCTGTATTTATAAAGTTGTAGTGCCAGATCCCTTTGGGCAACAATTTGCTTGTCACCCAGGAAATGAGACACTCGGGTCCAACTCTGTCTTCCAACCTGGAGGATGCTTTGACCTACGCTGTTTGGAGAAGTGGAAGACCATTCCACAGGAAGATTGGACCATTTAGTAGTCAAAAGTAAAAAAAAAAAGAAAAAAAGGAGTATGCCTAGGTAGCTCAGTGTAACTGAGAGCAGGAAAGAAATTAATTTCTTGCTACAGTGACTACTTCAGTATTTTATTTTGAGAAAGAAGATACACCATAGCTCTCAAGAAAGGATTAGAATGTAGGCTTTTCTACTTCTCACAACATCACTTCACTTCTAGGCTATAGAATCCCATTTTCTTTGGCATTTTATGTCTGAGTTAAAGAAAAGCACCCTGAATGACTCTCTCAACCATGGCTCGGGAGGGAGAGCACAGTCTCACCCCAGAACAGCCACACTGCTGTGGGCAGTGTGAAGGCCAGGGCAGAAATGAGAGATACATGAGCATATTCCCAGACCCATAAGGGAAATAACATTGATATTTATTCTTCCTATTCTCCAGCCATCAGGAGGAGGGGTTTGCCTACACCTCTGACCATCTTTGTAGGAGAAAAGATTTAATCCACCTTTGAGAAGCGGGGCAGGCACCTCCAGATTCCGTTCCAGGAAAAATGCCTGGACAGGCCTGAAATTATTAAAAGTCTCCAAAGATATATCTTTGTATCTATATGCATTCACAACAGAGTCCTTAGTTATAAATTTCAATACACATTTTGCAAAAAGGAGTGCAAAGTCTGAGGTTACAGAAATAGCCAGAAGACAGACTGTAAGTTGAAACTGCAACCAGAACATTACACATCCTAGAGAGACCAAAAATACAGACACATGCATAATAACTTTATTATTTGTTGTCACACAGGCACTTTAATGATCTACAGGATGCAGGATACTCACAGACAGACAGGTATATTTGTCTCTGGGTCCAGCTGACAGGTACCACCGTTGTAGCAATAGCCATCACACAGCTGACAGGTAGAGGCAATCTTTCCATTAGTGCAACTGCCATGGTTAAAAAAAAAAAAATGCAAAAAGCAATCAGTATTTTAGTAAATCTGAGTATTTCCCTACAAAATCAGTATTTTAATAGAAACTTATAAGATCTACTGATTGAAAGAATTCTAGGTTTCCAGTTTGGAAAGTTAGCACAGGCAGTGGAATTATTACACAAAAGATCTTTAATCTTTCTTTTTTATGAAAATAAACTATTACAATACAAAATAATCACTCAGCAATAGAGCACCACATCTTATTACCTATGCCTCCAATAGTATAAAATATGTCTCTATCACTGCCACAGATAATGTAGAACGAAGAAATTTCAACAATATAATAAAACTCCGCTGTTAACTTGATTAATTTCAATTTTTTCACGTGAAAGCTTATTCAGTTTCCTGCTACATTGTGCTTCCTCCAGTGAGGAGTGCTCCATGAACAATCTGAAAAAAAGCAAGAGCCAGCTGGTTTTGCATGGGCAGGAACCAATTTGGCCAGCTCAGGGACAAGCTACTGTGTGAGAGATTTAAAGGATAACACAATGGAACTGCTGTTAAAGGTATGACTTTGAACAAAGTCACACTTACTTGCACACGATGTCATTACTGTCCTTGTTTATTATGCAGTGTCCCCCATGGCACCTGATGCACTTATCCACTTCACACTTGGGCCCTTCAAACCGTACCGGGCAGACACACTCCACACTTCCATCGTCGGAAATTGTGCACGATTCGGAATTCACGCAGTAGTGGTGGCAAACATCTGAAAGCAACACGAGAGCTAATTACTAAAAGACATTAAGGAGTATTATAGAAAAAAAAAAAGCGTTACTTTCATGTTTTAAGAGGTGCTGAAATAAAAACAAAATGGAAACTGAAGCTGGTGACTCACTGGCAGCCATAGGAGTCAAGAATATACCTCATAAACAGATATATAATATATTAATGATGTAATCTTGGGAAGTGAAATGGAAGTATAAACTCATAAGAGGTTTTTTTTTCCCTTCTAGTTGTCTAACCATTTATGGCATCATCCCACATAATATAAAGACTACTGATGAGAAAAGCAGACCAATGTTAATGTATTTAACGGGACGTTGGCTGAATAAAAATCTTCTGAAACATTCACATTACCATTAACAGCATTATGCTAAACTGAAATTGAAACGATATTTTGAAATAATTAAGTTTTATTTTCATTTATCCACATATTAAAATTTCATGAAGTTCTAATAGTAATATATAAAGACATAATTCATAAGTTCCACAAAGTACTACATACATGCTTATCTTTATAGACTGTGCAAGACCCCATTATAGTATTTAACTGTTTACATGCCAACAGGACTGAGATTTCAAGTGGTGAATTCTTTAACCCTTCAGAAGCACCAGTAAGTGTCTCATTTTTCATACCTTTAAAAACACCCAAACTGCCGAACTGAAGAAGCTTCCAGAACGACAAAATAGTGGTATCTTAACATTTCGGTTCATTTTTATTTATGTGGCAGTGACAACTTTATTTTGTGGTTTGTTTTTTAATTTAAAGTCATCATTTAAGCTCCTTAGTAGGGCCAAATCATTCAAAGTCTTGATTTCTCTTTGTTTCCAATACTTTCTCCAATTATCTGTACTTAATATATTTCATTGAGCTTTTGGTGGTGTAACTGATGGACAAATGAAACAATTTATATTTAAGATTTATCAACTCTGAACTATGCATCTGTATTAACTTAGAGTTAACCTGGTCCATCTTCATAAAATATTACTTTTCTAACAAAACTAAAAACTTCAAGCCCTTTGAAGCTCAGAATTTGGATAAAGGTGAGTCAGTAGCAGCTTCAAGAGGGCATTATCAAGATGTTCAGTAGAGAATGAAACCTTGGCACTGGCACAGGTTGCCCAGAGCAGCTGTGGCTGCCCCATCCCTGGGAGTGTCCAGGGCCAGGCTGGACAGGGCTTGGAGCAACCTGGGATAGTGGAAGGTGTCCCTGCCCATGGCAGGGGGTGGCACTGGATGGGCTTTAAGGTCCCTTCCAACCCAAACCATTCTGTGATTCTATGAAATGGCAATTTCAGCCTTGAGTACGGAAGTCTAAACTCTCCAGCTGCTGTTTGACCAGGGGCATGTTGTAATCAGCAAACTGGAAAATGAATCACAGAACGGTTTGGGCTGGAAGATAAGAGATTATCCATCTCCAACTCCCCTGCCATGGGCAGGGACACCTTCCACTATCCCAGGCTGCTCCAAGCCCCATCCAACCTGGCTTTAGGCACTTCCAGGGATGGAGAAGCCACAGCTTCTCTGGGCATCATTTGTGAGAATATCTCAGATACACATTTTGCCCATGTGACTCTGTGCTGTTTTTCCTCCTCTCCAAGGAGTATGTACTGCTGGGAGAGTTCTGCTAGAGGACAGAGCATGACTGTTGGAGGAGTTATTTCTGTTTGAATATTCATTGTATGTCTCCACCTGTCTGTGCAGGCTGCAGGCTCAGCTGCCTAAGGAATCACTGCTCAGCAACCAGAGCGGCTTAAAAGACACTAAATGAAGTTGCTCATTGTTTGTCGCTCCCCAGTTCCAGGTACAGAACGGCAATTTGCAGCAGGGGGGCTGTTTTTGGAACAAAAACTACTGTAGTTGGAAAGCCAATACTGAGAGTCATTTTATGTAAGAGCAGTGCAAGGGGCATATGTTTGCACGTACATTAGGACAAAAGCCCCCCAAAAACCACACACTCAAAACCTAGGAATAGGAAGGTCATATGTTAAAGCAATTATTAGTTTTTAGTATTGATTGTAGTCACAACCACTTTTATTCTTCTGCTGTATCTCAAATGTTTATGCTACATTTGGGCTGAAATGACACAATTTGATTTTTTTTTTTTTCCCTAAAGAAAGGAATTTCAGTTTCAGAGAAAGTCACAGCTTGTGGGATCACTGTATCCACTTTGAATGATTGCAACTGCATGAAAATGCTTCCTATTTTTTAGGTAGTTTGGGCCTTAAATGATACAAGAAATGAACTTTAGCTACTCTGTATGTCTTATTTCTGGAATTTAAAATAGGGAGTTACATTCAAATACATCAGATTTATGTGTATTTAATAACATGCACAATGTTAGTAGAATTCTATGTAAATTCATTCACTTAAATTTATTTCAACAGTGCCAGTGCCGTGACATGGAGCACACATTTGGGTTATTAGCCCTTACGTGAACTAATCACAGGAGAAACTCTGCATTGGGTAATTTGAGATGATAAGTATGGGGAAAATAAGGGCCTTTGCAAGCTGGTAATATTGCAAGCAAATGTCTTCTCCCTGCCATAAAAACCCACTAATAACATTTTAAGCTTGGGAGCAAGAGTAAAATACCTACACACATCCATGTGTCATCCTTTGCATATGAACAAGCTTCAATCACAGCACAGAAAGAGTGAAAATGATATCTTGGAGGCAACCAATCTTTGCAATAAGGCTATATTAATGTATTCCACCGTGCATCCAAAGTGAATGTGATTAATAAAGACCATGCATATGCGTGAATAAAGCAAAAAAGTAATGGATGTGACTTGATAGACACATAATTAATCCTGTACAATTTCACAAAACTCTTGTTGGCCACTAAAAAATACTCGAAAAGATTGTAAGACTTTTTTTTCCCTAAAAAGACTGACATTTTAAACAAGGAAAAGCTTAATTTTATTTTGTATTTTATAATGTGTTCAGGTCTCTGTATTGTGGCAGTTTCACGGTGTCAGCAGACAATCCAAATCTGATAATAAGCACTGTTTAAAAAGTACCCCTAAATTTACATTTAAATTAATTCTCTAAAAAAAAGAAAAAAAGAAAAAAAAGTATGTTTGCAGAAGCATTCAACTAGAAACAATTTGTTTGGTTTTGGGTAAGCCTCAAGTAAATATTTTTCCTTAATCTGTGTGTCTGTCTGTGCATGATTTATGTACTATACTATTTTCAAATACCCAATTGTGTTTGCAGATAGTTATTTGTGGATTCATGCAGTTTGTTTAATACCAAGGGGGAGAGAATCACAATTACTGCTGGTTTTCCATTCAAAGGTTTCAATTTATTTCATAGTCTCCCAACTGGAAATATATTCAGTTTACTTCAGTACAAATCCTATTGAAGATACATACTATCCCTTTCCTTGTCTGACAGACCTTTCTCTAAAACTGAATACTTTTTCTATCTTGTAGATAATTCTAAACCAGACCTTTATAACAGCTAATTTCTCTTCCCTTTTGCTTAAATCAAGCCTTCTTCAGGAAATTCACTGAATGTTTGAGAGAGGATGGCTTTCATGTTTAATGTTCTGTGACAAGCACTATGACAGGCTAACAAGACTATGACAGTCCTTTCCTTCAGAATGTTACAGCCAAAGCAAAGCTGGAGTAGAAAAAAAAGGTGATTAAAAAACATCATTCAGGTCTCAGTAAAATAATTCCTTCTAACTTAAGGTTGCTTGTGAGCCATCGTTTTGAAGAGACATGGGGAAGACAAACTGTAATTTTTAAATGAGTGTCCGAAAGAAGAAATTCAAGATTATGTTCAAATGTCTTGAGTTACTGAAAAGAGATAATGGTGGAAGAAAGAGAAAGCATGGGGAGAAAAGAAATATAAGTGGAGTGAGAGCAGAAGAGCTATTGGTTGATAATCTTTTCCCACTCTTCTGTAAAAGAAGTAAAAAATTAGAGGAAGTTGTAGAAAGTGAGAAGAGCCTTTCTAAGGGCATGGAAACATTTGGAAAACTATCTCAGTGACAAGAGAATGATGGATCAATGGAATGAAAAACTAGGGAGAAATTCAGATGCAAAAGGCAGAATCTAAATCATGAGAATTAACCAAGAGAAATGTTTAGAAATCTTTTACAAGTTCAATACCAGGATGGGGCAGAACCCATATTCAAGGTGATCTCTGAGCAGGTTGAAGGAAAATAGCAATGTGAAACTCAAAACAAAAGTAGAAAACAAAGGTAAAGGAGCAGTTTGAGACACGTGTTGGTCTGCAAAGATAAGAGACACCAGAAGGTTCTTTATGCAAGTGTATCAATTCATTTGTTTAGGTATTACACCAGCATAAGATACCATATATGAGAAGTTGGAGTAGATAATTTTAACACAATTATCTCATGTCTACTGACAAATTCATCGATCTTATACCACTTCAATCTATGGCTCAGTCATGAAAATAATAACAAATCACTCAAAAAAGCTCTCTCTTCAGCTGGCCATGTAGAAGGACACTGCAGAAATATGTTCAAAGATCACCAGAACACACCAGACCACGTTCCCTCAGCAGCACGAATAGCCTGGGGCTAAATTTAACACCGCGGCAAAAAAATCACCCGCGCGCGTTCCAAACTTCCGCTGCGTCCAATTTTCCTTACAAACCCCTCTGGAAGAGCTTGTGGGGATTACTTACAGTACTGGCACCTGTCTCCCGTGTACTCGGGCAGGCAGGCGCAGAAGGGCTGGTTGCCAGCAGTGACGCTGCAGGTGCCCCCGTTGTGGCAGAAGCGCTCGCACACCGTCTGGTTGCAGCGCGGCCCCGTGAAACCCAGCGCGCAGCTGCAGGTCGGCCGGCCTGTCCAAAGCAAACAAAGCTATTTTATGATAAAAGGTAATACACATTAAAACAACGGCCAGCGCTTGAAAGGTGGGTTTAGCATAACGATAGGAGGTTTCAGCGTTCAAGCCCCACTGTGCTGCTCTAGACACCAAGAGAAGGTGCCTTTGCAAACGTCGCAGGGCTTTTAAAAAATAAAGTTGGCTCTGTGAGATACAGACGCCTCAAAAGCAGCATGTAGGCGTTTTTACACTTGTGCATGTACAGCCATTGACTTTTTTGTGAGAAAAAAGACACTATTTGAAATATACAATCGTTTAAAAAGATGGTCCTAAGCAGGAATTTAGGCTTGACTAAACTCTTTAAAATCATCCAGCCATGGTGGGTTCCTCCTGTTGTGGTGGATAAATGTTTGTTTAGTCATCGTTTGTGTCTCTTCAGAATGCACTCCATTATTCTCAAATCTGCAAACCTTTATATATAACCACAGGACTATACAAATATTTACTAATGCACTAATAGCTACACTTTACATAACAATTTTTACTAAACCACAAGGATCTGGGCCTGGTTTATTATGCCACCCTTCTCGGATAATGAAGACTGTTACATAAAAATTGCTGTCTGGCATCAGACCAAAGATGCCTGTAACATCAATATTCAATGTCTGAAAAGCAGTTAACACTTTGGGATGAACATTTGCACACAATGAACTCCCACTCTACAGCTTCTTTTCAAAGGGTTTTAAAATAGTGTTTAAAACTCAATGCATTTTTCTCCTCTGATTCCTCCCTATTGTAATTTTCCCATTATTTTTTCCTTATCTAAATCTCATGTCTAAAGGATTTATAGTTTTGTTACAATTCCACTGTTTTATTAAACCCTTCCACTCTTCCCTGTCTTATTTTCTTAAGGCTTATCTTCTTTAAAACAAACTTCTGGATCCCATTAATGTTCTTCCATCTCCTGATTTTGCTTTTCTATCTCATTTATAATCTTCAAGTAAATGACCTGATGTGTCCAACCAGCCATCTCCCTTCTCACTTCCTAATAAACTATTCTCATTTTTGATTATCTTTTACAAGGCATTATTTTTCCCCCACCCTCCTTCTCTTTGCTTTCATTCAGCTTTAAGGGCTTTCTTAAATTTAGGGGGAACAGGCCAAGTTCAACACTTTTATTTTTCCTGACTTTCCAGGGAGGAAAGAGATGAAGATTAATCAGGACCCGAGGACACTTCTGGAATAAAAGGTCAGACAGGATGGGTTGGAACAAGATGAGCTTTAAGGTTCCTTCCAATCCAAAACATTTTATGACTCTATCAAGGTAACTACATCATGTACTGCATGTGTGATGCAGAGTCCCTGTGGACTGGAATTACAGGCACAAACAGGAAACATAACCCATCACATTCTATTATTGACAGTGCAATCAAGACAATTACGTGACTGTAGAATGTAAGAGATCAGAGAAAGTTATTCCTGGATTTACATTCAAAAACCTTCACACCACACCAAAAGGCAGGAAGAAGCCTCTTACATACAAAAAATTTCACTCCATGGAGGGATGGGTTGGTGAGTTCATAAAAAGAGCTATGCTTGAATTGGGCCTGACCTGGTTTAAAACACACAGAAGAGCCAAAATCCTTGAAAGTCAGATGAAGTAACATGAAGGGTCACTTTTCCATAATAATTCTCCCTGATTTTCACGCTGATCTAACAAGAACTCTTTACTGCTGCCTCATTTACAGCTGCATTATGAATAGGTCCCCTCTTTGCTGGTTTTTGTCTTTTAATTGTTTCCTCAGTTTGACACCACATCTGGGGCAGGTATCCACAAGTACTTTCCCACTTGCCCGAGCTGAAATGTGCAACCCTGCTTACCTCGTTATTCTTTCTTCTCCATTTAGTTGGCTGCATTGAAGCAATTATGATTAAACTGAATATTCCACAACCTCCACAATTCAATTTTTCATCTGGTCTGCCTTTCTTTTAATACTATGCAATCATTTAACATCAAACTCGTTGGAGAATTTTTCAATGCAAGTGAAGCACCCTCATTTTGTCTCCTCTCTGACTCATGCAGAATGATTTATTCACTCTTTTTCCTTCACTTACTCCTTACATGACACACTTCACGTAATTCTTTTCTGTATTTTCTATTTTAAGCTATGCTAATTTAAAGTGTTTTGCAAATCATCCTAAGGGCCATGAGATCAGTTAGTCTCTTTCTCTAATGAGTACAGCAGGAACAAAACCATTGACCTAAAAATAGCTCCAACTACTTTAATATGCATCAGCCTGGTTATTCATGTCTGTCCCCTGTGATCTAAACATTAAATCAAAGATGTTGAACTCAGATGTTAGCACAGATTCTTCTTGTTTTTCCCCATGTACACAGTTGTATTTAAATGTCTGCCCCCAAGACAGGGGGTTTCACCTAATTCTTCATCTGACTGAGTGTTTCAGTAAAAGAAGATAAAATAAAATAGTGATAGAACATAGATCTGGAAGTCTGAAATCAGTTTTCATTATTAATACTCTATTTGTTAAAATGATGAGACGATATTTTTCTAGTTTGTAGAAAAGATTATTCTATTTTTTACTAATGTAGGCTTATAAATATGCCAAACTGCTGACAGTTATATGAAAATTTAATACAGTATAGCCTAAACCCCATTTTTGTCACTCAATTTAACATGACTTTCAGTAACGTTGATAGTTCATTGCCTATTTATACACAGACTGTTGACATCTGAAATAATACCAATAATGACATTTTCATTTGCCTTCTGCTCATAAATTATTTCTGATACAGAATGGTTCCAGGAACAGTTTAACACAACTGCAATATTAAACAATGGCAAACAATGCCATAAGGTTTTGTATCATAGAATCAGAACATTGATTTATGTTTGCAAAGGAAACAGTCGTGTTAACCAAGATGTCACACAGCCCAACTAACCATGGCAAGATGAGCTCCAGCACCTTCACTGGTCATGAAATCTCAGGATTATGTCCCTACAGACTCAGAATTAAAGATCCCTCTTAATTCTTGACCCTCACCACCACAGAGAGGTTCACAACTCATTAGCATATAGAAAAATATTCATGTGGAAGGGGATTTATGGAATACTAAACTGCTTCAAATTGAGAACAGAATTTAGCAAATTAAAGGAGAATATGTTATGGTGAGCATAAGATGTATGAAGATATTTTTTCACATCCTACTGCTGAAAAATATGTGAAGTTTTGGCTTTCCCCCTTTGTTACAAAAATAAATAATTCAAAAAAATGATACCAGGGATCAAAATCCTACAATGTTCAATTACGTTTTGATTACACAGACTGTAGTTATTGCTGGTTTGTCAATTTAATTTACCATATAATAGCAATTGCCTATATAATAACCTTTCAAATAATCTTCAAAAATTGCTAATAAATATCTTAGTTCACTGTCACTATAATATGTAGGTGACTTCTTTTGAGAATTCATTCATATATCTTATACTTGCATTTATTTTGCAAGGATCAGAATTCTAAGGAGATCAACTTTCATTCATGCTATTGCCTAAGCAACAGAGATATACTATGTATTTTTTATAACCACATAAGGTTAAAAAAAGGATTTAAAAAATAATTAAAAACTAGGTCAATAGCACTATTTTTTATGCCTTCTGCAAGTTTTGAAAAATGAGATCATCCAGATGAATGTCTTCATCAAAACCTACATTATTTATTTCTTCCAGCCAATGGTAAATTCCCTACCAGCAATGTGTGTTTTGAGGGTGTTATGCGTGAATATGCACATTAAATTTCAATATTTAACTTGCTGTCACTATTAAAGAAAATGAGGTGGCACTACATGAGCTTTCTGAAAGCAATATCTTGTCCTTTGGAGTCATTATCAGCAGTCTGTGGGAACCACAATAATTCATTTCTGTGTGGCTGATGAACCATAATTAGCTTTACTGAAACAATAGGAGTGGAGAGAAGCTGCATTATTGAAGATAATTAGTAGGTGAGCTGATTGGGATCTATCCAACAGATACAGAGTCTCTCTGTGTTGTGAAAAAGAAAAGGAGAAAAGAAAAATTCCTAAATATCTTGGAGTACTCCCAGAGGCTGCTCTTTCCAAGGCTGGTGGGGGTGGTTCTGCTGGGACCTGAGATCAGCCAGTGAAATGCCACCCTCATCCTTCCCACAGCCTCTGTCCTGCTGGCAACACGATGGAGCATCCCCCAGGAAACTCCTGGGTTTGATATGGCATTGGCAAAATAATCATGTTCTTCACTGACAGTGTTTTCACTATGCACCAAATCACCTTGTTTTGCTTATAAAATAGAATAGAAAATAATATCTATTTTATATACAATGATTTTTTAAGAATATTTAATCACTTTTCATTTAGAGGAAAGACATAATATTTTTTTTCCACTCATTTTGATCCAAACATCACAATTCTCTATGATTAGACATACTCTTTGAATTGTAAGTATAGTACAAACAGATTTATCTGATTTTGTGAACTAGTTAATTTAGTTAATGTGTTTGAGACATTCAGCAAACTATTGCTTCAATATTTTTACTTCAAACTATATGGAGAAAGAAAGTGTATTTTTATGGTAACATTGACTTTTTTCCCCAAATTCCCATTAATTTGGCTTACTGGAAAGTGTTCATTATTACACCCAAACTTTTAATTACATGTCTCAGATGTGTACTTTTAATTAACTGATGACATTTTCTTTGTTCAATTATTGTAGTTCAATACAACTGTCGTAAACTTATAAATTTTAATTAAAGCTGCTCCAATCTCTGGCTATATAACGCTCACATAGGAATTTGCCAAAAGGCTTAGCAGTAAGTAAGCCAACAGTGAATAATCCCTGAATTGCCAGTGGGATTTGTTTAACAAATTAACATTTGTGTGCAGATAATGAGGTTCTACAACTTAACACATCCAGCAAAGATTTAGCACAATCACGTTTTAAAAAATTAGTAATACTCTGCAATTTACTTAATTAGTTGCCACATTACTATTCTGTATTAGGTGGTGAAAGAGAAGAGGATTTGCACATTCACTGGAACACACACATGAACCAGAAGAGTATTTCAGATGCTGCATCATTTTATTTGGATCAGAATATGACGCAAGGTTTGTTCTCAGGAAATCTCCTCCTCGCTTTTTCAGCCAGAAGTGAACAGGAAGGAAATTCCCTGACCCCTGGGGGGACCCTTTGGAAGCATCATCTTGTGAGGTTAAAATTCCTGGCAGTCCCTAAGCCTTCCAGAGGCCACGTGTGTGAAGTGACACTGGTGGGATCGACTGCATCAAAGCTGTTTGAGCTGACTGTGTTAGAATGGACAGGGGCAATCAAAGCCTCCAGGAAAGAGAGGGTCAAGCAAGCTGAAATGATCATAGGTCACTTTTTTGGCAGATGGGTTTAGATTGGCACTCGCACACATATGGCTTCTGCAACTTCCAGAGGAAAAATCGTCATCATTTTGAACAAAAATACACTTTAAAAAAAGACAAAATTGGGAAAATCCGTGGAACTTGATTGCATGAGTTTAGCAGGTCGGTGGTGAGTCAGGTGTATAATGGATGAGAAGTATAATGCTGCTTTTTGAGGAAGTGTTTGTGAGCACTGTAGCACGGAAGGAAACACGCACAGACAGCAAGAGCACAGCAGATCAAAGTAAAATGATACTGACTGAAATGAGCTGACTTTATTTTAAAAGAGTAATTTTATACTTTACCAAAATCGAGGGAATTGCAATGTACCCATTGGAACACAGGGATTTAAAGGATGTGTCACTTGGAGACCTGATGTAGTGGTGGACCTGGCAGAGCTGGGCTAAGGACTGGACTCAATCTTAGAGGTCTTTTCCAATCTTAATGATTCTATGATTTTATTGCTATCAGACGGGTCAAGCTGGTAGGACAAAGTATAAATCTTGATAAAATACAATGCTGAAGTTCTAAAACCTTTTAGGAAAAACTGTGCAATTCCTGGTAACAAAAAACGGTTTTATTCCTACACACGCAAGACTAAAGGAACACACAGACTAACAACTCTCCCAGAAACCTGACACAGCACATCAGCTCTGCCCTGAAGGCTGAGACAAGGAGAAGGAACCCTGCTCTGCTCTGGATTTCACACCCTCAGCCCAACTGCAAATGGCCTGGGCAGCCCCTGCAGCTACACCAGGAGTGAAGGACACACAGGGGTGGATTCAGCTGGAAAGAAGAAATGGTTGTTGAGGAATTAAGCTTTGTTCACTTAATTGCATTTTTCAATGCTTTTTGAGGGGTCAAGTTTAGCTTCTCTCTGTAAGATACATAAGGGCCTTAGTATATAATGGATTAAACTATGATAAGGGGACACCTCACTGGCCTCCTAGTTTGTTTCAGTAACACACGATTTATGGACTGATATAGATAAGAAATACAGCCTGATAAGAAATAGAGATTTCCCTTTAATTAAACATTTACAGGGTCCAGGGGCTAGGCATAGAAGGAAGATGAGATGTGCATCAACTTGAAAATTTTATCTGGAATACTGGATGGAGTCACTGTGATTTAGAAAGATATAAGGTCTTTTTTCCCCACATTTCTAGCACATGAAAGTTATGGTGTGGGCTCCAAGGCATGGCTCCCCTCATGAATTTGAAATGGCAGAGAGGACATGTGGTTAACTTGAAATATGATTCTTAAAAGTTTGATGAAACTGTTAAGGGGACCCAGCACAGCAGCAGAATGCTCCTATCAGCAGGTATGCCCAGATATAGTCATCTGAACCTTCAGCTGCTTTTAAAGGTTCAGATTCCCCAAACTCAGGCAATTGAAAAATAAAATATGGGCTGTGGTGGCACCCGTGCTCATTCTACTGATACATTTTAGTGCAGACACATCATTCCTTTTTGAGACCAAGCATCAGGCACATTCCTGCATCCCCAGGCTGATTCCTGCATCCCCAGGCTGACTCCTGCATCCCCAGACCTGCTGCAGCAGTTGGGCCACGCTAAGAATTGAACAGAAGTCTGTTGTGGACCCTGCCCATATCTCCCCTCTACCCACTGGTGACAAAACCTAGTGCACGAATTATTTCAGCGTGGCTGAGAGATTCCAGAGGCTGGATTTAGCAGGAAAAAAATGCAAATTAAAAATATCCATGCAATAGCATAGCTGTGTGAGCACAGCAAGTGAGAGCTGCCTGGGAGAGGGAAAACAAACTGCTGGAGGTGAGCGAGCCCTGTGGCTACTGCCAAGAGAAAAGGATTAAATAAAACCCTGGGGTCTCTGCAGGACTCGCAGCAGAGCTGAGTTCCAGGAGCCAAGTTATTAATTTTATTAAGCCTTTTAACCCCACAAAAGAATCAATTAGATGCCAGACATGTAAAAATGTGGGAATAAACATCCTCTCTTCAGATGATGAGGAAGTTCTGCACGCCACTTAAACCATCACTTCCATTCATTGCATGTCCTCACTTAGCCTGTATTGATCTCACCACATTGATAAAAATCGCCGCTTATCACTTGTGTCAGTAGTTCCATCAGCTGTTAGGAGCAGTTTAAAGTATAATTAATCAACTTCCAGTACAAGTAATTCTCATTTTCTAATATTTAGTCATTATTATGAACAACATTATTAACCCTCAACTGCTCAGAACTGAAGGAGTAGATTACTGGATTTGCAGTGGCTTGGAATTTTGCCACCACATCTCAGTCAGTAAGAGGCTCCAGAGAAGCCAGCAAGTGGGGCTAAATTACTAAAATACATATGCTAAAGGTAATTAGTAATAAGTGCTGAGGAAACCATTACAGCCTAAGCCCCCTCTGCCACAGAGACTCAGATTCATAATTCTGCATTACATGGAGGAATATCTGGGCTGAAATAGTCACAAATTTCTCAAGGTCAGGTGCCTGTACTTTTCTTTCAGAGATCAGGGTGTTGGTCCCCTCATCACACAGGAGAAAATGACTCACAGCAACTTCAGCAGCTGGAAACTTCTGAGAAGAAGAGTCTAGACAGCAAACTCTTCTCCAGCTGTTCTACTCTGAATCAAACATTTAAATATTCCTTGAAGCAGAAAATAGAATTCTACCTCTCCTTTCTCACAGATTTGCTAAATTTTAGAGTACTTCTTATCACACTTTTCCTCTCTAGCCCAAACACTAATTGCTACAAAAGCTTATTTGTTAGGGACAAAGATCAACTGTGAAATTCCTGCTTTTTTAACAGGATAATCCCCCTGAATCTAAGACATGTCATTTCAAATTCCTTCAGGAAAATGAAGGATCTGAGTTCTCATCAACCAAGTCTTCCTGAGAATTAGGTGAGTAAAATTCCTATCTGGTGAACTCCATTAAGACAAAGGTAAAAGGCTGAGGTCTCATATTTAAGCAAATACCTCTGTGTACTCACATAAAAAACAAGGGGAAAATTGATATAAAGAGAGAACAAGAGGTATGGACTTGTTGCACATGTAGTTTGACTGGACCTTTTGCTTTGCAATTCCATTGGTACACCTCAACATGTGAGTTTTTACAGTGAATACTTAAGTGTTCAGTTTTCTGGGATACAGCTTAACTCTGAATCATTGATTATAAAGTATATGTATGGTATATGCTGCTACTTTTGCACATTTTTTAAGTACAGACGAAGCAAATAAGTAACAAAGAGAAAAAAAAAATCACAAACAAGGAACAAATTCAGACATTTAATGCAGGTGTAACAGTGAGATAGAGCTGCTCAGAAATACTTACCAAGTAGGGAGGCCCCGCAGGTTCCTCCATTCTGGCAGTAGTTGTAGCAGTGGTTGGTTTCACACCTTTCACCAGAGTAGCTCGGCCAGCAGTGACATCGGGGATCCCCCTTCTCGTTTATAATGCACTTCCCTCCGTTCTCACAGGTCAATTTACAGCTGTCATCTGCAGCAAGGGCACACACACAGAGCGGCTCAGCAACCCCGGTTTCATGAAAATGCCAAAAAGAGCCTTGTCTCTGTCAGTGAGGGGGGGAAATACCACTTTTCAAACTGGAGAAAGTAAACTATCCCCTCTGTTTCCACAGTGAGAGAAAAAACCCACACACTGAGGAGACCACAAGCCTTGGAAAGGCTGTCAGGAGCTGCTGAGTTGGTGGGAGCTTGCATGGGACAGGCAAGCTGACCTCCCTAGCATCTAAGTGAGCAGTGACAGTATGAATTCTTGCTTGAAACTATAATTCCTAGTTTGAGAATTAGAAAATTGAATGTTGGTTTCATCTGAGAGGAAGAAGAAAACTTCCCATTCATTTTCTGGTGATCTCAGCCTTTGTCTATTAATTTTTTTGGATCTTTCTCTCTGCTAACAGCCTTCTTAACTAAGCCCTGTCCAAAATATTTAAAAGGAAATTATTTAGCCTTTAAATCCCTCTCAAAAATTGATATTTGCATACAAATTTGTTGCTCCTAACCGATATTTTCAGGTTATTTCTTTTTCTCACCTGCTCAGACTGTAAAAATCCCTGAGAAGGGAAGCTGCTGCTGCTCTGCACTTGCCATTCTTATGGCAGCAGTGCCACCCTCTCAGCAGTGAGGTATGAGGGGACACAAATGCTGATTAGGCCAGATTCAATCTTTGTATAAAGCTCTTTTGTAATTAGAGTTGTGCCTCTCTTGAAAACACTCTGAAAAGTAAACCTCTATTCATTTCAGCAAACAAGGTATAAAATCAGTCAGTGATAACAACAAGAAATTAATTACAGATGAGCTCGCATACAATGCTCAAACATCCAAATAACTGTAATCCTAAAGAAGCAAAAAAGCACCTTTTCAGCCCAAATCAAGCTTTCAGCAATGAGACCTTTCATTTCTCACAGAACAAAACAACCCTGTGAAGCCAGACTGCTTCCTAACTAATCCAGCATTTGAGCCTGCATGGCTTTAAACAAGAGGGATGCCCCAGCTACTGGGAATTCCTCAGTAACACATCCACCAGCTGCAGGCGTTTTCCTGAATTCATCTGCTTTAGTCAAACCATTCATGAAAAAGAGTCAAGGTTCCCATTCATCCCTTACTGGTTGAGGTCTAACATTGACTGCCACGACACAGGCACACCAAATCCTTTGATGTTTAATGAAACACATTGTGTTGGAAGTGCAGAATTTAGGGATGCTGGACATTCTCTAGCTAAATAGTTCTTTCCAGCATGGACTCTGCAGAGTCCAGGAATATAAATGTGCTCATGCAGAGCCTTTTCTTTGGATGCACCCAAGTCTGTCTCTGCTGCCTGTGTGCTCCTCTCCTCAGCAGGGTCTGCTGCCTCCTCTCACAGCCAGTGCTGAGATGGTGCAGACACACAACCTGGGATCAGACCCGTTTAAACAAAACGTCTGGAAACTGCCATCTTTTGGGCAACTGTACTTTTCTCAAGTGACGCTCAGACTAGGCAGCAAATCCAAAAGTTATCGTGGTGGACTGACTGGCACATCATTATTTCATGTGTTTTACAAAAAAAAAATGAAATCCTGTTTGCACTTAATTTTTTGGTATCTGCCCTGGATATACACAATTGCTGTAACAAAGCTACTTTGTATTTGGGAGTTTGAGGATGCTCCAGTGTTTTGTTTATTTGGGTGGTTCATTAAATCCTTTGATGTTCCACGAACCGTTCTTCAGTTACTCATTACAGAAGTTGTTTGAATGGATAATGGAGCATATCTTATTGGAGAGAGGGTCTATTTTTGTTTTGCTTATCTTATCTGTTTTACTTATCATTAGTCATGAGTTTATGGAGCAGAACTTGGTAAAAACAGAATAAATAACAGCGAAGTACAGAAAACTGCTCATTTTTACGAACCTTTCTGATGGTGCATTAAAAACATGTTCTATTTCTCTTTTAGAGCAATTCCACAGAATTAAGATATAATTTGGAAAAAAAAAACCCACATGGATATGACTACTGATTTTGTTCTCCATGAAACATTCTAAATTCAGGAGGTTCAATACAAATCTAATATGAAAGAGAGAAATGGGTATTACAACAATGTTGGACTTTAAATAGGCTAAGAAAAAGAATTGAAAGATGCAATGGATCAGCCAGTTTTAAAGCAGTATATTAGACTTGAACAATACAGGGGGTTTAATGCTGCTGCTTTGTTGTCTGGAGGTAAATACAAGAAACAAATTACACTCATTCACATCAGCTGAGTACAAAAGGGGATCAGATGCCTTTGTGTGGGAGACATGAGCAGAACAGTCCCATAGGAGAAGACAGGAAGAAAAGGAATGCAGGAGAAAAACACACAAGAATTAGTATAAGAAGCTGAATACAGTTAATTTGAATTACTGAATAAAGACCTTGGAAAGAAAAGCTGGGAACAGGTCTAGCATATACTCACGCTTAGAACAAAGTTTAAAAAAAAAACCAAAATCAGAAAAGTTTCTAAGTGCAGTCTTCAATGCTGCTCTGAGCTTGCAGGAACTCAGACTTAAAGACCTCTCAGCTGGTATTTTCACTTTTGAAATGACAGAGATGAATAATTTCATTTGTTATCCTACCCCCAGTGAAGCTACCGAACCTTTCTAACATGAAAGAAAGAAAGGATTACAGGCCATGTAATTTTGTATATTCTCTCCTAATCTGTCTAATTTAGTCTTCTGCTGCCTCGATTTTTCTATTTCAGTCTTAAAACCTTTAATACATAATCAAATAATTTTGATTTGCAGTTTCTCTTATGTTTTTCTTCCCGATACGACTGTTTGACACAAACATTAATGGACTTTGGCTTATCTGCTTCCTCTTTGACTCTTTCCTTTTACTGGAAACAAAAGGAAAATCTTACACGGAAGAAACACTGATAAAACAGCAAATCAAAGCTTTGTGCACTCTACTGGTACTTTTTTTCTTCACTCATTCGCTTTTTTGATATTTCATCCCTCTCCCCTAATTACACAAGACACACATCTTTTATTGGCATTTCTATAACAACCCTATTCTTTCTTGAGAAAAATGCTTCTTACTTTTTGAAATTTTCTCCCTTTTGAAGTATCCACCAATTTCTGAACTAGACAAGTTAAATGGAGAGATGATGCTATAGAGCACAAGCCCAGGACCTACATTCTTTGGGACAAGATTTTCTGTCCCCACAGTGGAAAATACTCATCTCACGGGGCAGAAAGGTATTTGCTCTTGAATATCCTTTGGACAAAGGTGTAACTCATCCTTTTCTGAGCAGAATGCACCTACTAAAGACAGAGAGCAGAATTCTAATGTTAAGGTAAGGTTGCATAAATCTTCCTGTTCCTACAGATGAGGAAAGTCTTCCTTCCTGCCCATTTTCCTTATGCTGAAAAGCATCGGAACAAGTTGTTACCCCCAAATTTTGTCTGAATGACATAAAACAGATGCTACTCCTTGTTTTCCCTTCATGGTGTTGTTTTTTTTTTTTTCTCTTAAAAATCTCTTTGCTTTACAATTTTAAAAGGAAGAGAATGGCTAAGAAAAGGATGCACAGTAAGAAAATCTGATACCCATTTCCTTCTGTTCTGGGAAACACCAATCCCAACACTAATCCCTTTGTAAATACAGAAAAAATGCTGTAAACAGATTTCTTTTTTTCTTTTTTTTTTCCTGCTGTAAGCAGATTTCTGTGTGACCCTTGTTTATTTGCTATCTAAGAAGGCTGAAAGCAGGACAACCCCCAAGAAGATAGCATGGATCAAACTGCTGGAGCTCTTCCTCCCTGGAGGGGATTTTGGGGCTGAAAAAGGAGGTACACAGGGATGAACCTCTCCATCCCCAGCCAAAGCACTTTCCGTGCCTGCCATCGATGTGTGCAGTGGGAAAATCCCCACAGAAAAGTGCTGAAGGAATAAACACAATAAATTAAATGTTTCATCTCTATTCAGAAGCAACATGAGCTCTGAACCTTTGTAATTTTTCCTTAGGCTTTTCATTCAGCCAAGACAGCAGAAATATTCCCCTCTTAAGAGGAAAGTGACATGAGGAAAAACATGAGGCTCCAGAACATGGAATTTTGGAAGTGTTCATTCCTCCTGCTCGTTCAGCTGTGGCACACCCTGTCTCCCTCCAGTGCAAGTCTCTCCATTTTCATCCTCCTGGTACATTTTTGGCTTCATTGTGCTACAGACAGTTGGCTACAAGAAACCTAATGGATGAAAATCCAGAGGTCTCTTTTAGGAAAAGGGAGTGGTACTCTGCCCATTGGAAAACTAAAAGGTAACTCCCAATCTGAAACAGTCCAGCCTGTTACAGTCAATAAATAAACCCCAAAAGAACTGTGGTCTGTCAGTCACGATCATCCAGGGAGAGACAAGATGGAAGTTTTTCTAAGAAGACACTGGAACTTGCTTTCATTTTGTTATAAAAGCATTCTGAATGATGCAACACACCCATATGTTGTAATAACTCCAGCCTGAAAACCCCAAATCAAACCCAAAAGCTGTTTCTCATCGGTTGCTTGAGGTGCTGGTGAAACAGCTGTCTGAGGCAATCTGGATTCAGTCTTACAGAAAACCACTGAGGATTCAATATTCAGAATTTCTCACATAGGATTTACAGAGAAAAATCAACTCCATGGACCAAGCCAGGAGTAACAGCATGCAGAATTTTAGGACTTAGCTAATTTTCTTCTATTTAAAAAAAAAAAAAAGGAAGGAACAGATCAATCCAATGAATAAGAATCTGAGTCAGTTTTTGGGAACAGAGAAAGTTTTGGGAACAAGTCACAAGGAACAGAGCAAGACTGAGATTCCCTTGCATTTACCAACCTTTATGGTAGACAAAATAAAAATTGAATTGAACTGGAGATGGCTGTCCTATTTTGACTCTGACAGGTTGTGGAAATCTATGACTAGCTTCCTTACTTCATTTTAAAAGACTCAAAACACTTAAAGGCATCACAAAATATTATGAGTATTCAATATACTACTGTCTCCTATTGTAACTTGAATTATATATTATTCAAAAAGTACAGTTTAGTCGCACTAGTTCTTGATATCCACAATTAGTACTAATTTCTGAAAGTAAAAGACTTCTTACACGACAGGAAATAGCTGTGTGCAAGTACAATACAACCAGAAAACCTCCAAAAACCAGAAGACCACAAAAATCAACAAGAATATTTTGACTGAATTTGAATCAGGATCTTATTGCAGACTAACAAGAAAATATGAATATATAACCTTCCTTTGAATTGTTAGGCCACCCTTCAAAAATACACAGCCAAGTAAGGGAGGAATTTCTGGTCTGGGTTACTGACATCCATAACAGTGCCAAAAATGCTCTGAATAATAGCTTTAAACAAGGTGAATATCTGTGGTCTGAAATACTTTGTATACATTTTCTAGATCTTTATCAGAAAGGAATGGAAGACTGCAGCTCCTAATTTTTATTCTATATTGGATAACCTCCTAAAGGAAAAGAACATGATTTATAAATTGACTTTTCTTTTGTTTCCAGGCTATAAGCAACCTATTAATGGCAAGTGGACTGTCAGTCAGCCTTTAATTATAAACCTGCATTAGTTCAAGATGCTGATATTGAGGTCAACTCTGATCTTTTCAGGAATCTCTGCTAGTCCTTGGAAGCTTTAATGGAGTGTCAGCAAGAGACAAACACTTAACCTCCACTTATACTTTGGTTCAAAAAAAATCAAAATAGTGCAAAACCATGCACTTATTAGAGAGTGCTGTGATACAGAACTTTGTTTCAATTCATAATTTATAATCTGTGAGACTACAAAACCTGCAATTTACTATTAGGAAAATAACATACATGAAAAAAGAGTCAGAAAAAGCCTACGCTAGACGTCACTTGAAATATTGTAAACAAAAAACCTAAGAAACCCTTATTCAGCAGCCCTTTAAAAAAGTCATAACAAATATTGCAGCTGTGGGAAGGTACTGAAAATTATCAATATATTAAAAATGCTTCTCTAGGCATTTTCTGTCTATCCATAAAAATTTATAACAAGTAATTTAAAAGCCTCTTCAAAACTTTCTTTAATAAAAACACACCTTCCTGAAAACATTACCACTACATAATCCTTTGCCCACTAGTAAAACTGGAGCATTACTGAGATTATGGGTTCAAATTATTACAAGGCAGCAGTGAAAAACAAAATTCTTTTATTTGCTCATTTTTTAACACCTAAGTAGTAACTACGGGTAATTTGAAATAATTTTTTAGGTGGTGCTGTATCAGCATAAAATCTTTGACAAGAGATGGACAAAGAGCTGACATTTGGAGGAGCAGGGAGGGTGTTTAGATTGATTTCTGTCAAGAGTTGAATAGTTTTATTAATACCACATTATGAACAAATAAAGCACAGTTCTGTTAATTCAATATTTAAAGACTAGGCAGTACAGACCGTAGAGATTTTCTCCAGAGAATTATGACATTTCAGGTAAATTAATTTAATTGCTAAATTGAGCACTTTAAGCACTGAGGATCTCACCAAAATATCCATCACTTACACTTCTGAGCCTGGAATTAAATAGCAGAAAAGCATCCTAATACATGTAACACAGACAAGAAATGCTATTCTGGGATTTCTAGAACATTTTAAAATTCAAGCTGGCTAAGAAATCATTCCAGCAGTCTGACCACCTTAGGTTTGGCCTAAATTAGAGTGAAGAAAGTTTTAAAGCACTTAATAATGAAAAAGATTCCGCCCCACCTCTAAAATACAGCAAGAGCTTGGTAGCTCTTTTCCCATGAAGTCTTGTTTCCTGTGTCTCAATATTAGTCATTATAGATGTTACCAGAATATATAATTTTAGATAAAAATACTGCAGGTTTTTTTTTTTTCCTTTCTTTGACGTTACTTCAAAGTCATTATTATTTGCTTTGTTGCTCTCACTGCCTTTTCAGCATTGCTGCAGTGTTTTTTTCTCCTAAATGGCTCAAGCTTAATTTGGGAACCAAAACACTTCAGAGCTTTTCAAACTGCTTTTGGTCAATATTTATAGACATTCACTTTTAAGTATCATCTTGTATCAGTTCAGCTGAAAGCTCATTTTTCATTTTGATGAGTATTAGCAGAGGTGGGTATTTTTTTTATTCAGGGATTTTGCTTCTTCATTTTTCCTTTCCATTTCAGCTAAGTAATGTGTATATTGAACAACATCACAAAACTCTGGACTCACAGCCAGTCTGGCCTTTTGCAGTGAAAAATCCTGACCAGCTGTTTATTTTCTGGCTCTCATGCACTTTGCAATACCTACCTAAGAGGCTCTGGTCAATGCATGTTCCATTCATCAATGATTTTCCTTCTGGACAAGCACAGGTTGCACCAGAAGGGTTGAGCAAACAAATGAATTCACATGTCAGGTGCAAGCATGGATTAGGCACTGTTTAAAAAGAAAAAAATATTAGAAATATTATTTTCCTTTACATTTTTTTTAAAGGATTTCGAACTATGTTCTAAAGTTAGGACAAGATAAATAATCAGATATAAAAATTCTGATACACTTCCACTTTCCAGGATATCAACAGCCTGAAGTCTGAGAACACACTCCCTCAAACAGCAGTGCAAGACCCATAGAAGGATAAAATTTACTCCATTAACAAAAACGGTACTGGTACTTGGAGTAAAAAACTTCATCTGCTGCTGGCTAAAGGTTTTTTTTATTCAGTTCTCTTCTAATTTATTTATATCTCATTTACAGTGCAGGTACAAAAGGCATTTGTGTACACATTTGTCCAACGTCCCTTCAAACGAGTGAAAACACATCAAGTAATCTAAATAAAAATTATATGAAGAAATATGACTATATCTATTTTCAGTTTGTACAATGAGGCTCTGGTTTATTTATACAACTGGGTTACTTCCCCCCCCCAGGTGAAAGTGCTCGATATTGAGTTTACAGTAATTATGCTTACTCACAGTCCATTTGTTTGTAGCGGTGAAAAATCAAGGCACTTTTTGCTTTATCAACATCCACACTCAGATATTCTACAAGGCTCCTGCCAAATTTGTGCACTCTAAATGCACCATTTTTGGGGCCTGCTCCGTATATGTAATCCTCAAAAATGTCAATTCTATGGGGGTGCAGTAAACCTTGAATAAAAATGGATAATAAATACTAATACATATTCACATTCAAATAATAACCAACTTTGTTTTAATAATAACTTCAATTGCATGACTACAATGACCACCTAAGGACAGTATTATTCAGACAGGTTGTTTTGTCCCCACAAAAACTGCTTTTAAAAAAGAAATCTGTTTAAAGGGAACTCATCCCATACTGCAAGCAACTTAAATCTCAAGCTTTGTCTTAGTTGTCCTCAGAAACTGACTGATCATTGAAAAATAGGGAAACTCTACAGTAACAACTCACTAATTAGAACAGACTTGTTCTACTTGTTGCACTTGAGGTACAACATTTTAACTAGATGTATGTGACGAGGAAGAAAGAGATAATTTTGCTTTACATCAAAGAAACTATTCTGATAAAACATTCCTACACCTCCTCCCTAGCATATTTGAAATGCTAAGATTTGTGCTACACTTATTTTAATTCATAACTATAGCTAATTAATGCAAAATAAATTGTTAACTCTACCAATTCCTCATTGTTAAGAGCTATGAGTGCCTATTAGACCACACAGCTGGATTTCCTGTGTACAGCTGGCTGGAGAATTTCACATTTACTCCTGTAACAAGGCAGTGGCTCCTAACTAAAACTTCTTTGACTGAGATGCATCTCTTCTTGAGGCCATAAAGAAACAGAACCTATCATTCCTTGCCATACCTCGTTCCTGCTATTTTCTCCATTTATTTTAAAAATAGTTTTGTATTTCACTTATTTGATTTCAACTACCAGCCTTTATTTCTACCTGCTGTTCTTTCATGCTATCAATACTTGGTACTCAGTATTTTATTTTCATAAAACTATTTATGAATTCTAATTCATTATTTTATGCTTGTTTTAATTCAATGGGTTGAAGCTTTTAGTCTCACTGCAAAGCAGTTTCTAAACTCCCCCACTTTTCCTTTGGTCCTGTGTTAGAGGGGGTTGCAGTCAGATCCCTACACTCAAAGTGATCTCTCTTCAGATGATTATCTTCACGTATATTCATGCAAGCTTTGGAATAAAACGTTTTTAAACCAAAATAAGGTGATTTAAATCTTGTCCTGCCCAATTTGGATTATGGGAGATTTCTCCTAGTATATTCCAGAACACCCTGGTGAATTCTGTGTTAAAACACTCAATAGCACCAGATGTAATACCCCCCTGATGATTCTCCCAAACCAACTGCCCACTAAGCAATCCTCCCCAAAAGCCTGTCTTCAAATACTGTTTTTTTAAGGTGTTCCTTCTCTTTTCTACAAAAATCTCATAAATTGTTACTTTACAAATTGTTAAAAAGCCATCACGCAATTATATAAAAACAATATTTTGCTTAACCAGAATCTCTTTTCTCATCAAAGGAACTTTCCTCATTCCCATTCTGTTAGCAGGATTCTGTGATTGCTCCCTGACCTGAAAGCCAAGCCCATTATTTCTCCCAGAACCAATTCAGATCAACTGTTCTACAAACTCTAAAGCTCCTGTTCTAATGCAAGTCCAAGTGAGACCAACCCCAAATATTAATCCCAGTGTTATTCAATATTACCTAAGCTAATAATTAAACCTGGGGATTTGCACATATCATTGAATCTTTGTTCCCTAAAGTAATTTTATTAGATTATCTTAAAGCTAAAATTATCTTAAACAGCTCTTTAGATAATATTTGAAGCATTAACAAAAGCATGAAATTTTACTTAATAAGCACTGCTTTTTGCTTGCATAATTTCTCTGAATAGGGAAACTTCAGCCAAACAAAATAAAATAGGAAATAGGCTGTACAAAAGCTCTCCATACCTTGCTTAGTGCTCACAGACACAACTGAATCAGAACCATCAAAAAGAACGCTGCCAATAACAGATAATTCAAAATCAGCCCAGAACAGGCGCTGGCTGAACTGATCAACTACGAGACCTACAAAGAAGAGAAAGTTCAAACAGGTACATAAAACCTGAAAAAAAATTAGTATTTTTATGTAACTGTACATTTTTATACCATACACATTCTTATGTACACAAAATATTGTCACAATGAGAAAAACTCGACTGGAAACCAGAGAGAGTAAAATATAACAACTTCCACTTAAACCTTCCCCTTGGGGCAGCTGTGGTTTTTTACTTTCCTTAACTTACTCTGCCAAGGTCAGCACCTTTTCTAACCCATTATGCTCAGCAGGTAGGGATGTGTACCAGCTGGGAATTAAATATAGAACTGAATCCTCTAACCTGTTCTACCAACCAAAATCTAATATACCAATTGCTTTCCAAGTAGCAGCACCAGTGTGATCATGTGTTAAAAATAAGATAGATAATATTGTGACTACCCAGCCTCTAGGCAATAACTAAATAGTTAAATCGAGTAGCCTGTGTTTCACAGAGGAAGATTAAATGGTTAATATGCCATTTTAGGTCACATCAAAAACTTCAGCCTGAAAAAAAAATATATTTGAACCATAAAATAATTTCATTCTGAGCTTTTGAAGTTGCAGTGCATTTTTAATAAGAATGGGAAAAAGCATTTTTCTTCCTATTTATGTAAGTAGGTAAGTCAGAAAAAATACATCAAAAGAAATTATACATAACAGTAAAAATACTCCTCTTAAGGTCATAAATTAATCAGCTACAGATAGATGAGAGGAAGTGGAGAAAATTTGACTCACAGACCAGTGAAATATGTTTACATTTGGAACTCCATTTAAAAAAAAAAACACAACCAAAACCTCTTTAAAAGAAATGCTAGTATTCAGGGACAGGGCTAAAGAGAATAATTTCTGGTAAAAGGCAATCACAATGTGTCAGTTCTGTGTGATACATGGGACCTGTAAGGGGGATGTTTTAGAAGCAGTCCCCACTCTCCAGCTTTAAATTATTCTTTGCATTTTAATGAGAATATGTAAATACCAAGTAACAAATAAATAACATTCTCATGTATCTTTCACAGTATCCGAAATAAAAAAGTGTTTATTTTTGTTTTATACATATAACAGTCCTGTGATAGTCATTTCTATGTAAATCCCATGAAGTCAAGCCCAAATGCCCAAACTCTCACTCCCTCTTATTTGGAATAGGAAAGGCACATGTGGTAATAAATTTAAGAGAGGTATGAACAAAACTAGTGAAGTCCTATGTGGGAGGAAATATGAAAGGTTTGAACTCTTTGCATTCCCTCTACAAAGATCTGGATCTGTGTTAAATATCTGACAAAAAAAAAATTAAAATACTCCAAAACCATCTACTCTGTGCCATGAAGTAAAGGAAGAAAAGCACAGAAGGATGTCATAAAAGTGTTTTCAGGCAGTAAATACAGAAAAATGCAGGGGTTTGGGGTATTTTGTTTTGTTTGTTTGTTTGTTTGTTTGCAGGTTTTTTCGTTTTTTTTGTTTTTTGTTTGTGTTTGTTTAAACTAAGAAACTGGTATCTACCTGAGCTAGCAAGTATTATGTATTTAGGAAAAATGATAAGGGATTTACCTGTAGGTCTTTGTAAGTTCTTTTGAACCAAAATCCTTCTCAGAGTACCATCCATGGACGATTCCTCTATGTGAGACCGATCCCCAATAACTGTCCAGTACATCATCCTAAAAGTATGAAACACAAAAATTAAGCTGAATACAGAACCTCAAAACACTTCACTGGTACTAAATTATTATGAGCCTCTCAACATTCCTGGCAGATGGGTGATAACTGATCCTGATTTACATATAGATAAACTGAGCAGGAAAGTTAAGTAAACGACTTGGAAAAGTTTAGACATCATTTTATTTTTGCCATTTTGTCTGAATTACCACAACAGAGTAGAGCTGACACACACATACCCCTTTTTGGGATTTACAGCAATTGCATATGGTTCTCCTGCAATGCTGGTGAGGAGCCTGGTGCAGTTTGGTCCGTTCAGCTGCCCCACATTGATGGAGTATCTCAGGCTGGTCCAGTGAGTTGTGTAGTAGCTGAACCAGTGCATTCGGGAATGGTCAGTCCAGTAAATATTTCCAGCCACCCAGTCCACAGCAATGCCCCGAGGCCTCTTGAACTCTGGGCACTAAAAAGAACAGATGTTACAGTGAGCTTTATGGAAATGGTCTTTCACAGCAGCTGCACGGCCATGGAGTCATGTAACTTTTTACAGTTAAGTAACTTTTACCTTTAAGACAGTGAAAATTATAAAATCTGCATTGGAAAAACATAGACTGCACCTGCAGGAGATCAGCTCTAAGGGGTCTGCTGACAGTTCTGTTCAATGCAGAAGGACAACTCAATGGTTCAAAAATCTGTTTTCTCAAGTTTAAGGCTACCTACATTAAGAAAGGGCACTTCGGCATCAACTACTTGAACTCTTGATACTCAAGCAAGTGTGTGTTATGGACTCTAGTTCAAAACCAAAGGAAAAGCAAGTGTTAAGGTTTATACAGCTATTGTATTCCATGCAGAACTATGATTTGATGCTCCACCCCAAAGGCCACAGTGTGTGAGCACATCCTGAGGAGTGGCTGCTAAACAGTCTGCCACGGGTAGAGAAAATCACTGCATTTAGAAAACTGCTTTTTTCGTCCTCTGTATTCAGCAATATTCAGCTTCACATGTAAAAGATGCTTGACTGATTATAACGTTTAATTTATTGACTGTAGTATCTCTGTCATGATTTCACAGTTATCATTAAGACCTAGATCTAAAAAATGGTCCTAAGGATAGAAGTTCATTTGCAAATAAGAGATATATATGAACGAGCTTCTCTAAAGTTTACTGGAGTTTCTAAACACCTGTAAAATAGGATTCTATTTTAACACGACTATTTCTAACATGAATGGAGTATGTCATAAAAAATTCAAGACCATCATGAGCTAAAT
Source organism: Ptilonorhynchus violaceus (assembly GCA_013397565.1). Taxonomy (NCBI): domain Eukaryota; kingdom Metazoa; phylum Chordata; class Aves; order Passeriformes; family Ptilonorhynchidae; genus Ptilonorhynchus; species Ptilonorhynchus violaceus. Next base: position 2,519,933 of record VZRJ01001411.1, on the reverse strand, counting down.
ACATATATAATTGTTTTTCTGTTTACCTATAATGACATCAAGTGAAATTATGAATAAAGACCATATATTCCTTAACAAATGAAGTGACAGAATGCTACTAAGCTACATAACTGAAAACAAGGAAAGAAAATACTAAAGTAAGTTGTTTTCCTCAGGTGTCAGAGTTACCTAATACCACAAGACATTTGTAGACCATTTTAATCATAAAATAAAGGTCATTTCATTCTCTAGGTGAAATAATAGCACTGGAAGGGTGAATTTAGATAGTTCATTGTTCACAAACTTTTAACTTTCCAAAAATGTCATAGAAGGCATGTTTTATGGATATATAGAACCTTGATTTTCTATTTAGACAAATAATAAAGCAGTAAAATCAATCACTGCATTTGCAAAACTATTTCTTTAAAAACAGGGTCATAGTTGGTTTTTAAAGTTGAAAAAAAATTTGTATCATAATTCTTTTGTATGAAATGATGATAGTGGCAGCATATGCTTCCAGAAATACCACAAAAAAAGTTTTTTTCAAGAAATGTAGCATTTGCATACAACAATATTTTTTTTGTTTTCTATCATCCAGGCAACATTCATATAAAGGACCAGATACTCAAAAATGGATATTTTCAGATAAGACTACGAGTATTTTTTAATCCAAACTCCTTTTCATTCTGTGTCAAGAAGTCTCTCATACCCAGAAATCTCCAATTACTACTTTGGATACTGCCAGGGTTAATGGCACTGGCTTACAATGCTGGAACCCAATATTCTTTTAAAAGGAGAGCAGCCAGCACAATCTCTTGCCTTTCTTTTTTTTTTGGAATGTGCAAACCCACAGTTTACAATAAGACTGTTTTTTGGGAGCCTGGAAAGACCACTATGGGAGTCACCAAGCAGAGTGAGAGATGGTTCCCAAAAAGCTGGTTCTAGAAGCAGATGAGACAAAGAAACATCCTAAAAAGATTCTGGAACAAGGATGGGGTTCCTGAGTAATACTGAACCTTTCCCCTCAACTAAGCAGGAGAAGTGAAATTCCAGTAATGCTGGGAGGAATATTAAAGATCAAATGAAGAAGGAGACAAGCAGAAGAAATGGCAAGGAGCCAATTGGTGTAAGAGATTTAAAAAAGAGAGAAAAACTCCACAAGCTGATGCTACAGCTGTGTAATTTTCAGTTGTGTTCATTAAGTTTCAGCCACATCATATTTCTGGGGTCTTATGCATCTTCTCATACTGTCTAATAAAATTACTTACTGTAAATGAGCTCTTACCTAATAGCTTATTTGGATTATGCTAATTTTGAGGAATGATTTTGCATACAGAATAAGGATGAAAATACAGGAAGAAAATCACATTAATATATGCTACAGTGATTTTAGCCCACTTTGATGCTAAATATAATGTTCTACAGCTTATTAGAAAAATCTGGGTTTGAAACCTAATTGCCTTTTACAATTTGGTAGTCTCTGCACAGCTACAGACCATGTCAGCTTGATGACTTTTGATCAGAACTGCTGTATTCTGTAAATTCTGTTTTCAAGGTAAGGAATTAATAACAAAAAGACCCAATAAACAAACAAAAAAAGAAGCTGCAGTAACAGCTCGGATGTGGAAACCATTTTCATACAATAGGAGATTACAGATTTTCAGCCCCTAAAGTTGAGTTTCACTGGAAAAAATATGTTACACACGCAGCAGGAACACATCCCTTTGCAATGCTTAACAGGAAGACTAAATGACAAATCTGTTTTGTATCATAAGCACATGTGAAGCAATATTATATCATATTTACTTTGCAGATGTTTTTGGCATGGAATTGCTGTGGAACAAAGTAAATCAGTGTTTTATTTTGCTTAAAACATCTTCATTAAAAGCAGTACCTCATCTAATGTTATACTATTAGAACAGTAAAAGGAAATGAGAAAAAATTATGTTAGAAAACTTTTAGACTTTTGTTTGCCAAAACAAAATCTTCCTTGACAGATGAGCATCCCAGTAGGTGCAGTGGTTCACCAAAGCACCACTTGTGTTACACAAGTAGGATCATTTATAAATCCCAACCAGCTGATTGCAGAGAGAGAGAGAGCCTCCTAAGTACATAAACCACATTCATACAGAGTTATAGCTGTAAGGTAAAACCATAAACTAATGCTATTTAGAGAAAACGGTCTAGAAATAGTTTGCGTTCACAGGGATGCACAGCATTCCACTGGGCCCTGGAGCAAGTGCTGGGAGAACACGTGTGGATGTGTCACAAGAGTGGTTAAGGGTCCTTGTTAGGCTCTCAGAACCCTGGGGCAGGAGCAGACTGCCAATATAGACTGAATACACCACAAAACCCGTGCTTGTCTTCCTATTATAAGGTATCATCATTTTAATGTTTGTCTTTTTGTCCTCTTCCATAAAAAAAGCACTTGAGTTCAAGTGTGAGGTCGCTCTATGTTGAGTATTCACCTCAGATAACTTCCACATCTCTCTCCAAGGATTATGCAGCAAACAGCTGCTGCAGTTATCACCAATTCACTCTGACTGTCTGAACTTGATCGGGATGAAATCCTCTTCTGCATCTGTCAATAAACTCTTAAGAGTTGATATTTACTATTTCCTTTAATGCTTCAATTTGTACCAGTCTTAAACCCCTTTTCACAGAAAAATAGGAGAGCTACTTAAAGCTATTCTCTGAGGAAGGCTCTTGATATGCTAATTCCATGGAGCAATTTCAGTTGAGATGGATTTTTGCATTAATGTAATTACCTGAAAATGCAGGTGACTTTGTTCAAGTTTACTGTCCTGATTTACATATCAAAGTCTAGATATAAAAGTTATAATGTACCCTTTGAAAACTTATCCATTAAAAAAACTTGGGTTAAAATTAAGAAATTCTCCAGCTTTTTAAAACCAAATTTCAGTGCCAATGTTAAAGCAACACTATAAAACCAATTAACCTATTGATCAGTTGTATATAAGGCAACAATGTTTGAGTATTAATGAGATAATGCTGGGAAAATAACTGAATAGTTTAGCACAACGAGAAGCAAATGTTTCACAAATATAAATGAGAAGTGTCCAAGGTATATTCAAATACAGTTTGAGCATTTTTCACATTCAGATTTGTAAAAAAAGCTTTGTCTGGCTTGGATCAAGCATTGTCACAAGGACCTACCTGTACTGAAGAGACAGGGGAACATGGGGTGTAAAGAAAAACATCATTTTTTCAGTAACTTTGAAACAAAAAGGAATTCACTAAAAAGCATTTTCAGATAAAAGTGAAACAGAGATACAAAAACCAAAAACTATTTCAGTAACTAAGGAAAATAGTAATTCTAAGATTATTCTATCTCTATTGGTTAAACAGGGAGACAATGACAAATCAGCTGGGAAAATTTCAGCTCCTGGACTATGAAGAAGTCTGAGGGAAGCTTATGCTCAGTTTTATGGCCAGTTTTATGGCATTAGATCCATTAGAGAGGTTGTGGTTCAGCAGAATACTCTTATTGCAGAATGCATCTGCATATTACCCCTAAAAAATGAAAGAAAACAAATAAATAACACCACCAGCTCCTCCACACTTTAACTTCACGAGCATTTACAAGTTCATTATTTTCTAACGACGAACTCAATACAGAGATCTGTCTAACAGGATTTCTTAGGCACAAGTATACAAAACATTTAAATGAAAAAAAAGTAGAAATGCTAGGAGTTATTTTCTACTTCAGCTCTACTTTACATAAACCTTCTATCAGGAAAATCTAGACCCTTCAGCTGGGCAGGTGGAAGTGTTGGCGTTAAACCACTCTTCTCATAAAGATGCCATAACAGACACAAGGTGTTTTCAATGTCCATCAGTGTCTATTTCCTGAGGCTTTTTGCCCCGCTGGTATCAAAGGTCAGGAATGTCATTTATTTGGAAAGGAAATATCCTTGGATGGAATGTACTTAGAAGTGGTTTCAGATGTGTATGAATTATAGATGAAAGATTAGGTTACTGTTTATTCTGCTGGGTGTATGAAAGCATCCATGTGATGGAAGGTCATCACTGCTACCTCTTCTAAGTTTAAGGAAACATGAAAGAGCCAGACAGGTGTTATTTCTAACTGCATTTACTACTGTACAAGAATAAAAATTCTGCTCTGCCATCAAATTAAGAGTAAAAAACCCAAAATCTAAATTTACAGCATTATAGAAACAACAATGTAAAGAGCACATTGTTATCTTCAGTTCAGCATTATCACTTCCTAGAGAATTTTGTAGAACTGTATTAGGCAAAATGAGTAACAACCTGCATTTATTTTATTTTCAAGTAAAGACCACTTGAAATTACCTTAGCTTTTGAAAGTCCACATTCATGTTATGAAGTCCAAACTTACATTTATGCTTATTCAAAAGAAGATACTATGCAGTTCAAAAAATACAGGAATAAATACTAATTGTTCTAATGTTTAAATGTATGTCATAACTTTGCCAATATTATTGTTTATATGATCACTGTAAAAACTAAGCTTGTGTTTAGCCTGTCTCCATTTTCTGTCTTCCAAGGATTTGAAATTCGTGTCTTTCTTCTTACATATGTTACATTCTTCCCTTTTCTCTCCTCCTGAAATAAAAAATCTTCATGGTACACAAACTTTCCAAGCTTCTAATATATGGGCTATTTCTCTGTAGGAGTTTTTTAAATTCTACCATTGTGTTCTCTTAGAGACTCTACCAAGTCTGTCAGTCTTGAACAGAAAGGCATTAGAAGGCAAATATATCACTGAAATAAAATCATTCTCAGACAGACATTTTAATTTACTAAATCAGCACAGGCTATTATAGAGAGCCGGAACAGAAAAATAAATCAAAAGAAATTTGTGTCATTTAATCTTTGATTTTATCACTTACTATCAAGCCACTGTTACTTTGCTTTCTCTCTCTGTCGTGGAGTTTCCTGTAGAAAATCCCTCCTGGATTAAACTGAGTGCTCCAAACAACCATATCCCCTTGAAAATATGCATCCATTCCCGTTATCCTTGAATTGTGCTCAATATGTGATATTTGCTGATGAACACCACTGTAGTTGAATGGATATGCAAAACCCAGGATGTCAGTGTCATTAGCAACATAGAGAACTTGATCTTCAGAGCCTAGGGATTATTATAATGAAACAAAAATAAGGTAAATGTCAACTAATGCAAAATCAGTGTGTTTAACTCAAGTAGCTTTTTGGTGTTCAGCTGATATAATTTCTTATGTGCAAATTATTTTCTGGTTGATGAAGACTGCAAAAACATCTACAGTCTGGGCAATAAATGCAACTGTTGACACTCTGATATCAACACACATTACTTCAGTAATGCTCACAGTGTGACACCTAAGGCTGTATTTTAAGGAGTATGTAATATAAGAATTTTAACACTTTTCAGCAGTATACAAAAAGACAGGATATTGTGCATTAAGCCCACATATTTTTATATGCATGCTGTCTTTAGAGGGTGCTAAGTGTATATATTAAAGGAACACTGACAATAAACTTTTTTTTTTTAATTGCTAAATTGGAAATTAGAAGTGGAATGATTCTATCTTTAGTGAAGGCAGTGAAGTTTTAAATCAGCCGCAACAGAACCCGTGCAGTTGTGTCTTACATCTCCTCATTTCAGATAGTCAGATACCATCTTGATCCAGATGTTGTAAAGTATATTATTCATAAGAAAATGCTCTCTAGTATCAATTAATTGATTTTTGAGAAAGTTTAAAATCTGCTGGATACATCGGAATGTCTTTGTATTTTTTTAAATTTTATTTATTAATTCATATCACATTTATTCATAGAGAATCAACTTATAATAATGTCTGTCCAACACATTCCCTCCTTATAAGTATCAAATATCAAGCATAATTTATTCCCTTCCTCCTGATAAATGCAAGAATATAAAGGAGTTTGGCTAAAGCCAATATCAGCGTGGGGAAGAGGGAAACATGAACTGTATTACAATGGAAATAAAGCTTGTGAAGAATTCAGATTTAGGATAATGATTCCCAGATTTTTAAATTATAAGCCCTCAGAATTATATCTGTATTCCTATAATAACAACCCATGATCCTCAGTTAGTAACCCTGCTTGTTCCCATGTCATAATCTGATTTCTTTAGGAATAGGCAATGATTCTAAACACTGATAGAGTCCATGTTACGTATGAGTTATTACTGACTCATTAATATGATCTTCCCATGGTAAATTTGCCTTAAAAAATGTGGACCATTTATATAACAAATGACTTAGTACTGTCTATTTTGATTTTTATAGCCTTACCTTTTGCTATGCAACTGTTGTTCCTCTCCTTATAATTTTTCTCACATGCACATCTGTAAGAGCCCTTTATATTATGGCAGTGTTGGGAGCAGGCACCAAATACCATGCACTCATTGATATCTATGGAGGAAAGAATTGTAATTTATATACCTGTAGTTTAATACACTAATATTTCACCTGTTCATAAAATCATGGGACAAAGCACATGAACAAAAGGAACTCATAAGCAGGGCTATATCTTGCAACAGCAAAAGGAAACCTTTCACATTTATCACTAATGTTATTTCCACTGCAATCAGCATATCTCAAAGATTTTTATATTAGTTCTCTATCCTTTGTTTATCAACCTATCATCACTAGAACTTGAAATTGACTCTGAGAATGAAAACATGTGCTACAATTATGCCCAACATACTACCTCTGGTACAGTCAAAATTACATAATTATCTTTTAGGAAAAGCTCCTCTTTACACTTTTCTCTTAAGAGCCGAAAAAAGAACTGTATATTCACTTTGATTGTCCCAATGAAGAGATCTGAACTTCTTCTGTAAATTACTGCTCACCAGTAACAAAATTATTTATCTTATCTTTCCAATCACCCTTTCATTATAACGACTATGCCTTCCTGCTAACCAGGATGGCATCATACATATTAAGACTACATTTTCTTAGGAATTTTACTTTCTACCTGTTTGCTTTGATTCAATTTTTGTATTATGCATCTCCATTATTTTAAGCACCTGAAAATATTCTCATATGGCAACATAAAGACCAATCCCAACTGCTCTGTTAAATAATCTACTAGACTTTAAAACACCCATTTACCCTTAAAATAATTTAATAGTCTGACTTGAACCTTTTGACATTCACAACCAATGTTAAATCTCTGATAAACTCTCCAGGTAAAATGTATGAATATACATCTGGTAAATCCTTTCTGCTTCTTTTTTTTATTTTTTTTTTTTTTAATGTCTTAATCCTATAGCTATGAAACAGCTTTTACTCTATGGAAAAAAAAGAAAAAAATAAGTATGTGATACGTATCTCCTTCTCCCGCACAGAAAATTGGCTACACAGCTGACTTTTAATACTTTAAAACAAGGGATGATGGAAAAGATCTGTACCTTCACATTGTCTATTCCTCCTGTTTCTCTGAAATCCAGGTTTACACTGACACAAAAGGGATGTTTTTGTTTGGTTACAGAATGCATCATCTCCACAAGGATTCACATTATCCTCACATGTATATTCAGTGACACCTAAACACAAACAAAATGTCTAAAAATCCCTGACAGATTTGTTGAAAGTGTTAACAATGAGATCTAAAGTAACAACAGCAAATACATTTATCTTTCTGTTAAGACTATCAGCTAAATTTTTAGAAAATAAATGACATTAAAGTGTTTATCTACATCTGCATTATTTAATGTACTACATCTTATGTAATGACAGTATTTAATTGATATACTACATTTCGCATCAAAAATTTAGTACTAAAATTTTTCTTGTTGCAAATATGAAACAAAATACAATCAACTTATACTTAAATTTCATCAAGAACTCGTAACTACTCTGAAAACGACTATAACTTGAATTGCTATAAAATTTGCCTTGCTCTTGTGGTACAGAATTACTTCCTTTTTTAACTAAAAGAAATAGCTTTACATTAAACTCTCTTCTGCATTGTTGAGTAGCTTTTGCACAGACGAATGTCTCAGTTAATTGTTTCTTTTCTGCTACAATCAAGAGCACGGATCCTGTCAGCCCAACTCACTTATTTTGCAGTCTTGCTCGTCTGAGCCATCTCCACAGTCATCAAACCAATCACACTGCAGCTCCATCGGAATGCACTTCTTATCATTGCAAGCAAACTCATCTTTTTTACACGGTCTTGCTTTATATGTGATTTTATCTACGTAATTACAGATTAATAAGAGAAAAACAAATCAGCATTCAAGATCCTCCGATTATTTTAGACACATACAAATGGGAACGACCACGAAGCGTTAAGCAACCGGAAATCATTTCAAGCTTAATTTCTTTCCATTTCAAAATCTGATCTACTAACCTCCAGCTAAGCTTTACTGAAGGACAAGCAGATCTCTGTAACAAAGTTTGCCTTCAGGTTGTTTTCTCTGATCTGAATGCCTTGAAAGGCAGTATCACCTACCACAGTGATCTTCGTCCGAGTTATCCCCACAGTCATCGACCTCGTTGCAAATCTGCTCGGGCCGCAGACAAACCCTGTTGTTTCTACACCTGTAGGGCCTTGTTGGAGGGCATGGAAACTTTACTGTGGGGTAAAGAAAAGAGGAAGCTATTACCCAGCTACTATTCTTAAACCTTCTTTAATGACACCTTATCACATGTTGGTAATGTAAGTTCTCTGTTTAGAGACTTTGTGTGATAAGGGGAATTTATACCTTTTTTTTGGAGAATCAGTAAATATGGCAGAATTAAAACAAAGTAGGAAGTGTAATGATGATCAATGTTACACCATACAAGTAACTTTTTCCCCTCTGTGGGTTTCCTACAGAAAAGATTCTTTTCTCAAAAATATTTGATATCTGAAATTACCTGAAAAGCAACAACAAAAGAAAACTATATCTCAAATTTCAAGCTTATCTTCTAAAAGCAAAATAAAACAACCTTAAGACACACAAGCCCTTACATATTTATGTGTCTCACATGTCATTCTTGCTTTATTACATGAAAAACACTGAAAAAAGTAATGTCATACCACACATTTCTGCAACTTCGTCAGAGTTATCTCCACAGTCATCCTCACCATCGCAAACCCAAAAATGTAGTTTGCAGAGGGAATTGTTGCACAAAAATTCATCAGCTCTACATATATTTCCCCCTGGGAACATGAAAAGAAGACAGAAAAAAAAATGCAAGGAAACAGAAAGACAAAACAATGTCAGTTTTGGATAAAACCAGAACAACCACTTATCACATACTATTTGCAGGGAATAACACAGGTAGCATAACTAAATTGACAGATCCCAAATGAACGGGTTGGAGAGGCAGAGAAATACTCATTCAAAAATCTCTTCCTTGACCAAACACCTCTTTCCCTTCCTTTTCCTGACTGCTGGCTGGGAATTACCTATTTGGCCTGACTACAAAGGGCAGCTCCCAGAGACACCAACAACTGACCAGCCGGGCATGTGCCCCTCGCTGTTAGCCAGGAGATGTTTAAACTCCCTGTCTGTAACTCCCTTTGGTGCTGCTGCCTCTCAGCAAAGGCCTGGCTGGTACCTCAGTAATTTGTGTTATCAGGGAATGGTAGAAATCAGAGGATGGAAATACGGCCAAACATGTGAAAAGCCACTTCAGTCCAGGTTTGTTTCACATGAATGTCTGATCCTCCACTTATTGCTACTCCCAGTCTCTGGGTCACACAGCAGAGACAAAGTGATTGCAGCCCATTAGCTGTGAGGTAGCAGCTTTTTCTTCTCCTGAGGACCAACAGGCTTGGCCAGGCTTGTCATATCACCATCACCTATAAATGCTGTAATTAGGAGAGATCCAGCCATGTGGGCACAGAGCAGATAAGATGGGGTGACCTCTAACAGTATCTTCCTTTTTGTACCTTCTGAAATGTCTCATCAGGATATTTATTGAACTCTGAGTCATCTAACAAAAAGGAACAGAGGGTGAGGGAAAATGTTTTAAGGCGGAGTGCTCAGGCTTTAGAAATTAGTTCAAGGTGGATTCAGTTTTAATGTGTGTAGTGGTAAGAAGGAATTTGTTTCACAATTATGACTAAATTTTATCACTACCAATCAACAAAGTTATGGAAAGTTCTTGCAATTAATTTCCTATAAAACACATTTTTATGGTAACTGGATTTTCAGTTTCTTGAGAGGAGTATAAAAGAAATAAAGCTGTGTACCTGCAGAGGAGGAAACAATGAAATTTTATATGATAATGCCAGAACCCTCACTGTGGCTTACCTCAATGCATTACACCCACTCTAAGAGCTAGATCAGGCTTCAGTGGCTTTTTACTTGTTCATTCAGTGCCCTGTTCACACCTCATTAAAATCAACAGAAGGCTTTCTTTTGCTATAAAGGTTCAGAATGGTTGAATTTTTCTCCCCCAAAAAATTAATTTCCATGAAATGCCCATTGCATAAGAGGATGTTTGAACTCTCACACTATGCTACCAGGTATAATTCATTCCCATTGCAAATATAACTTACGAACATTAACAGGAATACCCTGTATTATTATCCAAGGAAAATATATAAAATTCAAGTACTCTTCATGATGAAAGGCATGAATCCAAATAATTGTGTGTGCAATCACAATATAACCATCACTCTAGTTGTTTAATAAGATTGAAGAGAGTTATTTTTATAAACATGCACAGTGGGCTACAGATAAATATTATGGATATTATTTTAGAATGCTGTAGAATAAAACTCCATTTGTGTTTGCTGTATTTCCAAAGAAGAAAAAATTAGTTATCTGTGAGATAAACTAGCATTTGTTTCATGTGATTGCTCTGCCTGTCGTAATTCCTTTATAAAATAGATTTCTGAAACAGAATCATAATTGTGACATAAATACAAAGTATTATAGCAATAACCAACTAGGCAAAGGCTTCTTATTGCATTATAAGCAATTTGCAGTTCACAGAAGCTCCATTATGCTACCCAAAGAATAATGCGGGCATCAGATAAAATAAGTGTGTTACTATTTACTTACACTTCATTGTTTTTTAAAGGGATGCAGTCCAGATATTTTAAAAGCAATTTTAAAATGGACTAGAAGGGGTTTTTAAACTTTGTTATGTGTCTTCTTGCATCTAAATATCTCTAGAATATTCTTCTCATTTTCTGGTCTCTCTTTCAAACTTAATCATCCCCATATGACTTTTTTTCCCCCTAGTGTTAAGTATTGCTTAATAGACTTAAAACAAAATAAGGAAAGGATATTTTACTTTGTCTGCTTCTTATTTGATTATTATAACTTATTATTGTACTTCATTATGCCTTTGAATTTACACACACAACACGTGACTGTAGATGGATAACACACAGAACGATCACTTTAATGAAAAGGAAAGAAGAAAAATCTGGACAAAAATCAAGATGACAAGATGCTAAATAAAATTCTTCTTTAGAAAAAAACTTAATTTGAGTAAGAGGAAGGGCTGGTGTGGAATGTGAAGCTCAAGGGCAGCCTGGGCTGCAGTGACCATGGAATGGGGGAGTCCACGATCCTTAGGGCAGCGAGAAGGTTGCACAGCAATCTCCCTACACTGGGCTTCAGGGCAGCAGACTTCAAGGACCTGCTTGGTAAAGCCCTGGAGGGAAGAGGGGCCCAGGAGAGCCTGGCTGATATCCAAGGATCACCTCGTCCAAGCTCAGGAGTGATGTATCCCAAGAAAGAGAAAGCTAGGCAAAAATGCCAGAAGCACTGCGTGGATGAACGAGTTGCTCCTGGACAAACACAAACACAAAAAAAAGTGAAGCACTGGCACAGGTTGTGCAGAGAAGTGGATGCCCCACTCCTGGAAGTGTTCAAGGCCAGGTTGGAGGGGGCTTGGAGCAACCTGGGATAGTGGAAGGTGCCCCTGCCCATGGGAGGGGGTTGGAACGAGATGAACTTTAAGGTCTCTTCTAGTCCAAAGGGTTCTGTGATTCTATGAAATAAACAGAAAACTGGGGTCTTAAGATGACCTGTTTAACAATTGTTCATTATATTGCACAGCTGTGTAATTTATTGTGCATGGCTTTGTAATTTATTGTGGCCTATAAAAGTTTGAATTAGCTGGATTTATTGCTGATTTCCTTGATGAGAAAGAATATGCTTCCAGTAACAACACGACCTTTGGATCACTGGGGAAGGAAACACAAAGGAGGAACAAGTCATAAACAATCTAAGTTTTACTTCTTCCTGCAAATCTCTTGCTAAGCTGCTGAACTGTCTGTTGAAAGAGGTCACAGAACTTTCCTTTCTCCACTGAGAAGGGCCAGGGTACCGCTAACTTGCAATGTGTGTTCATAAAAAGCCCAATGAACTTTTTTAGAAAAGCATCTCTTGCCTTGGTCGCAGTTTTCTTCATCACTGCCATCCACGCAGTCATGGATCCCGTCACACAGCCATCGGACAGGGATACAATAGGCCTTGTTTTTGCAGCGAAACTGATCTTCTTTACAGTCTGTTACACAATCCATCTGTGTGAACACAGACATGAACCAGGGATTAATGAATGAGAGCAGCACACCTGACTACGCTGCCAGGATGGAGCAGTCCCTGTGGACGCTGCCCCAGAACCGTGCTCGGGTTTTGACTTAGGGGAAACAAATTTGTCCACTCCAAAAGGTGGCCATAGAGCAAACAGACATAAAATCACAGGGCTAAGTTATCTGATAGCTCTCACTGGGTGCAAGAAAACCCTATTTGCCCTTTCAATTATTTTGAGATGTAAGCCTCTTACAAAAAATCACATCAGAAAAAAACCAAAATCAACAGAAATGTGTCGGGTACCTCATCAGATCCATCAGCACAGTCGTACTCTCCGTTGCATTTCAAAGATGCTGAAATGCAGCCTCCACTGGCACACACGTACTCACTTGAAGAGCAGGTTGGAGAGGCTGGTTACAAACACATATTTCAGCATTAAGAAGAAGACAATTTATATAAAAAAGTTGATTTTTAATTCAGAGTTTTATTCTGGTTAACATAGCGAGCAAACTTGTCTGAGCACTTTCGTAAACTACAATAAAATATTTGACAAATCTGACTTGTTGCATCCTAAGTAAATTGGATAATGACAGTGAAAAGATATTTGTGTTTTACCACTTAGAAATTTCATTTTGTTTTCCCCTTATGCTTGGTAACAAAAGCAACTACTACACATACATATATTCATAGAATGACTATATTCAAAAAACTTGCATTCCTTAAAATGGGCTTAGAGTTTAGCTAAATTTAGCTAATTTATAATTAAATAAGTTAAATTTATAGGAAAACGTTCTTTTAGAAAGTATAGAGTTTTAAAATTTAAATAAATAAACATTAACCAGTATTTTTAATATAAGTGGATATTTTTGTTGCATTGTAAGTCAGCAGAGTTTCGTCCTACGTTTTTATCAGTTACATCTATCTACATGAAACTTACAAAAAAATTAGGAAAATTCCTGCAAAAATAAACAACTGCATTTTACAAGACAGTAAAAAGGAAATAACAATAACAATAATTTGGCAGAGAAAATCTTTGCATAAGGACTAGTAAACTGTAAATGAAGAGCACGAAACAAAAAACTCCCAGAGACACTTCAATAAATATCACGATTTACTGATGTTTTCAGAGCACATTTTTATATGTTGAGTATTATCAAATTATATTTCAAAATAATTAAATACCCATTCCCCAACAAGCTTCACATTGCATAGTGGGGTTTTCAAAACACAGATAGGAAGACACAATGATAAACATTCAAAAGGTAAAGCATTTCAGATTTCTTTGCACTTCTTGCTACTTCCAGTGCCCAAGAAATCTTGATTTGATGATTTATTTTCTTCTGTCATTCTGATTTATTCCTTGCTTCGTTTTATTTTTCAGCATCATTCAGAACAATACCTGGTTCACAATTTCTCTCGTCATCCCCGAGCTTGCAGTCCTCGTGACCATCGCATTTCCATTTCGCCGAGATGCACTGGCCATTGGAGCACTGGAACTGGTCCCTGGAACAGCCTGTTTCACAATACCTCTGGTGCAAAAGAAACAACCAATACACAACATCAAGAGTTTAATATAAACATTGGTAAATATGCAGCAGAAGTTACAGCCTATACTCCTACATGTTACAAGACATGTAGTAATTGAAGTCTTGTGAAGTGAAATATATTTGTGGATATAATTCACCAAAGGTGTCCTGCACCCTCTGAATATCTGGCAAGCACCTGAGGTCTAGTACTGGCAATAAATGAGAAGGGAAAAAAGGGGGAAAAAAAAGAACAGAAAACCAGCAGAGTATAATCCAGTGAGCTTCTGGTACACAACAAACAGTCTACATAGTTCTCTTACAAAAATCCCACAAACCAAACCACTGCCATGTCTAGAAAGAATGGTTTCTCAATCAGGACCCAAAGTATTTCCAAGATGGGAAAAGGTCCAGATCATTGCTGGGACAAAAAGATGTAGAATAATGTTAAACATCACTTGATTTATTTGCATGTTCTCTTTTTAGAATAACTAGTTCAAGAGGTTTGGTTTTAATTTGGCAATGATATTTGCATATACGGGTTCATGTGCAGAGTTCCCGGTTTTAAAATGTTCACATGAGGGGATCCATTCTCCAATAATATAAAACTACCAATTCTCTAAAGAAATACTTTTTCTGGAAGATGCCTACCTCATCTGAGCCATCTGCACAGTCATAGTCTCCATCACACCAGAATCTTGCTGAGACACAGTCTCCATTTGCACAGAGAAAGTCTTTCAAAGTGCATGTTTGAGGCTCTGAATAAAGAAAAGAAACACCCCTAGGTTTATTAGCATTTCCATTAAATGGTTTATACATTAAACACACCAATCAACCAATGAAAAAGTATAAAAAATGAGAAATCATTAGCTTACAAACTGTAAGGACTGGGTTTCTGTAGGATTTTGTTCCACAACATCTTATAACTAAATTTAATTTGCATATAGTAAGATAGGAAGGAAAATGCTTTCATTGCATTCTATCAAATTTCTTTGGAAAATAATACGATGTTGGCTATATGTATACATATTTTGCATGTCTTAATATTCAATGAAATTAGAACTAACCAGATTTTTGACTTTCCATCACACAGCAGCACATCATTTATCACATAACTTTTAGTGCATGTGTGTGTCAAGAGTCAGCTTCCCCTGTGCTCAGCATCAGGGGAATGGTACTGAGATGGCAAATGGAACACAAAAGTTGGGTGTTCCAAATAAAAGTTTTCACTATTGCTGGCACAAAAACACTGGCAAGGGGGACCCCTGTGGAAGATTCCCCCAGCAGAACACCAAGTGCTTTCCTTCTGAAAATGAGGAGCACTACAAAAGTAATTTTCTGGATGCTGGACCATTAGATTAAACAAAGGTAGAGAGGTGTTGGGGATTTAGGAGACTTCAAGCAAGTCTCTATACACAATTTAGACTTGCCAATCAGAGGGCTTTGGGAAAAAAGGACTTAAAAAAGCAAACAAGGATTATTTGTGGGATTATTTCCATCACAGTAAACAATGCATTATGTAAATAATGTCAAATCAAGAATGAGGATTAATTAGTAAGACCTTCTCAGCAGAGAGATGGGAAATAGCAAATGACAGAGACTGAACCAAAGGAAGACAGGTGGGAAAAAAAAGAGATGGAGCAGAGAGCAGCAATGGACAGCGATGAATTGGGTAATGCTGAAGGGTTCTTCAGCAAGTTATGGAAGGTCCAGGCATGAATGCCTTTGTAAAATGTACCATAATGATCAAGGAAAGCAAACAAAACATTAGAGGCCTCAAACTGAGAAGAATTTGGTAAATACCAGCATGAGAATACATCAGACATGGGTTGCATGGACCTAACGTAAAATAGAATTTAGGGTGGGGATTTTTTTCAGGATTTATAAAAACCAAAAACTGTTTCAGGAAAAGAATATTTTTAATCAAATTTTCAGCTACATTTTTAACCCCCTTTTACTTCATAAAAAGGCTCAAAATGACTCTGTTTAAAATTTTTTAAGAGAAATTTCATTTTTCAGGTAGGCACAAATTTTAATTTTGAAGTTGGAGGGAAATCATATTAAAAGCAGATCTACAGCAGTTGCGTCAGTTCCCCAGAAATGTTATATTTAAGCAAATCAAAGGCTGGCACTTATGCGAACTCAGATTATAGGCACACCACCTCAGATTTTTTTCCAAAGTGTAAGCTTGTTTTATAAACATTAGCAAATCCCTGATGTTTGATTCTTTTTGTTGTCAATAGGCCAAGAAGGGGAATTTCATGATATTATAAAATATATAAAGGAAACAATTTGTGGGAAAAGCAATTCACATGCAAAAACCCATTTGTCATGTTTCTATATTGATTTGAAAAATATAAGCAAATACATTTGCTATACTGCTAATAAATTATTTATAAGCAGAGATTTGATTCTGCAAAAAATGTACACAAAGAGCTAAGTACTCAATTCTCTGTTTGCAAGACATATTTCTTCTGCTGCTGGAATCCATCTCTGTGATTTACATATGAACACAGCAAAGTACTTTTCCATCAGTGCTCGGATTGTCACTGAAAGGAATAAGTATTAATACAAACCAGTATTAAAGGAACAAGCATTAATAGACTTCTGCATAACCAATGAAGGACAGCTCTCTTTAGCTTCTGCTTCATAAAACCACTGAAACTCCTTCCCAAGAAAAGAACTTGGGATACAAACTTATCTGGGGACAAAATTAACTATTTTGGGTTTTTTTGGCAACTTATAGAAGCAACAAAACGGTATTAGGAAGAACTTCTAGCAACATTAATATTTCTACACTGATTGAATTCATGTCTTTCTACAACATTATGTTTGCTTTGCTTCAATGTTTACCGTATGTTATATATTTTTTTAATTGTATTAAATTAAAAAAAAAAATACTGGTGCCTTCTTTTTAGCAGGAGTAAGATAGTCACTACCAAGGAATTTTCCTTTTTTGAGTTTCTGGAAAGAGAAACCACTATTTTTGTTCTAATTGGTTTTTAAAAATCCAAATAAACTCTGAACGCAATTCCCCCTCTAAACAGAGGGGAGTTACCTCAGAAGAGTTAACAATGTATCCTACATTTTCCACATCCATATATATATTTTTAATATGTACTGTTTCACTTCTGATAACTCCACTAGAATAGTGAATTTCTTGCATGTGAAGAAACTATATAGAGAAGCATAAATGCTTGAGCTGAACTTCCATAATTCAGGGAATTCATTCTGCATTCTTGAGAAACAACACATTTTCTGATGCAGTTGCCTGACAGCCCTTTGTATATTATATTCATGTATGCCATGAACAATTTATCTCACTGAGCAATGTAACACATTTTGTCAAATGTTTTTGAAGTTCTAATTTCATATATATTTGTTTCATTACACTTTATTCTATAAGTGGCTTGATAGACTATAAAAATTTTATACAACTATTTCAAACAGCTGAACAGTATTATGTACTGTCCCAGTGCTTCAAGGATTTTGAATGTTAAAACTGTGTCAGCCTACTGTATTTAATTTAAACAGTGGAATCTATAGTTAGAACTTAAGTATGACGTAAATTAACCAAAAACTAACACCCTTTAGTTTGATGCATCTTCTGTGTCTGGGTACTCTCAATTCACTAATTCCATCCATTATGATTAAATTTCTTTATCTACAAATCTAGAGAAGAACTAAGAGGTGAATATATGAACCTAGTTATTGATATGAACACAGAGTTGGCAAACTTCACAAATATTTTTTAAAACCCCCTAAATAGATGATTGTTCTCATTATTTGAACTTTTTTATATCCCTTTGTACTATAATGATTTGAACTTCAAGGAAGAAAATTATTACTGCTGGATGATATACATGGCAAATTCCAAATACAGTGCTCAACACTTATTTTGTAAACAGCAATAATATCTTGTGGAAGTTTTTGTTTTGTTCTTCTTTTTTTCCAAATGTTCAAAAAGTTGTCCAGTCATGTAGCTTCATACCACTATAGCAAAACTATGACTCTCTCTGATTTTCACATGAGAATGTGAAAAAGAAACATGAAATAATTTCTTGCTACTTATAATATAGAAAACTAACACTAATAATCAACTCCTAAGTAAAATCTCCCATGAAGCTAAAAAAGCTTTTGTGTGTCAACCCCCTGGGGTATAACAACAAAAGGATCTGAGTGATTACTGAGCCACATGACATTTTGCCTTTTATATGAAACACTTGCATATGAAAACTTGCAGTAACTCACAACATTTTCAAATGCAGGTAGCAATTACAAGGCAGACAAATACACTTGAACCTCTCAAGCAGAACCAGACGCTCTGTGCCTAAGGATACCAATGTCTCAAACCAGAGCAAGCGGCAGACAGCATTTACTCAGCATTAAAATACCTAATTATTTAAGCTTTCTAGATCATTACCTTGAAGATACTAAATATACATTCACGATATACTATCAGGAATGTGTATCGTGCAAAAGGAAGATATTAACCTCTTGAATTTCTGAGTACAAAGGAAAAAACCCACAGAAATTGTCAAGAGAAGGCACTTCAGAACAATTTAGGGAACATTTTATAAAGACAATAATTATCAGATAAAACCATTACAAATTTGTCATTTCTTCCTGAGAACCAGATGGAAATTAACTCACGGAAAGTGGTATTACAGAGATTTATTAGGCCTTCAGCTTCTCATGGGTAGGAGAGAACTATGTAACTGAGCTACTTTGAATAACCACATCTTTGTGCAATTAAGTACTGTAGAAGGTGACTTCTCAACATGAAACAAGGCAAATCATCTCAGGAATATAATGAATATAATGAGCAGGTAGTGCTTGATCAAAATTCCTTGTTAACAAATGCTTATCACTCTACCACTGAACAGTGTTTATGATTCTTATTCAGAGATAAGAAATGTGATATGTAACTAACTAAAAGGTAAACCAATTGTAATATTTACTTTTAATTCAGCAGGTCAGGCATTTTTGCATAGCTGATACAGAATGACAGCTCTTTATAAAAATGAATAAAATTGGAGAATTTCAGCAAGGGACATTTTCAATTGTGGTCAACTGATTTTCAGCAGATCAGAGGTTGTAGAATAAAAAAAATACATGAGTATTTTATAAAAATTCCTCTTACTTACTGCTAAACTGACTATTGCAACATGGACTAAGGTAAAAGCTACTTACTACAGTTTTCTTCATCAGAATTATCTCCACAATCATTCTGGCTGTCACATCTCCAATGGTCTGGAATGCAATTGTTGTTTTTGCACTGGAACTCATGAGGTCCACAAGTTTTTTTATCTGCAATTAAGATGAATAATATTTACAGCACTGCAAACAAAGAGTCAAAATGGGAAAGACTTCTACTAAAGACATGACAATGTTGCTGGATATGTTTAAGAAGGAGCAACCATAATATTTAAAATGTTACTTTCAGGAATAATTTATTTCTCACAATATTCTTTAAGCTTCTATTTATTCATTCTTACCTTAATCTTAAATTTGATAAAGTTAAAATATGCACTGTATAAACTATCATGCTAAGTTAAAAATATAAAATTCAGAAGAGATCACAAGGTTGTTCAAAGAGAGGATAGGAGTGCACTGAATTTCAAAAACTGCTTAAAGTTTTCCTTGAATTTATCTGTAAGATTGCTTTACAAAAGATCAGATCACAGTAAATCACTAGAATATTGATTTGAAAAATGTAACAAATATGTATTTCTCAAAAGTTGTTGTTTGCATATAATAATTTAAGACAGAAAACTTTGTATTTTGGTTTAAATTTTCACCTACTGATGTATTGGAGGTCTCCTCATACAAGGTAAAACATTTTAGAGCCTATAATGCTAAACTGAGGGCAATTTTTGTCATGTTTTAAATTTTCAAGGACATTTTCTATTTATACAGAAGCATTGGAGGCAAAGCCTCTTAGAGATACATGAACATCCTGAACTCCTCCAGCAGGAAGGAGCTGCCTCTGTGTTTTCTGGGAGCAATTCTTGAATAATTCGTTCAGCTCCTAAGGACTGAGATGAAACGAAGTAAATTAAAAAGTTATCAGTGACATTTTCGTTGGAGGGGGAAAAAAAAAGAAAAAAGTTTGCTTTGTAAAAGCCTCAATGACATATTTAAAATTACATGTCACTGTGATATTTCACTAGGAATTTTTTAAATTTCCGTTCGGCAATGTCATAGCGCGTCAGAGCAGCTCCACGCTGCTCTCGTGGCAACTCAAGGGCTTCTCGTGACTGACAGGAACAGCAGCTTCAATTAACCTGATCTCTCTGCTTCTGAAACTGGAAGGACCACAAATTAGAGGTATTACATTTGATGTTATGGTCCAGAGTGCTGTTTCTTCGTTGTTTTAGGTGTGTGGTTCTGGAAGTAGACTGATAAATCAAAACTGCATTTGAGCATCAAGGAGGTGGAGGGAAATGGTGTCGGGGCTCAGTTGTGTGCACTCAGAAATCTGGTCGTTGCAACACTGCCTTTTGTGTTTGTTCCTCATTCTCTACCAATGCCATGACTGTAAGAAGTTTTCTCCCAAAATATTTTTTCCTATGATATTTCTCAAGATTACAGTCTATGATACTTTGATCATGCTATTTCAAATACTTGCCCTGGCAAGCAATTAAAAGTATTTAACATTACAAAACTTAAAAATACCCCCTCTAAACACGACACTCGTATTTTCATTCATATTAGCTTTGCAAAAGATGAAGTTTCAAACCTGAAATCCATCCTCTATTTATTAAAATACTTCTAGTAAAGCCTACAATCTATACAATTCTTAAGTATTTGCCCACAAAATGAGTTGTAACTCATTTATACTAATTACAGATAACATCACAGTGACACAAATATTCTATTTTTCCACCCACATTCAATAGAAATACCAAGATCTGATCAGTAACACACAGAAGCCAGAGATGACACCCATTCTTTTCAGTTACCTGTTAGGATGAAGACAGCATGGAATATATCTTTTCTTACTCTTCATAAAGAATTATTTCAATCTCAAGGATGCTAAATCCATTTCCTAGCATTGCCTCTCTACACATGAGAAGAAAGACTGGATTTCTTTTCCTAATTTATCCAACCTTAACCTTATGATGACTACTTGAATGTTAATCTTTCTCTTCTGACTCCATTTCTACCAAACACAAAGGGACTTTTTTTTTTTTTTTTAAATACAAAATATGTTGCATGTTTATAAGGCTCTTTCTTCTTCACAAATCTGAGAGCTTTATTCTTCCTCTGGGTTGAATGATCTCTTGTAGCAGCTTACAGCTGACAGCGTCTTACAAACCAGATTTGCTTGTTGTGAATTTTTTTCTTCACATTAATGAGAACTGAGGAAAACGTTGGGATACCAGAGATAGGATACAACAAAGAGGAAAGTTTGGGAAAGTTGCATAACAATCATCTGATCTTTGAGAATGATGGATTTACCCAACTCAAAGGAAACAGTGCAAGACCTTATTTATGGGGAACTGCAGAACCATGAAAAGCACACATGGGCCCACACACATTTTGTCATCTCTGCCTTCAACACTAAATTGCTTTCTCATTTTTCTTAAAGTGAGACCACCTTAGTGTGAAAGTTCAGACAGAAGTGGTACAAAGGCAAAGAAGCAAGTACTGATAACTCCATTTTCATATTGCTCTCTGCAAATTATTATTAAGAGATTCACTGACCTACTGCAACAGGCAAAGACCTTTCTTAGAAATTTGTGTGATTGCCTGAGGTAGCCAATCATGGGTTGGGGTCCAACTTTCGTGCATACTGAACTAGGATTTTATTTTAGAACT
This sequence comes from Ptilonorhynchus violaceus, assembly GCA_013397565.1. Lineage (NCBI taxonomy): Eukaryota > Metazoa > Chordata > Aves > Passeriformes > Ptilonorhynchidae > Ptilonorhynchus > Ptilonorhynchus violaceus. Next base: position 2,498,102 of record VZRJ01001411.1, on the reverse strand, counting down.
ACTTCTAAATGAGCATGAGGAAAACAGGATGAAGGCTTACCTGGGAAAAAAAGATCCCAAAGACAAAACAAGCCCAAAGAACCCATATGCACCTTAAAAACATTTTAATTCAAATATCAATCCCTATGAATGAAAACACTGTTTTGCCACTAATTGCAAACACTATTTGCCACTGCATTGCTGTTTGGGGATTTTAATTCCCTATATTTTCATGTGTGTGAGTTTGTGTATGTGTGTGCCTGTGCCTGAGAGGGATAAAACCAAAAGAAAAGAAATTTGCTTTTGATTCAGGATAACCTGGCTGTCCTAGAACTTGGCAGGCTGTCACTGATGCTGGATACAGGAAATTATAGGCCTGTTGAAGGAAGTTTATATAATGCATTCTTCAAATGCCTTAAAGAACATATTCTTTATCATCAGGAAAAAAACCTACTTTATGACTCTCATGCCTAAAAATAAAACTAATATTAAAACTAGTGAGGAAGCAGAAAACAGTCATACCAATGTTGACACATTAAGATAATAAAGACCTGAAATACACATAACCTTTAAAGCAAATTATAATCATTTCCCAAGGCCACACACAGCTTTCTTCAGATTCTGACTCAAACTGGCCCATTTTTATGTAAAACATTAAAGTTGAGAGCAAGGATTAGCATAATCTAATGACTTTCTTTAATTACCTGGGCAGTCAGCCCAAATAAACTCTACCTACTGTTTTTTGAAAAATACCACACACTCCTTAAAAAACACATTTCTTCATTCTACTTCAACCATCTGAGTTGGAAAGTAACCACAGAAGAATAAATAAATTTACACTACTTCTGGCAAATTTACTTAATGTAATATCTCCAATAACACCCAGCAGCAGATGTTGACTAAGCAAAATACACATGGCTGTGCAGCACTCAAGCTTTGCAGGCATTTTAGAAATGAACTCCAAACAATAACAAATTAGTACTACATTAGAGCTCTTTTATACTCAGCTTACAGCTTTAGAACTTAATTCTATCAAACTTTGCTCATAAAAATAGCAATCTTTAATTGAAAAAAAAAGATGCAGAAAATGAAACTGTGTTTAAACTACTGCCATAGTAAGGTCATTTAAACATATTTCAAATGCTAAAAATACAGAAAACTTCAAAATGTGATTAAACACACCCTGTTCTTGTCAAGGCTTAGCTGTTCCATGTGTACACAACTGTGTTTGGCACAGTTATTTTGCATATTGATAAATTCTTCTGTCTCCTACAACATGAAAGCTAAGAGCAGTGTATGCAGCCAGGAGAATAAAAATAACAATTTTTTTTCAGGGAGGTGTGTGATTAAGCTGTGGAACACCTCGCTGCAGCATGTTGTGAAAACTTTACAAAGGTAAAAAGAGAGTGAAATCCATGATGGGTTATTGCAAACAGAGGCATATTTGTTTCACAAGATCTCTGATTCTCAAATTGTTAGAGGGTGAAAGGGTATCCCAGGGAAGTTTCAGTACAGGCCTGCTTTGCTCACATATTCTTCCCTAGACACTCCCATTCAGTCACTGCCAGAGATGGGACAAAAGCCAAGAGGAGTGGAACCAACACTTCCAGTTGAATATATCGTGACTGAAAAAAACCTGTTGAACTTGGGATTGCACACATTGCTCCTCTATACTATTTAGTTGTTTGAGTAATTTTTATTCTTCCTAGTGTAAAATGATGGCTCAGAGTGAGTACATATTTAAACACAAGTTTTCCCATCCAGTGCCAGTTTTACTTCTCTTTCTCCTTTTTGTTAAAATAAAATTTATATCTTGTGGATACTATTAAATGGATTATTTTCAGACCATTTGCACCGTATCAGTTGGGTGTATTTGGGCTAATCAAAATATGAATCCACAGTTTGGAAACTTGGAATGCTGTCCCAGTTGGAAAGAAACAGCATGTTGGAGACCAAGGTGATGTGGAACAGTGCAGGAGAAAGCACTGATGAAGTAGATCAGAAAGTGAGCAGTGCAGGGGTGGTCCAATGAAAGCCTACAGGTGGATATGATGCTTCCCTATGGCAAAGCTTCACCTCCTTTCCATTCCCTGTTTCTTCAAAGCAAGTGATTTCTTGAACTGCAAACTTCTCCCAGGTTGACAGGATTAATTATTTTCCCCATCCTGACAATTCAAACAGTGGTCTTGGATTTTCAGTGTTGAGAAAGAGTTCAATTTCCAAGGCATATTTGCCTCCTACAGCATTTTCAAATATGGGCTTGTGGCAATTGCTTGAAACATATCCATGGAAAATCAGCTGTTTCTCAGTGCTTTGTCCTTGATTACACCCTGTAGTTTTGTTACTCTGTTGTCCAGAGATAGACCTGTCCAGACACATGTGTTTCACCAAACCATTTACTGATCTGTGGATGAATAATGGTGAGAGCTTTAAATGTTCCATATTTGTCTTGTTCTCTTCCATTTCAGAATATTTTTCTATGTTTTCCTTTATAGTCTTGAAACTTTCACAAGTGTTTCTGCACATGGTTAGTGTGTGTGCTTGCACTGACATCCATATTCAGTGATTTTCCAACAATACTGATCCACTTATTCTGCCTCTGAGTGTCTGTAATCCATTTCCCAGGAAGAACTTTTTCATTTATTATTTTCAGTCATTACAACAAAAAGACCTGACTCACTATTTTGGAATAATGCAAGCAATGACTGAGCACACCTACTACTACTATCAAGTTTTATCTGTATTTTTCCAAGTGATAGTTAATAGCTACTAGGTCTAAAATAACCTGCCCCGGTGGTTCTGGATATTGTGTAAAATCTGACAGAAATTAGGGCTTGGTTTGGTAATGGTGCAATTCCATCCTTGATCTTCTCTGTAGAGGATCTGCTTCCTCAAACCATCACATTTAAGTACAGAAGTTTCATGAGTATTTTGGGTTCTTGGAGAAGTCCTTTGGGGATGCAGAGTTTGTGGAGTGCACCTTAGGGCACACAACTCCCTGGAGCTCACAGAGAGAGGCAAAAGTTGGCCATGTCAAGTTAGAATCTCCTCTGGACCCTTCTACACAGCCAGTCTTAACTGCCAGGATTTGCAAATTATTATATTTTCACTACTTATGAACTTCAGCAGCAATAAAGTGCAGACTGAATTGACAGAAACTGGCTAACACCATAAGAAAAGTGAAGAATGACACTATATCCTATGACAGTCACTACATTCTCTGCTTCTATGATTCCAAATTCCAAATGAGAGACTCATTTGCAGCTCCTGCCAATAAAGCAGCAGTACAATATGAATTTTATGAACTACTCATACTAAGATGGCCACTCAGTGAGAACTGGATGAGCCAGATAGGTGCCAGATAGGTGTTATCAGATACTGAAAGAGGAGATAAAAAGTGGAATGATTATTTCCTTTTGCTAAAGAAATGTCAAGCTACAGTAATAGATTCAAAACCACCGGCATACTCACCACAGTTAGCTTCATCTGACCCATCAGCACAATCTGGGTCTTCATCACATACCCACAGTTTGGAAATGCAGTGTTTTGTTGTTTTACACTGGAAGTGGTCTGGAGAACAACTGTTTTCAGCTTTAAATGAAAGAATTCCAAGTCAAAATTAGAAATTCCTGCTAACATTAAAAAATATTTGCTTTAAAGAAAAAATATTAAGGATTCAGAATTCAGAAATTGGATACCTCCAGCATAATTTATGCAACATCTGTAAGAAAACAGGTGTTAACAGGAGCTCAAGTCAATATGAACTTTGTGGCAAACTTACTTAAAACCTCCCTTTTTCGTAATATCCCCAAAGGCAACTGGAAAATTCTCAGAAGCCATGAGCAAGGTTTTATTAAAATAAATTTAGCACACTTAACTTTCTTAAGAGAGAAGCTAATAAAGTCTGGGTAAGACACAACAAAAATAAAAAATGGCACAAATAAATAAAAAATTTATTACTAACTTCCCCCAGTCCCCAGTGTGTCTTTGCAGGTGGGTTGGTGGCTGAATTTCAGACCATGCAAAACATTTCTCTATGTCACATCAGACTGTCCTGTCCTCATTAATTCCCAGGACATTTTCCACTCCCTCACTTCTGATCCCGACCCTGCCCACCCCGCAGTCCCCGAGCACTGCTGTGCTGCACACTCTGCTGCTCTGATTTAACTTTGCCAGCTACACCTCAAGCTTTTGGGAACCTTCCATGTGCCATGTGCAGTTCTTTCCAAAGAAAAAACTAGTAATCTCCCCTATCTTTCACAAGAGTTTGGAAATCTCTCTTAATCAGTTTTTAAAGAAACCTAACATGCAAATCAACATATATTTTTTGCAAAACTTGTATTTGCATCTCTCCCGACCTGTTTGGAAGACAGCCCTCAAACATGACCATCAACAAAGCCTTTATATCCTCAGCAACCCTTCCTTTGGAGAAGGATTTGTTCTTTGCAGAAGTCCAGCACATGGAAACCTTGAGAAAGCTAATTCAGAATAAGCACCTTAGGTCAGCAGTAGATCTGAGTAATGAACTGAGTGAAAGACAGAGCTGTATTTCAAGGCAGCCCCATCATCTTCATTACAAAATGATCAAAGACACAAACTTATTCAATAGATTTCCAATATAAATCTGAAAATATTTCCTCTACTTTTATCTAAAAAATATAGAGCGAAAATGAATTTATGAAAAGTTGCATTAAAAGCTGATCAAATGGAAATCTGGTTACATAGTTAAATTAATGAAGTCCTTGGAGAAAAGGGAACAGAAAAGGCAAAAAAAATCAATGAAAGAGAAAAGGATGTAGAAGGAGCTATGGATCTTCAGGTTTTCCAACAAAAGATTCTGAAAAACATCTTTTTCCATTGAAATGCATTGCTGCAAGGCATGGCAGATGAAAGCCTCAAGAAGATGAGTCGTTTGTGAGGTGGTTAAGAGTCAAATAGGTGTTTCAACCTCAGTCAAAAACCCAATTAAATGCTTTAAATTGTTTATACCCTTCTCTTTGCTGTGACTTTAAATTTGAAGTTAATTAATGACATTTTAGTTTGCTCTCTTGTATATGAAGCATTGCACTCCAATCCCGTGAATTAACTGTTTTTGCACGTTCCGAAATTATTTTAGATAGAGGGCATTTACAGCATTTTACTCCAGTTCCTTGTTTAAAACCAGCTACAGAGCAAAACAAGCATAACTTACGGCAGTCTCTTTCATCTTCTTCGTCACCACAGTCGTCCTGGCCATTGCACCTCAGGTTTATTGGGATGCACTTCTGGTTCTTCGTGCACTTGAACTGCCCTGACAGACACACATGGGTGTCTGCAAATTAAAAGAAAAATAATGAGTGAAAAAGATGAAAAGTTAAACGTGAAAATATTCAAAACTTCAAAGGTAACTGAAGAAAAGTACAATTTCTTGACAGAGCATGAAACATGGTGTTTAAACCAGTTTAGGACGTTTCTGAGCCCTACAATGTGTATCATCACCTACCACAGTTCAGCTCATCAGAATTGTCCCCACAGTCGTTCTCCCCATCACAGATAAAGGCTGGAAGAGCACAAAGTCCAGTTCCACACTGGAAACGTCCTGGCTGACATCTGAATTCAGCTGAGAAAAAACAAAACTGCTCATGAATACTACCAGAGGTATGGTTAAAGTATCACTAGTGCTAGTCTCACTTATGGACTAATCAAAAGGACCTATAAACTTTCATACTTGCCTATATAATCTCAATCTGAGTTTATATCAGTAAACTAAATGCACACATACAATTGCAAAACTAATTTCAAAGTCTGATATTTTTAATTTGTGCAACTATAGTTACAGTACTAATGGCACAGAGTGAAATCCCCTGCAGACTGAAGCTTACTAAAAGCTCAACAGAGATTTGCAATTTCAGATCTAAACACTTGAGTTCAAGTCTGCTTTTAAGAAACTCACTATACCACCATAATTCTACTTCCCAACAAAGGCCCAATATTGTTCTTTCTCCGACCACTGTCATCAGAATCAACGAGCAATTATGTAATATTAAAATGTAATAGTAATACTTTATATAAACATAGTGGAACTTAAAATAGAATCTTATGTAGAATGACTACATATGTTAAAGTTTGCTTCAGAGGCCTCTGCAGCAGGAACAGAGAAGTAATTATAAAATTGTAAAAATAAGGGTGAGGGACTTCAATTAAAAAACCCCAACAAATTAACTGTTAATTAACTGGAAGACTGTAGAACACAGAGCATTTTTTTATATAAGCTTAAGGGAAGAAGGCAAGAATCACAGCGAGAACATTGTTGTTGCTTAGAAAACTGCAGTAAATAATAATGTGTATCTAAACTTCTATAATTGAGACAAAACACAAGCAAATGGGATTAGAATTCCGCATTGTTATTGCATGCAAGAATAAACCAAATAAACCTGGCAGATTTTTGTATTTATGTAAACAAATTCTGGAACCTCAGAACACAGCTTTAAAATGAAAATCTTTAGCAAAAACGTAACTGGGATGAAGTAAAGGTTTAAAAGATGTGATGATTTTCCAAAGACCTTAAAGGACTCTTAGTAGACAGGAGTTAATGAAAATATAATACAGGATGACTAAAAAAAACCAACAGCACCCTTTGTAAATTTGACAGAGACCAAAGAACAGAAAACAATTTTGCAAAAAAAAGATGTTCCAAGAAACCCTCTAACATTTATGAAGCATTATTATTGATTAGGACCCTGCTGAGAGAGCCAGGCCCCGCATCCAGCGCGCACTCACGGCATTCCGCAGGCTCGTCGGAGCCGTCCCCGCAGTCATCCACGGTGTCACACTTCCACCAGAACGGGATGCACTTGTCAGTTTTGCAGCGGAACTGCGGGAGGAAGGCAAGAAGGAATAAAAGCCTTGATATGAACATTTTATTTATTTATTTATAAGCGGTAATAGCGCAGGTTGTGAAAATCAGATTCAGTGCTTAAGGCATTGTTCCATTAATAATTTCTGGCTGTTAATTTTACAAAACTCATACTTCAAATATTTTTTTTTTGAAGATGTTTTGCACTGAGATCACTAATAAAAATCATAGTTTCAATGACTGTGCTATGCTGACTTAAAATGCCCCCCCAACAAAAACCGCTCATTGCATTTTGCTGCTTTCTATGATTTCATTCTCTAAGATCTTAGTCAAAACAAGCAATTCCAGTCTCAGTTTTTTGTAGGCTGTTGAAGCAGAGAACATCATTTTTCCAGGTCAACTCATACACCCACAGTTACATAAAAGGGCCTTAATGTGCGGTGTTGTGTATGGTATTGCTGATATTGTTTGAATTAAATGAAAAAAAACAAATGTAAAGCCTTGCAGCCTTTCAAAAGGATAAAATATCTGTAGAAAATAAAGAAAAACCCTTTGTAAGACCCTGGCTGTGACTTCACTCTCTGTTCAGGTGACACTGTACCTTTGTTCTGACTGAAAGAGGAATGCAAACAAAACAGTACAAATTGATGTGATTTTCTAGGGCTAAACCTAAAATCTGAGTACATTATGTGGCTAATGTTAGGGAGAAAAATCTGGATAGATCACCAGCCAGCTTTTAAGAAATGTTGGGTTTCCTACCTGGTAAACACAGAAAGGAAGGAAATCGAAAGTTTTAGAAGTGCAAGACTCTGACTGGGCAGCTTTTTTTCCCACATTTTAAAAATTATTGATTATTCAATAAGGCTGTATTTAAAGACTATATTAAATTTGGTGCATTAGCTCAGTTTTATGTGTCTGCCGAGAAAAATTAAGGTTTCAAAGGCATTTATGTAATAGGGCCTATAGTTGGAGCTACATCATTCTTGTACCACCTTGAGGGACTTCCCGTGTAAGAGGCTGGGTGGAAAGGCAGCTGTTTCAAACCATTAGAACACAGATCTGCAGCTCAGGGGCTCAGCAGGAGCCTGCTAAAATTAGGAGACAAACAGACTCTCATTCTTAGTATTTTCCACTTGCTCTACTCACCACAAGGGACTTCAGGCTGTTAAAATGACATTACGAAGTTATTTCCAGGAAATAGGTACCAACTCTTGGACTTTATTATGTTCTGCATGAAACTGCTTGCATTCCTTTCTAAACTCAGGAGCCAGATATCCAGAAAAGTCAGGGTTCAGAATCATAAGGGTCTTGAATGACAAGAGTTTTGATTTTCTAGAGTCTAATTTGGTTTGTACTAAACAGTCATCAGACTGATGAATTATCAAAGCATGAACAGATTTCAAAAGTGGAAAACAGTGACAAATAACCAACGTCAACCTGTAACTCTCTGTCTGAAGCTGCTTCTTTTATATAACTCTGCTCTCCATCCTGTGGAATCCACAAATGATAAAATATTGCTCATGAAGCATCCAAGGCATGATGCTGTACCTAGAATTCGTACTACCACTGAATTAATTAGACAGGAATGGATCTATTCAATCAACTGCTACCATATAAATTCACTGTGGAATAAGATCCTAGTGTCATTTAAAGAAATTTTTTTTTAAAAAACGCTGTATTTTTTTGAAGCCAAATTTGAGGAGCTAAATATGGGAGACAATTGGTAAGACATTGCTCATTTTACAAGTGATTTCCACCTTTTTTTTGTTAATTGCTTAATAGGAAGTAACAGGCACACAATCTAAACAGAAAAGATATGATGGACATCAAAAAATCACCCCAAACACCACCTTAAGGAAACAGAGGAAGGCAGTGGTAACGTTTCTCAAATAAGAATGTTACTTGAGTGAAATTGTGCATCATTTATTAAGATGGCCACTGTTCCCTACAAATGAGGAGCAAAACCCCTTTTCTTAATGCTGGAAATCATTATCATGCATTGTAATCGTGCATTATGATATAGAATATCGTAAGAGATAATTAGCATGCATCTAATAAAAGTGGACTACTAGAAAATCAGTCTACTGGAAATATTTTGAAGGCTGTATGTACTATAACAACCAATTAATTGTCTGGTTAAATTAGTCCAAAGACTTTTATCAAAGTGGTTCTCTTGTAAGAAATCAGTATGTTCTAATTATCCACCTTGTATTTTAAGAAAAAAAGTAATAAATATTTATTTTAAGTAATAGGAAATACACCTCAGTGTTTTAATTGAAGCAATTGTTAATTAATTACATATTTCACCATATCAAACTTAGCTGCTGGGTTGTTTTTAATGCAAGTCTATCACTTACCTATCTAACTGGACTGAGCTTGTTTAATGTGAAGTTCATTCATGCATGAATGCTCCCTAATCATTGTTATACACACTTTGCATTTTTACATATCAGACAAATGTTTTTTTCAGGGGAATTTTTACGGGTTTAGCAGCTGTATTTGTTCTGGTGACTGGCAGGAACATCGACATTTGAAAGCGAACACGTTCTGCACTCTCTGGAAAAAAAAGGCATTTGCAAGTCTGTTTTCCACCAAGAGCCTTGGAGACGAAACGCTTTGAGTGCGCCCATGAGTTACCCAGTGCTCAGCTCCTTTTAAGCTTCTCCATTTCATGGGTGCCAGTGCTGACTATTTGAAAGCAGCAGGAAAAGCAGTAAAACACCGTCCCCACGCGCTCACCTGGCTGGCGGTGCAGTTGGACAGGCAGGTCTTGTTATCCGCAGCGAGGTAGAAGTTGGTGGGACAGGCGCACGTGTGCATCTTGCCAGGGGCCAGCAGGCACAGGTGACTGCAGCCACCATTGTTCAGTGTGCACACGTGTTTAGACACTGTGAAAGAATAGGAGGAGTGCATCAGAGCCTGTTATCTCAGCACACTTCGGGGTATCTGCTTTACGAGGGAAGAAAGATGTATTAATGTACTGTCTACAATGGAATGTCTCAAATTAAAAGTCCATGGAGACAACCTTTTCCTTTTGCCTTTAAGCTATTCTCTGTTGTATGCAAAAAAATAATTATTACTATGGCTGTACGTTCAATACTGAAAGAATGAGAGGAAGAAAAAAGCACTATCTTTTATAACAAGAGAAAAAAATTAGCTTATCTAGGTCAATTGCCAAATTGTATTCAGCTAAAATTCAAATACAGGGATACCAGGAGATAAGATACCATCATACCACTCACATTCTCTGACATTCCCTCAGTCCAACAAGTTTCTAAAAAGAAGTATTCTTCTGCACTATTAACACTTTTCAAAGAATAAGGTTGAAGGTTTTCATAACACACTGATCCCCTCTCAAATATTGGTAACTTGTACTGTAATGCAACTGAACAGTTCTGTACTTGCAGTCAGTATCTGGCATAATTTTTAAGCACACAAGTTAGTATCTCATTACTGAACAAGTTTTCTTACGTGTATTTAATACCAGATGTGCTTAAAACATTAGAGATTTATGTTTAAGAATGTTAATTTGAAAATGTCCCCAATTTGAAACAAGAGAAATAGAAATAATCACTGCAGACAAATGAGCATCCAGTACCTCAGCACTTGGCTACCAAGTTAAATAGATCAGTGTGCTGCTTGGAAAGCATAGCCAGGATAATTACCATCAGGCTGCCTGTAGGAATGATACACCTGGATGTCTGTGATGGTGTGCCACGAGTTAATCAGGGAGAGCCTGTCTGAGCCAGAGGTTTTGTGCGCTCGACTGAGGGATTTGGTTTTCCCGTCGGTCCAGTAGATGTAGTCCTCAAACAATGTCAGCGCAATCACCCCTGGGATGTCCTGATTAGGGACTGCAAGGAGAGATGCTTAGATTAATGTTCACTCTTGGAAAACTGCCAGTTAAAATGCTCCACACTGCACGGGCTGATAGATGCAACTGCTGTGTAATGTCTTGAGAATGATTGTGACAATACACCAGGACCAGAGGATTCCTTATTACCAGTTACAAAAATGGATGGAGCACGAGCCCTCCTTGCTCAGAATTAGTTGGCCCAAACAGTGTTAAGAAAATGAAAGAATTTCAGTTAAAAAAAAAACACCTCCAGATTTTAAACCAAAAACATGTTGAAGTAGTGCACAGCAAACATAATTTTCCCTTACTCTTTGCATAAGAAACATAAATGTACTCTTTTACTGGAATAAAAGTTATTAGAAAACATCCAAAACATAACACATACATCTCCTGATGCTCTGTGTTTAATACCTTTTAAGACAATTAATAGTATTTTATTTCATCAAAATATACTGACAAGTGAGACAGGAAAAAAGTTTTCCATTAAAATAAACATAGCAGTAAAAGAGCTTATTGCTTATTCCTAACCTCACCAACCACACAATATAAAAAAATAGACAAAGTGATGATGGGAGTCTGCGGTTACAGTTTCACAAAATTATGAGCCAACATCATTTGAAAAAGGATGAAAGAACAAAAGGGAGAAAAAGCTTTGGAGCATTCTTTATCCTGCTGTATACTCCTTAATCTTGAACTATTTGTTCTTGGTAAACAGTAATTGAACTACATTTTTTTTTTCTTTTACTATTAATAACAGTAATCATAAATATCACAGGAGAATATCCAATCAAAATAATTAATTTGTAAATTATAATCCTTTGTTGCTGAATCCCTCTAATTACTGACAGATCTGAAAAGGCAGAGCAGAGCAGCTCCCTGTCACTTTTAACCAGCATATCCTTAACACCTTTACCTTGTGTTCTGCATCTTTTTACATGGAAAGTGCTTGCATAGAGTTGGCAAATCTCAAATTCCTGTTGGAACATTTCATAGCTCACTGAGATATGATGACTGATACTGAGGAAATGGAACAACAACTTAGCAAATTCAATTTTCTATCCAATAGTCCCCCCAGTACTGAACTCCAGAGCAGGGCATGTAGCTTCTGGTCAAGAAGACCTTGCTCCTTAGATCCGAAATTACTTTCCCTTCTTACATGTCTCCATGTACCACATCTATCATAGTGAAATAACAATGTGATATTCTTTGAAAGAACTCCATAACATTTTTGAGAAATCAGTCAATGTCCAAAAAATATCTCGATTTTGGCACTCATTACAGAGGCAACTTTTCCAAGATTTCTTACACAGTACAGTACAAGAAAAGCTCTTAGAATTTCTGTGATTTGCAGAATCCCATTGTGAAAAGTTTCCAATGAGAAATACAAACCAGGCTGACAGGAGAAGCAGGATGGAACAATAGAAACTTCTACCCTGAATGAAGCCCTGAAGCTTTCCATAAAACTAATTATTTTATTTTTGCTTTGGTTCTGAAACAATATAGGTTCATATAAATTATGACCCTTGCTGCTACTTTTGGCATCAAATTAAAGACGTCAAAAGTCCCACTCCAGTCTCTGTAAAGATAAAAAACCATCACATTTTATTTGTCTGTTTTCTCTTTTTCTGATCAAAGTTAAGATTAAAATCAGAATAAAAGGGCATATAAAAGCCTTAATGCACATGAAGAGGATTTACATAAAAAAATTATTTTGATTTCATCATCTTTATTATTCCCCACCAAAGAAAAATACATCTAGTAGTCATCCTAGTTTTGGCTATCCAGGAAACAAACACCATATCCTGAGCACAGATCTATGAGTAAATGCTCACTTTTTGTTTCTGTGCATGTTTGTGGGTTGCCATACAATTTATTCTGGCTTCAATGGATTAGAATACATCAGAATCCAGATGAAACTTTATATTCATGAACTAAAGAAGATTCAGGAGATTAACATGCATTGCCTGAATTGTCTCATCACACTGCACTAATAGGGAAGCTAAGTTAAGTGTGTGGCACAAAATATTAAATACTGCAGTTAGAGCACTGCATTTAAGAAAACTGGACATTGACTGAAGTATATTTTTCTTTTATTTTTTAAAAAAACAATTCTGTGAGCAGCAGGTTTAAAAGCTTAACTCTTTCAACTATCTTAAAAACCCCCTTATCAGAAACAATGCAACAAGTATTTCTTCTTTTTATGTTCTTTAAAAGAAGTATGACAGAGTGTATTTGCTTCTAAAAACTGGATTTCCCATTATTACCACTTACAGGTATAAAGTTGAAACTGTCAATGGTTTAAACACCCACAGATTCATGTTGCAGTTTGTCCCGCCCCTAATTTTTATTTCTGAGTAACTTTAAGTTTAATGGGCTTTTGCATTGACTTTTCATTAGCACAAACTTGATCAAAATTCACCAGTTAAAGCTGTAAAAGTTACCTGCATTCCGTTGTGACTGTGAAACACAGGGAAAGTTATCAAAAAAGTGAATTAAGAAAGCAATGAATAGGCTGGGTTAAAAAAATGGTACAAATAGATGCAAATAAAAATCCACTTGAAGGTAAACACACAGAAAATAAGTAAAGTATCCCTCGACATAAACATTTCTTATAAAAATTCTACAATGACCATAAAATATAAAATTCTTATAAAACAAGAATTAATAATAATTACATAACAACAAAACCTTATAAAATTTCTTCTAAGCTGATCATAAAACTCAATGTATTTTCCTGCAGAAGATACACCTGTAAAGCCTGAGAGAAGTTTCTGAAAACAGGCATTCAATGGCAGGCAATTTTGATTTACTTTACAGTTTAAGGAATAGTTCTATCATAGCTGAATACAATTTTCCTTCGACTTTTAGTACATTATAAACAAGGGAACATCAGAACTGTTGACAGGTAATAGGTTATAGAATCTACAGTCCCCATCAACTGTGAATGACCAAACAAAAATGAGCAGAAAACTGAGGTAATTTTACATCTTATTTTCTGATGGAACAGCAAAATAGTCTCCCACGCTCTTTATTCTTTGCCTTTGAGGACATCAGTGTTTCAGGTGGTGACAGGCGTTGATTTTTCAGAAATTCAGAGTAGAAGAAACGCCCACTTCCTTCCTTCAGCCTTGCCTTTAACTTCAGGAGAGCCTCTGCTGATCCAGCTCCTCAGAAATGCCATTCAGTACTTATAGGTTGCAATAATAATTACCAACCCCACAGCAAACTTTGTGGTGTGAATCACATTATTAAATGGGAGAAAGCAAGGCTAATTGCTCTGCTTTCTCTGGCAAGAGCTAAGAAAATGGACTACTTTGTGCAAATTCAAAGTAAAGACAGGTTAGTCATAACTAAGAACCTCTGCTTCCTCTGCATCACCTACTTGAAAGCATTTAATCAAGATGTGGACTTGGCAATCTATTAAAGAGAAAGCAATATATTCTTTTAAAGACAAAAAAGGTATTTTCCTGATTCCATGCCCTACCACTGCGTCCTCATACCAGAGATGGGCAAGTTCCTTGCAATTCCTGCTTTTCCAACAGGCCTTTTACTGCCACTTCTAGTTCTCCAGTGGTGCTTCATTTTATCCATAAATCATGGATCCTCTTACCCCGGATGCTAATCCCAAACAGTGTCTGATGAAACAACAAGTAGATGGGAAATGGGGGAGGAAAGAAGGGGTAGAAAAGAGAAGGAATGCACAGGCCTTCCAGAAAGCTGCAGAAAATAGGAAGAAAAAACACAGGCAGGTAATGAAAGGGAAAAAAAAAGAGGAGGCTTGGAATAGATCAGAAGTGGTGGGAAATAAAAATTATTAGATACTTGAAGACAAATAAAAATGACAATATATAACATAATAAAGGGAGATAAGGTGCTGCATGAACTTAAGAGAAGAGCCACAGGAGGGAACATGATTATGTAGACACATGAGAAACATGACAGACTTAAAATATATCTCTCTCTCTGTCTGCTGCATTTTGTATGAATTTTGATCCAAGAATATAAATTCATAGGCTGTAAGTCATACTTGTGATACAAATGTTTACTTTTCTCTTTTGTGAACTCTGTTTCCCTTATATTTTCTGAGCACATTTACTTAAGCATAAAAAAATATTCCTTTGATTTCAGGAATGAAAATCATCCCATCTAGGATTTCTTCGCTGCAAAATATGCTCATGAAGCAGCCATACAGAAAAAGTGAAGCTCAGTCTCCCCTGGCTCTTATTGAAACACAAGAATTTCCAAAAGTAAAAGCAAATACTATTGAAGGAATAATAAAAAATAAGGTCTCATTGTCAGGTGGTAAAATCAATGTACCGAGAAAAAGTTTCCTTAAAAAGGACAAATGTTGACTCCTTCTAACAGAAAAAAACCCCAAACCAAACAAAATTATCAATGCCCTATCATGTCCAGAAGATGGTTGAACACTTCCAAGATAGAAAGAGACGTGTCCCTTCCCTTTCCAAAAACAAAGGACTGCAACCTTGCCCTGCCCTTGTGTAAAATCTACAAGAAGAGAAGGGTTGAAAGATCCGTGTCATGCTCCTCCCAAAAATGCATTTACCCAGCCAGAGCTAAAGGTAATTAATTGTTAAGCAACAATTTCAATGACTTTCTAGCTCCCCATGGCATTAGAGCAGTTTCTGTTTAAGGATTTTGGCACCCAAAGACAGAAAATTTACATTGGTCATCAAACCTGAAATAAGAGGCTACATTATTTTCAATTCCACTCCCTGAAACTTGATGTTCTGAATTGCAATAAAATAGAAATAAAAAGCCTACTGACATCTTCATCTAAATGGAACCAGTGGTAATCTCCCAGGAAGGATTAAGAATCCTCCAAAGACAAATTGCATCAAGGAAGAACAACACTTAATAAGAAAATAGCAATTAAAGCCACAAAACCAAATAAACTTAGAAATTGCTGATCTTCTCTTCTGCTGCAATTACTGGCCCCCACAGTCCTCTTTCCACGTGAACTCTCCCTCGTAACTGTTTCTGTCTCATTTTATATCCAACTGCGAATCTTTCTGAAACACAGTCAATACTTTTTTATTTCCTATACTACTCACTCCTGATGCTTGTTCCTTTTGATAAAGAATTTGAAGTGCTTAGTCCATAAAATTAATAATGAATAATGACAATAAGATTATCTCTATTAAGCTTGTGACAAAGTATGTAGTTTTGACAGATATAATTAAATTTAAGTATATTACATTAAAATACTATATTTTAAAGATGAAACATAATCACTATTACTTTTATGAAATTGACACTTTGTTTAAAAAACCAAACCTGTCAAACTCAATGAACAGAATTAAAATATTGATGAACTATATAAAGTCCAATAATCGAAGCTATGTTTCACATAAAAAAATAAATTAAAAATACACTTTTAGGATGGTGTTACTCATATCCTTAATAACAACATGTGCATGCATAAATATTTCTTTCTGCAAAATTAATAAATACACCACACATCTATATTGGGTGAAGTATGGAAGATACAAGTCCTAGCAATAAGAGGTGGGATATTTTGCCAGTCTGAAAATTCAACTGAAACAGTGAAAACAGAATATTTCAGTACAAAAAACTCACACAAAACTTGTTATACATCCCAAAATTGCTATCACTAAAGAAGCAGGAAATTTAGACTTAAATCTAAACTTGTAAAGGCACTAATGTATCTGAGATATTAAAGATGACTGTTACATAAAGCAACACCATGAGAAGAGATGCATAAATTTTCCAAAATCGGCCTATAAAATCAAAACTGGGATTGAAATATTTTATTGTCCCACTCTAAAGTTTTATTTCCTTTTTTAATTCACTGTGAGCAGTTGTTTATATGCCAGTTACTCCACGGCAGTACAGAGCAGTAATTAAATTATTCTCGAATATATACAAGTCACTATTCAAGTGGAATGACTCATGGTGTGCTGATGAGTTTCAAAGGTTCTTTAATTATTTTTCAGATTTACAGAGACCATTTACTTGCCTACCAGCCCCTCACTTTAGACTTGTGTCTTGCTGCTGGTTTCAATATTCATTCCCACTGACCCCCGAGCCATTCCTTCTTTTATCTTTCCCTCTCCTGCCATCATCCCACTATGAGGACATAAACTACCAAGCCCCTTTGGTTTATCTCATTTATCTTCTACTGCAACCACGGGAGCTGTTCAACACTGCAACTTTCTTCATCAAAATCCTCCCATTTTGAATTGTGTTGATAGGAACAGAAAATCTGTGGTTTATGTTCTCTGTTGTGATTGTTCTCTGATGGGAAAAACTGCCTGGAAACTGATGCCCATCCTTCAAAATTTGTGATGGCACATGTCCAGCTCCTACAGAAATTTAAATTGAATGGTTGCTAAGCTTTTAATGAGCGTGTACAATTATTGTAGAACTATTTTCAGAAGTTTATAATCTAATCCAGTTTGGGCATACTGACACAAGAACAGTCAAATATACAGAAACCAACCTGTTGGCATCTTCATAAACTGGGCTCCATAAACTGGAGACTGTGGAACCTTACAGTAATGTAACTGTGTGAACTGCCTTTAATAGAGGTGAATCTGAGTAATTTTTCCTGAATATTATCCTTTAAAAGAGAAGGAACACAATAAAATGGAATAATCAGATTTAGGAAGACATATGGATTGGAGAATTTTATCGGAACAATTATGAAAACTGAATCCAGAAGGCAACAACGGAGAGGAAGCAATTATCAGTTTGTGCTATCAGATGTGGCCACAATGAGTAATTCTACAGACTCCTCAAAAGTTGGGAAAAAACTATTGCCATATCAGAACTACTTCTCATCTGCTGTAAGAAACCCTCTTTTCATGCTTCTCTAATTTTTGAGCTATGAAAACTTCCAGTATAAATCTGGAAGGAATTGGTTTCTACAATCTTTTAGATTAATTCTACGTTAGGACAATTTCAGAAAAAACTGGATATACTCTTTTATAAAACTGGTGGCAGAGTTCAGAATTAGACACAAATACTTGCTTTCTACCTACAAAGTCCTTACAATTAGCAACTTTTGAAATTACAGGTGCTAAAAATTAAAAAGGTTATAACCTCCAAAATCCTTATACTTGTTACTTCAAAACTTTCATTTATACACAAAAAATCTGAGATTTGCAAACATTCGGACAGAAGCGAGGTCTGAAGAACAGGGGTTTTTTCCAACTGAGATACTACAGGAAAGTTATTCTCCGTTCACTATATTACAGATAAAGAAGTAATTTATGAATATTTAATTTATTTACACTTCAACACTTCTCATTGCTTAATTTTCATGCCCCTGTCAGACGAAGCAATGAAGTGCTCAACTTTTGTTTTTACAGTATAAAGCATCACCTTGACACAGTTTAAGGATAATCTCAGAGCAGTTTCTGTACTTCCTAAACCGGACTATCGGATTCCCCTTTTATAGTTTCATTATACTGAAATGCTCATCTTCAAAGTGAAATGGGGAAATGTAGGCACCTGTGGGTTTTAAGAGCTCTGAAGGATGGGAAAACCTGCATGAAGCAAGCAGATACCCAGGGAACTGTGAAGCTTTTGCATCTCCTCTGGGCACTGGGAACCGAAAGCAGCTAAGTCTGACAAATTCTTAAATTTTTAAATTCTTTTTTTTTTAAAGCTCACATAAGTAAACCAGCTTAGTGCTTAGCCAGATTAGTGCTTCAATACTTGCTTAATCATTTACAGAGTATAACATTTGTGAATGCTGCAGTGCTGAATTGGCTAAGCTCTAAAGACAGTTTACATAACCAAGCATTAAACTTCAAATAGCTCAGCAAGGTCATTGCTGCCCCCAGTGCCAGGAAGAGCTCCCAAGTACTCCAAGATTTCTGGCCTAGTTAGCATGTTTTCAAAATTCTTACTAGGACTCTCTTGGCAATTATAAAAGCCCATTTCTCTATTGAAATGCAGAGGAACTTTACAAGAGAAAAGCAGCAGATGTTCTCTTCTCCTGAAAAAGCTTTAAGGTTTGTAAGAAATAAAAAAAAAGACAAACCAAACAAACTTGTGGAAAAAAAGTGTTAACACTAAGATCTAAATACATGTAAACTCCCTCTACATGTACTAAACACTGCTTGGTTTAACACACAATTAATGTGTCAATAATTAGCCCAAGATTGTTCTGTTTACCCTAAAGAAGTATCTGATGTGGAGCACAGAACACTGCACTCTCTCACACCATAATATCTCTCAATGATATAAAATCTACCCATTCTGACAAGGTACTTATTTGCTGTAATTTAAGATAATTATATATAATTACCTTATATATGTATATAATGTATACAATTGTATATATGTATGTATACATTGTATACATTGGATATATGTATATAATGTATATAATAACAGGTAATTTAAGATCAAAAAATCATGTTCTCAGGAAAAAACCTCACAGCAAGCTAGCCTTATCCTCAGAGGTCCCAGAAACAGGTTAAAAAAAAAACCCCAAACCAACCTAGTTTGCCATAACTAGCACTTCAGATTGCATCACTCACAGGATTCCCATTCAGACTTTTCCCTCTGCTCCATGAGTACGTATTTTGGGGTTGCTCTATCTGTGTCTTTATCCTTCTCCATTTGAAAACACAAAGGATAAAACAAACTCAACCATCCCCTCCTCAGTGAACTTCGACAATACAAAACATCCAAATGACAAAGGAAAACAGATAATGAAATCCATGTGAAAAATGTGCCTTCAAGACATAAAACCTAATCTTTCTCATTTAAGTGCTTATCAACATGGATTACAGATATCAGAAAGCCAGAGGGGATCACAGTTCCCAACACTGAACTTCCCTAAGTTTCTCTTATTAAAATAAATTTACAATGGTTAAATTTCATCTTCCAAAATATTTCTAGTCTTGTGCTGAACCATGAAGAAATTTAAATTTTATTTGGTTGGTTGTTCCAGGAGAAAGTGGTGAGGCAGGGAAAAGACTGTGATTAAAGTTAAATTGATCATTATGTGGGAACTTTGCAAAACTCTCAAAGCTCCCCTCGGAGCACCCATGGGCACATTTCACCTGTTTCAGACACCAAGAATTCTATCACTTATTTGTTAAATCCACAGAAACTTTTTTACAACTTGATTTTGATGTGATAAGGAGGTTTTGAGTGAAACTCCTGACAACAGAAAGTGACAAATGGCCTTAGACAAGTGGGCAGGCTGGAGAGGATCCTGAGAAGGGTCATAGAGGTGATCCAAGGCCAGGGAAGCTGCCGTGTGATGAGAGGCTCAGCTAGGTTTGTTCATTCTTGAGAAAAGAAGGCTGAGGGGAGACCTCATCACTGTGTTCCTGCATTTAAAGGGGGGGCTACAAAGAAGATGAGACTCTGTTTTTACATGGAAAAGGTGAGGGGTGATGGGAACATGTTACTCTTGGGAAGATTCCAACTGGATACAAAAGGAAGATTTTTCACAGTAACAATCAGTGGATTGGACACTTCTAAGATGCAGCTGGACAGGGTTCTGGGCCATCTAGACCGTGTATTTGCCAGGAAAGGTTGGACTAGATGATCCATGAGGTCTCTTCCAACCTCATCCTCTATGATGATTAGCAAAGGAGAAAATCTTGCTTCCACATCATTTAAATACCTCAGGATCTCTCTCCCAACACACATTTTTTATGGCTTCAATATTTATATACCATCTGGACTTCAAACAGACATGTCCTCAAAAGTGGGACGATACCAGGTTTGCATGAAGTCACCACTGCTTTTGGAGGTGGCCTCAGATATTTCACTGGTACCAAACCTGGATACATTTGCCGTGGCATTGTGACAAATTCCCTTCTTCTCCAGGATTGTGTATCCTCAGGGGAAGACTTTAACTCCTTGAATATAAAGCAGTTGAAGCTGATTTTACCCACTTGGGCAGGAGAAACCCACACGCTGGAGACCGAAGATGGTGTGACTGGAATTTTGCAGATATCTCCCGAATTTAGTGACTGGAGGACGTTTTCTGGGAAAGAAAAATTCTGAAACTCTCAGGCTGAAAGAGAAGATTGTGAAAGGTTTGACCATTGCAGTCAGTTCAGAGCTAAGAGAGACACGTTGGCTATTATTTACTCTTTTCTTTGGAAAGATCCAGAAAGAAGAGTAAGAGGATAATTGCACAAGAACGGAAATAGGAGAGCAGCACAGGGAATAACATCAAGAGGAGTAGAGAGTTTTGCTTCATCTGTCAGAAGAACAGACTGTCAGCAGGAATCCAGCTCGGGGGTATGTCTGAGCAAGTGCTGCTGAGGTGAGCAGGTTACGACTGACCGGTGTTCATCCCGAAAAAAACCACAGAAGTTAGTGCTGAGATTAATGGGAATGTTTACAGCTCTCATAGCTGCTGCTGTAGTGTCTCCAATCTACCATTTCAAATAGCTGCCTCTGAATTGTTCATGCTGTATTTATAACTTACAATTCACGAATATAAGGGCTAGAAAACTTGTTGTTTTGCGTTTCTTTTTCTTTTTTTTTTATTTTACGGCAAAGCTTTGATTTGAAAATAAAGCAGTTACTTCATGAACTCTGGTTTGGAGAAAACCTGAAGGCAGCCAGTAGGAGCCTAAAAAAGCCCAAATCCATGAGGTTTCACCAGCATAGCAACAGTGCTGAGGCTTGGGTAGAGCTTGTGGAAGGAACTCAGGTAACAATTTCATCTCAAATGAAACCCCAACAAAAACTCAGTAGACTATTTCATATATTTGAATTAAAATGAAAGATCTTTAATTATACAATTCGGAATATGAGAACTATTCATCATAGTGGAGAACTTATTTTTTTTTTAGAATACTTTATAGATAAATGACATGAGCTTTTTAATTATCTGTCAGGTGAGAACCAAAACACAGCGATAAAGATTAGTTCATCACACAAACATTTCAAAAGTTATTATTTCACCCATCTACCAGGAAAGGCCCAAATTACATTTTCAGAACTGGTCTCATGCTGAGCAGACTAATGGGCATTTCCAGGCTTTCTGAGGCTGGAGAAAAGGCTGCTTTTAGCCCTATTCTGACATGTGGCACACAGGATATATCCCTCCTGCTTTTACCAGCCAAGTTTCACTCATGTTGTAACTTAATAAAGAACATGTCTACATACGCCAGGGTATAAAATTGACAGGGCTGCCTCAGATTGCTGAGTCTGTTTCTAAAGTTTCTTTTTCCATTTGACATTATTTTTCCACAAACATGTACTACTGCACGTCTAAAAACTATTCGTATTCATAACAGAGAAGAAAAATGAAAAGACAACTTTTAAAATATTGATAGAAGGAAAAATTTGTGTCCAAAAATGCTGCAAAAAGGTTTTAAAGGACAGTATTTCTACAATTGTGCGTAACGTGGAAAGCATCTTTGATTTAAAAACTATCAAAAAGAAGAAAAAAACGACAAAGTGTTGACCAACCTTTATGTCTGTGAGATCCATCCATGTCAGAAAACTCAATATGATTTTCATCAGCCCAATACAGTCTGTGGTTGACATAGTCTATTGTAAGAGCCATAGGTCTGGATATTTGCGTTTCGATAACAACAGTTTGCCTGGATCCATCCATTCCCACACGGCCAATGTGAGGGAACTCACAGCAGTCAATCCAGTATAAGTATCTATAAAACAAAACACAGCAGCTGAATAATATCAATAAATAATTGACCAGAAAAATTGTGGCTGCTCCAGCTCTGAAAGTGTCCAAGGCCAGGCTGGACAGGGCCTGGAACAACATGGGATAGTGGAAGGTGTCCCTGCCCATGGCAGGGGGTTGGAACTGGATGATCTTTATGGTCCCTTCCAACCTAAACCATTTTATGATCCCATGATTAATTTATTTACTTGATCTCAAGAATAATCTACTCTAATAAGAAATTACTCTATAATATTTTTCACCTTTCAGATACATTTTTTGCATTTTTCTAGACCTGTCTAAATCAGTGTGCTAAATACAAAGGGTAGGAACAGGAGAGTCCTCATGTTAGGTGGGTTTTTATTAAATTAATTACGGACTAGTAAATAGTGCATTTAAATTGCTTAGTCTTGAAACCCTAGAGTTTGAAGTACCACCCAAATTGGACTTTGTGAATCTCCCATCCTGCATAAATGGCATCACGACTAAATTTATCAGAAATATGGTATTACATCTACTTTTTTTTTCCCACACATATTACAAAACCTTATTTGCTGTTAACAGCCACATAATGCAAATTAAATTGCTTCAAGTAGTACTACTCCCAAAACATTAGAACAGTTTCTCACACAGAGAGCTTAAAAATGGGTGAAGCACTGAGAAAGACTGTTGGAAAGCTGAGCAGCATTTTTCTCCTCAATATGCTATTTAACCACAGTACAGAGCATGCTTGTCATAAAGAAAGAAAAACTCCCATTATTTAGTACATGGATGCATGTGGCTCCTGTTGTATGCCATTACTCAGAAGCTCAGGACAGATCTTTCCAGCTGGGAAGCTGATTCTACTCTACAGGCTTTGGACAGACTCTCCAGAATCCAGATGCAGCTCATATTCTTAATAACCACCTGGAATAGAATTTGTGTGCAGGAGGACATGGTGGCCCTAAGAACAGCTACAGGTATCCTATAACACACAGGTGCAATCTGCTGGCACCAAGCCTGCTCCACATAAGCAGCAGAGAAAGGTCCTTTTCTCCACCAACTCCAACAGAAAATGTTTTCTTTGGAAACACATCATTACTATTGCCTGGCATCAGCAGTATAATTGATTAAGAATTTCTCATTTGTGAGAAGAAAAAAAAAAAAAAAACCTAAGAGAAAAGCAATAAATTTCAAATTATAACCCTGATTTTGAGATTTTATTTCCAGGAACTTCAAATAGTACAATAAATGGACAAACACATATGTTTATTAAAAAAATAAAATTAAAAAAACCCCTTGGCTTTGAAAAGGCACCTATACACACTGAGCAGAAACCCAGTAAGTTTATTATACCTATATATATCTAAGCCTTCCTGAAAGACTGGGACTGTCTGTACAAATTTTGTTGAGTGATTTTTGCATAGACAGGGATGTCCAGGCAACCAGAGAGAGATCCCATGTATTGGTATCTCAAAGACATTTAACAAAGGTCTGGATCCTCCCTTCCAAATTTTCCAGGGAAGAGAGGGTGCAGTTAGAACAAAATTAAATTCTAGTTCTAAGAAGTGGTAGAAAATGGATTTTATCTTAAAAATAGCAAACTAGATAGGTTACATTTCTCTGCTAGGAAATATAATGCTTTTCTTTGTTTAGGTAGAGTCCAGACCAACTCAATAACTTTCTCCTATCACTGAACATTAAATTAAAAAAAAAAACAAACAAAAACTAATTAGTATTTCCTATCTAGTTTTTAATAAAAAATATTTTTAATAAAAAATCAAATGAGGATTAAATAGGAATTACTGAAAATTGGCTTCTTCATACCCAGCTTGAGGATCTAAGGACAGGTCTCTAGGAAACTTCACTCTCTTGCTCACAAGGACAGTTGGGTACAAGCCATTGAGTTTAGACACCTCAATAATTCTCTTTTCAGTATCAGACCAATAGAGATTCTTCCCAATCCAATCCACAGCCAGTGCATTGGGAACAGCTGTACTGTGGATTACCTGGAAAAGTAAAAATTACATAAATTATTCACCTAGATACTGGGAAAAGGAACAATTTGAGAGCTACTGATACCAGGATATTGAGAGACTGGACATTTGATACAGTGACCTAGAACATGTGAAAATGGGTATTATTCACTGTTAAACACTGACATTTCTGAAGCAATGACACATTTTAACTATGACAATGTGACACCTTTCTCATAGTAAGGGAGAATGGAGAATACCATGATATAGTAAACAGTGAATTCCCAACATCTCTGCATTATCCACTAACTTTTAAAAACTTTGGATCTTTCCTTTATCATCTCAAATTTCTAAGTTTCTCTTAATGTAAAAAGAAAAAAAAAAAAACGAACAATCAAACCAAATCAACCTTTTTCTGCTTTACTGTTCTTTTTTTCCCACAGAACAGAGTGGAGATGAGGCTTCTCTCCCCACAGCCTGCCCTTGAACACATCTGTTTCTCAGTTCCCCACTTCTCTCACCAGTCTCCATCAGCATATCTTTCATTTTAATATCACAGTAGTGCCATATGTCATCGTGACAGAGAGCCCACAAGAGCACTCAGCGAGGTACACACAAAGATTCCTGGTTGGAAGGTGAACGCTGTGCTCTTATTTCCAACATTCCCGTGGCAGAACGCAGAGGAACTTCGCAAGAATTAGTTAAATTTTAAAAGGACTGCTTTATTAAGAGACAGAAGCAATTTAGTCACCTACTGGAAAGCTTACGGTCTACTGACGGATGTGTTATTCTCAAGGCTTTTGACGACTTGGATAATTCTGGAACTTGAACAAATTCCTCTAGATATACTTGATTACAAATCTCATCATGATTGCATGACTCAGCCTTGCTTGTCTGGGAGTACTTCATGTCAAGTGTTCAGTAATATTTGAATATTCGCAATCATTTGGGTCCAATTTCTTCTAGGCTGGAAAATTCTATTCCTGAGAAGGTCTATCCTGACCTATTCTATTTCTGATTAAGTCCTGATTAGGTCTGTGCAACTAGGACTTCAGAAAACAAAAAAAAAAAGCAGAAATCAGAAAGCAATACTTGAAAATTTATGAGATTTCTTAAGCACTAATAATGGGTTTATTAGTGTGGTGTACATTCTAATTTATTGTCATCTTCATCACTCACAGCATGTGCAATAGGGTGTAAACTACATCTGTAAACCTGATTATGTATAACTGAATGTGCTAGTTTTAAATTTATTTACCATTTGAAGACACTGAAAAGCCTTCAAGATAGGAAGGGATATGGTGAGATACCTTAAATCAATTTTATAGTTATGAATATGCAAAAGCACCTTCTCGGGTTTTTACATAATTTATCACCTTATAAAATCTTTTTAAAAAGTTAAATTCAGGCATACAGTGATTTTTTTAATAGGAATAAGATACTTTATTTTCAAAGACCTTCACGCTACCAGTTCTTCCAGTTTAAAAATTTGCAATTGCAGCAACCGCTGCACTGTAACAAGCGACATTTCACATCAAAATGGATAACTCTGAAAATTTAGAAAGTGGTTTAGCTACACTATCTAAACACTACACTACAGCATCAACCAAAACAATCAGCCTCTCTTTCTGGTGACTTTCCCTTTGGAGAGTCACTGAAACATATCCCAGTCACTGAGATCACCAGTGAGGCACTTACTGTGCACAATTCAGCTCATTACAGCATTTCCCACCAACACTTGAACACACAACACTGCCTAAAACACTGTGGCAATGTCTGAACACCTCTAGGTGGGAAAGTTGTCATGTCAATTCTATAAATATCTCCTCCACGATCAGATGCAGAAGAAAAACGAGGTGTCATCAGGCTTCCCAGGGCAGGAAAGCCAGAGTCGGTGTACTGAGCACATGCCATCTTCTCCAAGGCAAATCCAAGGAAATACATCCAATAGGATCACTTACACCGAGAACAGATCTATTTATAGCAAAGAGCTACACATGAAGTGTGAAGGTATTAAAATAAGAGATTCATACTTCAGGGGAAAACCCATAAAACGTCACTTTCAGGACAAAACAACGCTTTAAAATATATAAACATGTTTGCTGGAGAACAAATAATAACATCAGTGTTTAAATAATTAAATAAATAACTATAGTAATGTCATTTAAAATAATTTAATTTGTAATAATATCAGTTATTAAATATATCCTATAGCAACCTATTAAAAAATCAGAGACATAAAAAATTTGGCTGTGGATAAAAGATTACTGACAATTAGACAGATGCAATATATAATTTTTGCTAAATTTTTTCATGTGTTTTTAGCTTTCAGAGGTCTAATCTGAGCCAAGTCATACAGAGAAAAAATAGTTTTTTATATCAAAATCAAAAGGACTTAGTTTCATAATTTTTGCTTTGAATAAATATGGCATTCTATTTGAGCAAAATATTCATCAACATGACACTTGTTCTGCAAATTGCAAAATATTAATGATGGAAAAAAGAAATACCCTTCATTCCCCCAGCTAATTTTCTTCTATTTTTTGTTCAAATTCCTGAAACCTTTTCTTAAAAAAAATAAATTATGGTTAAATAATTAGAAAGCAATAGGAGGTTTTTTTGTATTCTTCTACCTGGTTATTACGACTTTTTGACTGGGAAAAATTCTTTGTTTGTCTTGAAACTGTTGAGATCAGAAATAAAGAGTGTGAGTAATCCCCAGCCCTTACATAACACTGATTCATCCAGAAGGGACAGAAGCTGAAGAGGATGATTTGGAAACTGTTTAAAGGCAATAAATATGATTCAAGGATTTAAGGGATTTTGAACCCCACTCTTGCCTGTCTTGTATTTTTTTCCCTGTGAAGGGACTCACCAGAACTTTTGAGTGCACGCTGGGTTTTAGTTTTACCCCAATGGAACCTGAGTGCCGTAAGTTGCTTATCCACTTTTTTTTTTTAAAAGAGCAATTCTTTTAGTGTGAAGGATGCCAACAAGGTTCACCGAAGCCAGTGAGTTTCCAACCCTAACTCACAAAGGCCAAAGCTGATGAGCTCTGGGGATGCGTCAGCCCATGCACTAAGCTGTGAATGGAAAACACAAATCATTTCTCTCTGCACATTTATTGGTCAGCAGTGAGGGAACAGAATTCACAGGATATGGTACTGCTCGTTTACTCCATGTCTCAGAAGGTCAGACATAATAAAATAAAGAAAGAATTTCTTACTGCTTATCACTGGTTCTGGAAAAAATGTTCACATAAGTCAACAAATGTGCTTAATGGTGGATTTGTGAACTTAATCCGCTATAGAGGCAGAACAGACACACACTGCAGAAATGGGAGTGCAGTTTTACCCTGGATTACTCACAGCAAAGACACTGACTTATTTTAATTATCATTGTAGTGGAGGTGACACACAAACAAACTGAAGATCACAGGAAATTTTATAGGGAGAAATAATACACCAGTGTATTTACACAGCTTACACCTAATTACAGCTCTTTTTTCTTTGGCATCCTATAAAGCACATGGAACTGCCAATCCAGTCAACTGTCAAATAAGTCACAAGGAATTTAGCTCCTAAATACAGTTCTCCTAGTCCCTATCTTTACTCCAAATAAGATATAAATGCAATTAAATTTTACCAGGACTTGCTACCTCATGCTGTGTTTGTATTCATACACCAAAGCCTCAAATCTGGGTTAAAAGTATGAAGGAGCATTTCCCAAAACACTCAAAAAATGTAATTCTAGTAGTGACATTATTAATCCCCAATTACCTTGATGTCACTTCCATTTAAAGACATTCTGTTTATGCGACTCCCATTTGGTCTGCTGGAATCAATCCAATAAATGAACTCTTCTCTGTAGTCAAAGTCTATTGCAATCACATTGTTCAGCCCCTAGAAACAGAAAAAAAAAAGTCCATTTATTCAAATGTTTGAATACAGACTGCTGGAAAGCATTCAGAATGCAAAATAAATGCAATACTCATAATGCTTTATTTTACTGACTGCATATTTCTGGAGCACTTCTTTCACTTTTCTGCACATTACTTGTAAACAATCAGAATAAGATAAAGGTTGTAACAGAAATAAATACGGTGACAAATTAACTGTCTCACTTCAAAAATGCAGATGATACATGAAACTAAATGAGGCTCCAATGTTTTTCTATTGTCTTATTTAAGTGAAATTTAGCAGTAAATAATTTTAACTTTTGCTCAATTTCACTGCTGACTACTACTTTTGGCATTTCTTTGGCAAATTAGATGGGAGAAACGGAAGTAGTATAATCCTTATGATAATTAAATAATGACAAAATTTCCTTAGTAATATAAATTAATCAGGAATTCAAAATGGTGGCATTCAAAAAGGCAACAATTTTAATTCCTGAATAAGGAGGTTTTGACTTTTTAGATGCTATATTAGAGGTACTGTATATATATATATATATTTACATATGTATGTGAATACACACAGTCACAGAGGTAGTAGATACAAAAAGTGTGAAAGCTGGAGATCCAGCAGGCATCTGAGAGTCTCCTATGGCTCCAATTACAAAACAAACACGTTTTAAGAAAGAGTGGTGATTATGTCTGAGGCACAGCTTGGGAAGAGCAATCATACAATAATGTCTTTTCATCCTAAATGGCAGATAAGAAAGAAGGGGATTGCATCCAAATGGTGGCTTTTATTTCCTTATCTGCCCCATAACCTGCTTAACATTCTCATTTGTAGTGAAATCACAATTATTTTTCATATGCTGAGATGTTGTTATCAATGAAATATGGAGCAGCAGTGGTAAAAAGAATGGATGTGGTTTGTACTCCTTTACAAGAGGCAGGATCAGTTAATCAATTCCCTTATCAGCCCAATGACATTTTACTCTCAGGTAGATCAGCAACCTCCCTCGTTAGTGTAATTCATCGCTGTGAGGGCTGTGCTGGACCAGCCAGCTCCAAAATAAACAACGAAGAACAACAATATTTAATTGTACAGAAACTGATACACGGCTTATCTGCCATCTACTACTGGGTAATTACTGTAAATCTATCTTTTGATCAAAGTGTAGAGGAGAAGAGCAGTTAAGCTGCACAAATCATCACTAAAAAAGCCTGAAACAATACAGTGTAGGAGGACCACTCATTTTTCAAAAATACCATATATACATGCACACTCTTTTCACAAAACCAACTGCAGCTCTGTCAGTCATAACTGTGCTGCAAAACACTTTTCTTGTCCTTTTTTTCTACTATTAGTATAATTGCATCTTCAGAGAAACCCCCACCCCAATTTCTTAACCTAGGAGACAACAGGTAAATGAATACAAAACACCATTTAATATAATTTTACAGCATTCTATAAATCAAAGTCAGCAATTTGTGAAAAATTTGCCTTATATCTATATATTGCACAACACTGCAAGAGTTTCCTAAGTATCCAGACTAACAAAGGGAATTTACTGCCTGCACGTCTTTGGTTCAAAGTATTTCATTTTGGGTCAGTTTACTTTCACTATTTATCAGAACATCAACTGCAGGTAAAATATTTCTGTACATCTGTGACAGAGTTCTCTGTCCAGACATCATTTCCTCTTTGTTATATATATCTCACTTAAGCCCTCCTAGCATAATTCTGTCATTTCATGTGTAATCTGCTTTTTAGAAGGAATAGGGAAGATTTCAAATGGCATCAGCTGCATTAGTCTCACATCTTAAGCCTGTGGTTTTGTTTTTGTTATGCACAGCTCATGGTATCCTTGGCTGTGATTTGTGTTCCCTTGGTGCCCCACTTTAAAACTGCAGATAAAAATCACAAATAATGAGGAGGGAGATTATGTACTCTGCCTATTGAAACCCTAAGGATTTTGATGACTAGGAGTGAAGGAAATGGAAAGCAAAGAAGATACATGAGACACAATTCAAACAGTTGTACTGTTTATGCGTATTTGGAAAAAAAAAAAAAGAAAAGAAAATAGAGGAAAAAGCTGGCACATAACTTAGAGAAGACTGAAAAAGCTCTTACTTTCAGCTCTGTTATTCTGAGTTTATATGAACAACTGTTAGAATGGTAACCACAGATCAAATACACAGAGAAGGGTGGGTTTGCTCCTCTGCCAGAGCCACTCCGGTATTTGCCATCACCTGGTAGATGTCCAGGAAAGAGCCAATCCATCATAACACCACAAGGACACAAAGTTGTCCTTCTGAGGGAGATAACCCCCCTGTTTTGCTGGTTTTCAAATCAAATGCTGCATTTGTAGGAGCAAAGACCAGTAGGTTCAGTAGCAGAGGTATTTAGCAGACCAGTGAATTAATGTGATATGGAAAACATAGATTTTCTTCAATGGCTGGAGCTACACAGCCTCTAACACGCTGAAGAGGAGCCCATTAAATTCAAGACTGATGAAGCTCTGACAATGTCAGCACCAACCATAAAGAAAATTTCTTGTATTTGGAAACTTTTCACAGGCTTCTAGGAACAGATACACCAGCAAAAGAGGAGAGAGGCAGTGAGATGTAAATGAGAGAGAGTCAGAAGGATTTCAGAAGAACAGACAGACTTTCATAGCACTTGCTAAGCTTAAATAAAGCCAATGTTTAATTCAAGATGCATAATTTCATAATTACTGTTGTGAAGAGCACCTGAGCACCTCTCTTGTGACATTAAGGTGCACAGCTTAGTGACTCAAGAAGTTATAAAATTCCTCATGGTATTTATGGGCAGTAAATAATGTCCTAGTCTTACTACGATTGTTCCATTAGTATTCAAGGAAATAGATATTTTTATTAAAACGTATTTTGGAAATCTAATCTGTGGTAAGTAACTACACTTAGGTGAAGCATAGGAGGAGAGCAGACACTGCTAAAAATGGCAGCT
Organism: Ptilonorhynchus violaceus; assembly: GCA_013397565.1. Classification (NCBI taxonomy): domain Eukaryota; kingdom Metazoa; phylum Chordata; class Aves; order Passeriformes; family Ptilonorhynchidae; genus Ptilonorhynchus; species Ptilonorhynchus violaceus. The sequence goes on along the minus strand of VZRJ01001411.1, from coordinate 2,466,943 downwards.
CTGTATTTACTGGGTGACTTTCTACTTTTGCATTTTTTCACTTTTTTTTTCGCTGTTATAATAATTTAGAGTAATTACTTAAAAAATTAGATTTACACAAAAATAAAAGTTCATGTATTGAAATACCATAAATAATGGGATTGTCTGTCTGAAAATAGATTTCGATTATGACAGTAAGCAGCCCAAATAATACATGGCCAAATAGGGTGGGTTTTTGTTTGTTTTTTAAAACTGAAATAGACAAATTGCACAAAACATATTGTGATGGAAGAGGATCACAAATAACATAATTTTTTAGTACATCAGAATGACTGACGAAACAACTGCCTGAGCTTTAATCATGTCAAATCCAGACAAAATAGTCAATTGAAAGTATTGTAATAACTCTGAAGGCACTGCAGTTGTTCTGTGGTGCACACAACGCCAATTGTAGGATGAAGTTTCCGTCAGTTGCACACTTTAGAAAAGAATAAAAGTATTGAGTTAAACTTAGAGCATGGTACTATGGTTATACCTGTTTCAACAAAGTGTAGTTGGATCCATCAGTGCTAATTTTTCTTATTTCATGATGATCAGCCAGAATTAAGAAAGGTTCCTCATCTAAACCCCGGGAGAAAGAATATATTAGACTAGCTTTTACGTTAATTTATGGAAAATCAGGAATACAATGCTGAAATACAGATGGTTTGAAAAATAAATGTTACATGCTCTGATCAATGTTATGGATGAAAGAAATATTTAAAACATTCAAATGCTCCAAGAAAGATCAATGATGCAGTATAAAAATGAACAAAGCAATCAATTAGTATATCTTTCAATGCAATTTAATTCTTTTGCCTTTGTAATATGGGAACCATACTGTATTTTATCCTAATTTAATGTTAGAGATTAAATGTGAGATATATTTCATTCCATATGCTTTCATTTCAACATTTCCTTTCAAATTAACACTAAGACTATTAACTCTTATGATTGCAAAGCGAGCATGTTTTGACCATTGCTTTCTGATATTTCAAAACTGAACAGCAGAGCAATAAAGAAACAGCTATTTATAAAAACTTTGATTCTCTAATTCTGAATTGAAGCCAGATTTGACTGGTTTTTAACCCTGGTCTTCTAGTTTCTAGAAAAATATTCACTTTCAGATCCTATTCATGCCATCACTTTGAAATATCTCTGACACTGACATACATAATAGTAATTTCTTTTTAAAGCTGTCTTTATTTTAGCTCTAGTAAGAGAAACATCAACTAAAATTGAAAACAAAAATTAGCAATGGTAATTAAAAATGTGTTACAGGCCTTGTATCTACTGCTCACGCACTCTAGAATGTAATGTGTTGTCCAGGCTACTGTGCTCCCGTACTGAATTGCATTTTATGTTCAACTCTTAAGACATTCTCCAGGTCATAAGAGCCTTGAGGCATCATCCTCAGGCCTGACTTGTGGCTTGTGAAGAATGGCTGCAATGCTCTGCTATCTTGCAAAGATTTCAAGACAAATTATGCAAAAGAATCAGCATTAGGCCCAACATCCCCGTGTTGGCACCTCCTCACAGCAGAGCCATCCCTGCCACAGCACCACAGCTTTGGCATGGTCACTGTTGAAGTTTGATGTAGTGCAATTCCAACAAACAGCTCTGACGTGCTCCAGGCCCCCTTCCCATCTGGGTGATCCATGGCTTCCAAATGTACAGGTGGCTCGAAGATGGGGGATTGGAGAAAAGCAAAAACAGCCACTGAATTTCTGCCCTCTCCTGTGTTTCCGCTCAGGGAAGCACCCAGGACCAACCTGTGAGGCAGGCAGAGGTTCCAGCCTTCTTGCCATTTGGAAAGAAAATTGAAAGCTTGTCTGGGCCGTGAAGGAAACCCAGCAGAACATAGGAATGGGTTCTCTGTTCCTGTCACTGACTGAGCTAATCCCACCCACTGAAGGACATGGAAACATCATCAGAGGGGTGAGGAAATAACCAATGCTCTCACATATCCTGACCTTCACTGTGTGCCTTAATATGCTATAGAGTAATAGAATTCGAATTTTCTATTATTTTTCTTGTTCCTCCTTTTCATATGGGAAGCTTGACATACATTCTAATATTCTAAAGATGATGAAATGAACCAGAAATATTTTAAACATTTATCATAACCATGCTATTGTCGTGTGACTCAGAAGTAGAGGTAATTGATGTATTTTAGCTTTTCTAATATGTTTTCTAATAAAGTTACTAATTCAAACTGTGTCTATTTACTACAAATGAGCTGAGGACAATACATACCACAAATATAACTTATCATTACATTCAGACATTGAATCACATTCCTATTTTATATTGAAGAAGTAGCAGATTCAAAGTAACTCTGTTTATCTTGCATAAAATGGTAAAACCTGGGGGCTGAGGTTTTTCACCAATTATTTGGATACAGCAGTGGATTATTAAAAAAAAAAAAAAAAAATCAAATAGTAATACCTGAAAGGGATTTGCAGCCATTGAGGTTATCAGGCTGTATTTCATACCCCTCTGCACACAAGCACTTGTAGGTTCCGTAGGTATTGATGCACTGCTGGCTACAGGGAAATCCAGATGAACATTCATCAATATCTACACATGTTTTGCCATCATCCTTCAGGAGGAATCCAGGCCAGCATTTGCACTGGGAAACAAAACCAAATACATTCGTTTTTAATTCTGTTTTTCATGTGAGTGTACTTTCTTCTGAATATGTTAGCATCATAAACCTTTTATGTATCTCATTTTTTCAAGTAACATCTTAATTACATTGCTCCCTATATGGTTTACAGGGAGGCATATCTACTTTCCTTTTCAAATATTGCTGGTGTGATCCTAAGCACCATTCCCTCCAAAAAGCCCTGTAGAATGAGTAACTCCTCTTTCTACTTTAACTGAAGAAAAACTAAACCACACCTTTTCAAAAATAGGATTCTTCCTTGAAAATAATGATGGATGGACCCTTCAGAGTTCCTAATTTTCAATTATACATGTGTTTTTTGCTGAAGATAGACAGTTTTTAATTATTTTTTCTAGAATCATTGATATCACCTAGAAATCTGTGTGACCAACACAATGGGAACTCTTGAGGCTGATTAGGAGTTGAACTTGGACAGTTGTTGTGGACATGCAGACAACTAACAGTTTTATTCTGCTGCTAAGGTGATACTATTTTGTTTAAATATATCTGTAAGAGTCTCTGACTTGGGAAAAAAAATAATTGGAGAAAACGACTATTCCTGCTGTTCACTCCTATATATTGTTTTTCACAATTGATTTTCCATGGTCTGTATACACCAGTATGATTTTTTTGTATTTAAAACCTTGTATGATCTTTTCCACAGGTTTAAAGTATGTATTGTACCATTTTTTTAAATAAAATTGACAATTGTTTGCTTACAGGAAATAAAAATTTGAATGCTATTAGGGTAGTTAAGCTCCATCACTACAAGGAAGTACCACATGTGGAGCTTTATTATAATCATGCAGTAGTTAAACACTTAGGAACTAAAAACTTGCATTACATTACATCACATTTTGCAATTATTCACCTTGTATCCAACAGGAAGATCCTGACAATCTTGTGAACAGCCACTAACTTTCTTACTGAGACATTCATTAATGTGGCAGCTTTTCTCATCAGACCCATCACTGCAATCTTCTTTGTTATCACAAACATCACTTTGAGGAATGCACTTGCCATTTTTGCACATAAAGAAAGAGCTGTTACATGACTGCTCTGGAAAACAAAAAAAGAAAACACAACTTGGTGTCATTTCTTAGTATTTGGAATTCATTTTCCCATGGATCAGCTGCTATGTGCACACGTGGGATGGGACAATCATGTAAAAATTGAATATGTATTCCTTATTGATAGCATTATAATATCTTTTCACTGCTCAGTGCCTTTAAAGGTTACTCCTCTCCCGGAAAAATGTGAAGACATCAACTTACTACTCCCTCCTAAATATTTGTTTTCATATAAGGAGAACTCTCTACGTTATCTCTGCACAAAACACAGCTCTACAGTTTCTAAAAGTTAAAAAACACAGGTTCTCCCCCCTGTGGATGTTGAGGTGTTCAGTGACATGACTGACTGAATTCCAACGCATTCCTTATCTAATGTTCTTCCCTGTTTGGCAGAACTTGAATACACCACTTCCACTACATTCAGATCTTTCAAACAACAATTGGAACATTTAAATAAGTACAAGGCAGGTGTGCTCCCTCAGCTTACAGCAGATGGGTGTTTTCCATCAGAATTGGTGTAAAGGACCTGGCTACAGTGCAATAAAGTCCTAAGGTCTAGACAGAAGAATTGGTCTTTCAAAAAGCCACAGAACAGAACACCATATGCAGACAGGACTAATTTCCCCCTCAGAAACCAGTCAGACCTCAGCAAACTTAATGTAAGCAGAAAATATCAATAAAACCAATAGCATTTGGTCAACAATTTACTAATAAAATTAATCCAGTGTTTATTATTTATAGTGAGAGCAACTTTACGTCCCCTTTTGTATGATCTGCTTCCGTGTGATGAATACCTTGAAACGTTTTAAGAGCAAGCTAGAAACTTTGGCAATTACTACATTAATATCATCTTATTTAAGTATTAGCAGGATTTATGCATTAAGAACCTATCTGCTATTTTATTCCACAGAAACTGGTGGCTTGAACTTTGTGAACTGAGGTTTTGGTTACTCAGAACACACCCTCTCTGCAAGACATGAACGATATCACCATGAAAACACCAGAAATTCAAGCTACAACGTTTTACATTTGCTGAATTACAACCCAAAACCACCGCTCTCCAAAAGGAAAGGTCACACATGTTCTTCAAAAAATTACACACGAACCTGAACTTTTGCACTTGGTGTTGATAGGTGCTTCATCAGAGTGGTCTGGGCAGTCAAAATCCCCATCACATTGCCACTGGGAATTCAACAGGCACCTTCCATCAGCACAAGTGAACTCTCCGGGACGGCAGCGACGATACCCTACAAACACAGCAACCTCATGTTTTCTTTCATAGTTTCCACATAAAATTCTGCATATTTGAGGCAATGCAAAAAAAAAAAAAAAGTAATTTTTGCTCCATAAAGAAATGCAGAGTGTTATGTGCTTGTACGAGTGTCTGCCAACAAAGAGAGAAATTCAAATTCTCTTATATAGCTCTACATAGTCATGATACAATTCACACAGATGTGAAACATATTTATGTAGCTCTCAGTCATAAATATATTTTCTTTTTGTTATTATTTCATTTTTTCCTGTTAGGAAATAACTATACCCAGCAAATATTTTTGTGGTGTGCTACTATACACCTTCCCTTTAAAACATGCAGAACACAAATCATTTTAACCACACTAAACACACATTTTCCAAGATGGCCACGAAATCAGTATGTATTGAATGGATACATTTTCAAAGTAAAAACTTGCATCAAAGAAATTTTCAAGGATTAGAATGATTGTGAACTTTAAAAACAAATAAGAGAACTGCTTGCTTCAATCACTAGTCCCATTTTTAGATTATTTCTGAATAGTACTCTAGAAAAACAATAACAAGAAAATATACCTTTCAATTATACAAACGGAAAAAAATAAAAACAACTAAACAACTAAAACAAAGCCTGGATTTTTAAGTGTAGTCCATTCATTGAGCTTTTAGGAATGTTTTTCAAACCAAATTTCATGTCAATTCAGTAGACTGGCTGCTGAAGAGTGTCTGGGTTGTTTTGGCTACCAAAATGGAAAAGGTTTAGCTCTACAGTCTAACAGATCTATGACCAGGCTGCCTAGTTTGCAGTCAGATCAGAAACCACAAGTTTAAAATCTTGGGGCACGATGTGGTCAAATCTTAAATCCCAACAACACCTTGCAAAGTGTGTTTTGGAATTTGACTCTTTCTCTTTACGAGTAGTTTCCTTTCTCATAAGAGAATGTAACCCTTTCCTAAAATTGCAGTCTAACAAGTTTCCCATACTGGTCACACACTGAGGTGTGTATTTGATTACCAGTTCACGGAAAATTGCATTGAAGCAGCGCAGCACGTAACAAACATTGCTGCAGATTTCAGTTCCCCCAGTAGAAATTAAATAGAGGCAGTGCCTGCAGGCAGGTCCATACTACAATTGGATTAGGAATTTGCACATCTCCTGCCTCTGTTGCTGTTTCCTCCTTCTGTCTCTTTCCAAAAGTCTGACAAAATAACACCATTTACTTGTCAGTATCTTAAGGGACATGTATACTTTTAGTACATGTATTTATGCTATAGAAAATAAATTAAGTACACCAGCAAGAAATTATAAGCACGAAGAAAAATAAAAAAAAAGGCACCCATTTCCAAAGTTTGTGACTGTTTAGTTCTAAATAATTATTTAAGTATTGGAGACTGGGCTGGGGCAGGAGGTGCACACAACAGCTCTCTGTGTGTCTGTGTGCCCAGAACCTTTAGGGACTAATTGTAAAACGGTGTTTGAAAACTCCTAAGATCTATACATTTTGCAGCTGTGATTTACTCAACTCACTCTGCTGCTGCTGGTGACGCTGAATGAGTAATTCACTGATTTCCTGTTAATTACCTGTCATTAATAAATCAGTAAGTACCCTTTTTCTCACAATCTTTGGATGTCTACTCACAGCATTTATGCACATACCCCCTTCAGGTGGTGTGTACAATAGATACATCTAAAATATACTGCTATTTTCTAGCTATTTGCTGTTGTGACTCATTTCTGAAGCAAATTTAAGAGTAAATAACCAATACAGATTGTAACAGCACAAACCCAGGCATGACAATCACCAACTTGTCCTTTTGAAGGGAATATTTGCTCTATATTTTCCATAAATATTATTTATAGAGATTAATGTTTCTGAGTATGGCCCAGATATACTGTACAAATATTCAGATAATATAAGAAACCCTAAATTTATGTGAATGGTGAAAATTAAACATTCACATATGGTTTTAGTTGATATCATTTAACTGCAGTGATAATCATGACAGACATTTTTCATTACTTGATAGAAAAAAAACAAAAAAATACATATAAAAAATATATTCATAATAAACAAGAAATTCCAGAAGGTGCATTTTTAGATTCTGTTAAATGTCATTAGCAATCAACTGTAAGACACTATAGGAAACAATTTGTCACTGTAGCTCCAGATCCAAGTTAGTTCCAAGCTGTATTAATTAATGCATAATTTAAAAGTGAAAATTAAAACAATTTAAAGAAACGAAGAGCTTTCTTTTTCAATACTGCCTTAAAGTACTAGACCCTGAAGAATGCCTTACTGTTAGCAGTCTGAAATTGTTCTATTTACTCTCTTTTTGTTATACTTGCCACATTCCAGAGATTCATCTGATCCATCTCCACAGTCATCATCATGGTCACAAACAAACTGCTTGGGAATGCAGACTTTGTTATGGCACATGAAAGCATTCTCGTCACAGGTGTTGTTAGGAGCTAAGGAAAACACAGCACATTAAAAAAAAATGAAATTGAGAACAGTAAGATATACAGCCAATTTTCTTACACAAAGATGAAATGAGAAGGGAATTTGAGTGAATTCAATGGAAATCACCGTAACTTTTTAGTCAGACAAAAAGCATCTCACAATTCAATACCTGAAAAAAGCTGCTCGTCACAAAATAGCTATGGAGGTAAAGATAGCTAAAATCTGCTGTAATCCAGGAGAGTTTCAGAAGTTTATGCTGTCTACAACTAACCTAAGGTTTGCCTCTGAGGAAAAAAAAAAACATTTGGGAAGTAGAGATGTCCTTTTTATGTTACTCTGCTCCTGAACAAACACTCTTTAAAATCCATAAGCACTCAAAATGTATAGGATACATTTCTATACCATTTTTATACATTAATAAAACAATCCCCTCCAATGAAACTATTACTGAACTCCTGACACTGTTAATAGAAACGTATCCCAGGAGACTGGAAGCAATATTTTATAGGGCAAGAGATGTCAAGATCTGAACAATTAGCCAGAATAAATTGAAGACAGAACTGCATCTCCCTTCTTGACGCACAACCTCCCTGACACGAGCAGCAGCATTTTCTTCAGGAGGAGCAATAAAACTGCATAGTCAATAATGTGCTAATTTTCATCAGTAAACATGCTGCATAATGCCTGTGACGTGCCACACATCCTGATCCTCAGCTGGGGTGCCTCAGGGTGAGTTAGTAGAGCCTGAAGATGCCAGGCTGATTGAAACTATGAAGGATCCTAGTCTGTCTGCTCACACGTGGACCATCAATCTTCACCAGCAGTCTTAGCAGTGGCAGGGACGGACACAAACAGCAGCTGAATGTTATAAAGGCAAAAGAACCAGGAAAAAAAACATTTTTTTGAGGTGCAAACGTACCACAGCCTGCTGTCGACAGCTCGTCGCTCCCGTTGGGACAGTCGCGCTCGCCGTCGCAGAGCCAGTGCCGAGGAACGCAGGCGTGCGAGCCCAGGCAGCTGAAGGTGTCGGCTGCACAGGTCGCCGAGCCTGGGGAGACACGGCACGGGAGCCTTTGGTGCCTTAGGACTTCAGCTTTTATATTTTTCATATATTTGTAACCCTGCAATCCTTTAGTGTATAACTCTAAAGTCCATACAGAGTGCTAGCTACTGCTTTCGGACAAAACGACTTCTCTCCGGGCCTGAAAACTCAAGGACACCTTACTGCCTCAGGCCCCGAGAAATGTAAACAACTTGGGGTGAATTACTTCATTACCTGAAGCTGTAATTGGAAGAACTAACCCCGATATGCCAATGGACCAAACTTATAAAAGTATGGAGAACATGTGAGCGGTCGTCCATCTTGGGGAGTCCTTCTTAGGGTGTGACCCCTGAGTGAGCTCTGACTGCCCTGGATGCACCTGAAGGCCTTCAAATAAATACAACTGCTTTTTACTCTTTCAATTTTGTCAAACCCATCTTTTTAGATAGTCCCGGATAAGGCATCACCTTCAGCACGGAACCATCGGATATCCTCAGCTGGAATGTCCTAGCTGATGTTTGTACGGTGATGGGCAATGATTAATGGGGTTTATTTCAAAGTAGAACTCAGAGATGATTTTGTTCTGTACATTATGATAAACATAGCTAAAGACTATTTTACAGTAAAATTTGGACAATCTGCTGTTTCTTCCATACTTCTCATTTGTTCAGCCTCTGAATATTCTGCAAGAAAGTTTAATTTCCAACACTGTACAAAAATTATCCTTTGGCCAGCAAGTTTGACTGCACATTTGGAGAGACTGAACAAAGGAAAAGATCTTGTAAACAACATAATTGCTGCATCACCAAACTCTATGCCAGGGGTCTAAAGGCATTCAAACCTTCTGTGAGTCAGTCCCACACAGAAGACAACAATGGACAATAGTAGTGGGAGCAAAAAATATCTGACAGTTCTGATCCAACTAACTCAACATATTCCCATCATATTTTTTATTTGACTACATTTTTTTTTCTTTTTGGCTATTCTTCAGATAATGTATCCTAAGATTAAATTAATTCCATTTGGAAGTAAATTCATGTGCAATCCATCACTTAATGTATTCTCTTAGATAAGTTAATTATACTTCACTAAAAAGGAGAGAGTGCATTTTCTACTAGTTTTAATTAGAAATTTATAAAATATTTAAAAAAATTGATTTTCTGTCCTACTTATGCAAAAGCGGCAACTTTTGCTTATTTAAACTGATTTGCCATATTTTCATATTTCTGAAATTGAACTTCATCTTAAATAAATACTGATTAAGACTGAAAAATTTGAAGTAATTTTGATCTCTTTTCTCCTTGCAATTCAGATCCATCTCTTGTTCCTAAAGAGAAATACAGATTTAACTCTCCCCTCTTCACAACTGCTGCAGATTTTTCCCTCTTTGAGAGAAGTTAGTGTCCCAATTAATTCACATTTTGTCATATTAGAACAGTTTACGTTCCACCTCCATCCTTTTCATTTGATGGCATTTCTACATCTGTGTTTGATTAAGCAACTACTTTATCAAACCACAGCTCTAAACATAAGCTGAAGAGATTTCTCCTCTGCCTACTTAACACTTCCAGTTATCAACAATATTTTTAGTGTGGTATCACACATGAAACATGGAATAAAATACTCTTTGTTGAGTGGAATTTAAGAGGATTTTTGAAAAGGAACAAATATTTAAGAGTTAAAAGCTGAAATTTTAAAACTAAAATCTTAAAACACCGCATAGATAATGATGGAACCAATGTATAAATATCACTAAATTGTGACAGCATGACTTGACATCATGTGATTTTCTTCTGAAAAGAATTCACTAACACATTTCCAGTCCACTGAGCCTCAGAATGAAAACAAAATTTTCAGTTCCTTATGCACCATGAAGGGTTTGGGAATTTGAGAGGAATATCATGCAATAATGCTTATGACTGTATATACAAAATTTAAAGGCAATAGGAGAAAGAGCTGGGAAAAAAAACAAATAAACCACCTAATTTAGGGTCTTTGAGCCACTGAAATGTAAAAGTCAAAGAGAGTTTTTACCCCAAGGATAGGAATTGTAGAAAAGCTTGGTTGTCCTTTTGCCCATGCTGGTTTGCCACTCATATCTTTACTGATAAAATGCACACAGATCATATATTCCCCATAAAAAGGAACCTATATCTGCTGAATGGAAGGGGCTGAGGGAGGACATCCCTCACACCCTCTGGAGATGCTGTGCTTGTTCCCTTCCCACCATCTCCTTGGGTCACGTGGTCCCTCTCATTATGTGTGATCTAAACTGAAATTATCCTACTTACCACAAATAGCATCACTCTCATCTAAACCATCTCCACAGTCATCCTCACCATCACAAGTCCACTGCTTCGAGATGCACTTGTTTGCAGAGCAAGCAAATTGATTCCATGAACAAGAAGAATCTGGGAATGACACCAGGCACTGCATTTGTTAGGCTCACAACATCTCTGCATTCCCTGCAGTTTCAAGCACAGTTTAGGAATTCTTGCACTGCTCCTTTCTTTCCTCCCAGTATCCGGGTACTAAACCACTCCAGCTCAGTGCAGTCCTAATCTTTTTATTCAGCATGTTATCAGTTTGTCTCAGAATTTGCATTCACCAACACGTTTATAAAAATAAATAGTGAAACATTACAAACACATTCCAATATTTTCAAACATTTTGTTAGTGGGGAGAGGATAAACACTTTAAAAACTGAATCTGGTTTGCATATTTAACAGAGATGCTACAACTACAGTGAATGCTTTATTTGGGTAGTAGGGCAGAGAGGGCACAGTCCAAATTTTCCAACACAGCCTTCCTCCTGGTATTCCAGTATTGAACTCCATCTTTAAAAGATTTCATGTTATTTTCCCTTACAAGGAAAATTGCTGTGTGTTTGCCTTCTTTTATCCCATATACACTTTTCTATACATTGAAAATAACAACTTCTGCATTTCAAATCAGGCTGCATAACTGTTCTAAATCAATGCTACTCTTTCCTGAAAAATTCAAGCCTTTCATGTTTCCCAGACTTCTTTCTTTAAGAATAAGTTTATTTTATTGTAACTGATGACATCAAATTTTAATATTAACATTAAAAAGAATTTTAGGTAATGCAATCTGAATTTAAAGCAGAGTATTGCAACAAGTATCTCAAAATGGATAAGAGCAATCAATGAGCAAAGTAGAATTGACTTAACCCCCTTCCCCTTGCCCACAAAAATCAGCTAATTCATTTTTGCAATATTTTACACAAGTGTATAAAACCTGGAAATGTAAACACCAAGTTCTGCTTGACAAATACAGCCAACAGAAAATCTTCTGATTCTTACAGTGCACAGCAGTTCCTAATTTTGAAGTTATAAGATGTAACTATACAATGTATACTGCAAACCAAATATGGGAGCATGGTAATGGGAACTGGGTCATGAAGAAAGTAACGTATTCAGACATGCTAAGAAGAAAAAAAAAAACCACAAAACCTAAAAATCTCCAAATTTCAGGTTTTATTTAAATAAGGAATAGGAAAACTTGATACTGCTTTTTGCTGTTCTGGTACAATTTCATTACAAAAATAATCCATTCAGGTAAACCATACAAATTGAAGTTACAAGACCAGCTCTCATTATGAGTAAAACCAACCTGCATTGTGCCTCAATTAGGTAGAATTTAAGAACTTGAAAAGATCTGAGAGAGAATAGACCCTGAACCCAGTTCACAGTTCATGTATTTTATTTATATCACTTTTGTTGTTACTCTAAGTAATTATACCTGTATGGCCTCTGATGCAAAGGAATGCCTACTTTTACATTTGGCTTTTTCCTGTTGGGGTCTTAATACTTATTCAAATTCATTATATCTATAAAACTCTTCTATAATAAGGAGTTATGAGGAATTAGTGGAATTGTTAAAGTAATAGAAAAGTCTGTAAAAAACCAGTATCCTTACAAGAAAAAAAAATAGGTCTTTTATTCTGGCATGAAATAGAATTTAAGGTATTGACAGCATGAAGTATTAGAGTTGAATACAAAAATACAGTATTTAAGACTTTTCTATATAATCTCTGAGATATAAATGCACAGTTCTTTGTTTCCAAAGTGCATTAGTGACTACAGAAATACAAATAAGGCAAAATGCTCACCACAGTGCAATTCATCTACTCCGTCCTCACAGTCTTTCTGCCCATCACAGAGCCAGGTGGTCAGAATACATCTTCCACTAGGACAACCAAAATAATTTTCTTCACATGTGGGTTTGTTTTGAACTGTGATAAAATAAAGAATGTAATGTAAAATGGTCTCTACTAGTATGATTAGGAGCCTAATACATTTCTGCTAAATTTCTGAGTACTAATGGACAAAGTGTTTATGTCTAAAAATTAAAAAAAAAAAAGTGTGTTCATAAAAATTAAAAAATAGTGATAGGTAAGTAGCTTAGAGAGCTGAAATACTTCATTTTTTTGGGATAAGAGTCAGAGCACAGCTTCAAACTAAATCAAAAAGCCTATAGAGAAAAGTAGTTCAGTTTACAGGTTTTGAAGTCAGGCAGGTCAACATTGCTTGTTGTTTTACATCAGCTGAAGAAATTGCCCTGCTGATCTTTCTGCTGTCATTTACAAGACAATCTAATTGTGGCAGTATTTTTGTCACTGGGAGAAGCTACAAATCTGATGCATTCACTGACTAACAGGAGCTATACCAGTGCTGCTGGAGCCAAAGGTTTAGGCTTTGTCAGAAATTAAAAAGTCCTCCCTTGTCTTTTTTTAATTTGTGGAATCTGAAAGTAATTTAATTTTTTTCTTTTATGAATGCTTAGAAACCAGATGTGAGGAAAGAAAACATGCCATATATTTACTTGCATGATGCAAGCACAAATATCAGTCTAATAACAGCTTATTTTCAAAATCTTAAGGAAGGTCCTGGGAAAACCCAGGAGATAGAGTTCCAAGCACTGGAGAGCACTGAAACTCTCTGCCACATTTTTTATCATTCCCTCAGTGTACTGGATTTGTTTTCAGCCTCCCCTCTTTTAAAAAGAAAGTTAAAGTAAAAATATTTATGGCTTCTATAGCTGTATGAATGAAAAAAAAAATAAAGAAAGAAGTGGGACATCTGTGATGATTTGGTAGATATTGAAGATTGTCTAAGTATAGCTACCCTTAAATGAGTATTTTGTTGTAATTTTCTGTCAGAACAATGACACTGAACAAAACTGCTAATGAGAATTACAATATTCATAATAGAAACACCACTCAAAAACTTAATGTGCCAGAGTTGGCCAGTTTTGAATGAAATGGCAAAGGAAATCACATGTAGGTTGAATGGGAATGGTACTGCTTCCAAGTAAAGGGAGGAATGATCCAGGCAATTAGTCACACATTAAAATGATGGAACATTTTGGCACACATTTGAAATTCAGAGAGAAGTAATACAAATAAATGGACAATGGAATAAAATGCACATTAGTGTACTTATGCAACATTAGTTTACTGAAGCTATAGCACACTGCCCTCAAAATCTTCCTCAGTATGGAAAAAACCCTTTCTTTGTATGGAAATACAGTAAATCTAAGCTATTTTGAGCTTAATGAAGTGTTATATACAGCAAATTCTACATAATTAAGAGATAATCTGGGGAATGTGGAGATTAGAATGGAAACTATAACTTCATATGCATCTATTCTATAGGATTAACAAAAGTTCTTAATGTCAGGTTGACTGACCGTATTGCTGAAATTCTAGGTTTCTCTGGATCCTGGTAATATTTTCATCAATAACAACATATAGAAGCTTCTGGTGACACAACAGGATTATTTCACAGAAAAGCATAATATTAAATGGACATAATCAGATTATGCCACTACCAGGCAAAAATTTGATGGCATTGAACAACATAAAATTAGAAGTTTGATTTTTACAAGCCAATGAGACTTATCATGTAGTAAATATTTACTTTTATGAAATGCTAACTCTTAGAGGAAAGAGAGTTACTGGTCAACAGGAGGTCAATGTCGCTCCAGCATAAATCAATTATGAAAAAAATTGAAATGAAAAATGTTTACATTTTGTACTTAATATTCTCAAACTGAAATGAGGGGCTCTGGATGAAAACAGAACAAAAACATAAATGCCATCCTTCACTAACTAAGAATTTAATTTTCTGAATAATTTACTGGATAACATTAAATATAGAGCCATAAACTCACTCCTGTGTCTGGGACTCAAACGGCCATGATCCCTTTTTACTGGCTGAAGACAAGAACTATCACAAAAGCAATAACCCTGGATTCCACCCTGGCAGCCTATTCCAAGGACCTCAACCAAATAAAAAAGAAAGTAAAAAAAGTCAGCAAGAAAAGAAATGCCACGCACTAAAGCAGTAGCTAATAAAAGCTCCTGAGTGATTATGCTGATGCTTGATGAGCTTGACATTTTAATGACTGATGTTTTACTTAAATAAAAATGATAAATGACAGAGCTAACCTGGAGGTAACAGAAAACTAGACATTACAGTTTTCCTCAGAAAAAAACAGTATTCATTCGTAATAATTCGCAAAATCCCATGAAATAAAGGTGAATAAACTGCATTCAGCATTATATTAATCTCTATGTCAAATAAACCAGTATTGACTGAATAAACATTTTGCAACACAATGAGAAACACTCTCTCCCCCTACCCCCAATAGGATTTTTTTCTTTTTTAAAAAAAGTAAATTAATGTTTTGGGGTGTTTTGTTTTGGTTTGGTTTTTTTACTTTTTTACAGTTACCTGGGCATTTTAGTTCATCTGTGTAATCTCCACAGTCATTAGACCCATCACAAATCCATTCTGGCAGTATGCAAAGGGAAGTGGAATTACAGCTGATGAATCCTGAAGATTTTATTCCCAGTTTATAGAAGTAAGCACAGTTTGTATTATCTGGAAAGAGACAGTAAATTACTACACACCTAACACAGAGCTTTATAGTTTAATTTTCACGTTGAGCTTGTGCAGACCATGCAGGTGTTGGTGTCCCAAGCAGTAATGAGCATGAATTAACTGCTACATAACAAGGAATAATCATGGAGCAGATGCTGCGAGGGAGCACAAACACAAACTCACTGCAGCTCTTTTCATCTGAAGCATCTGCACAATCAATGATCTGGTTGCACTGCGCTGATTTTCCAATGCAAGTCCCATCTGCACAGCGGAATTCTGTGGAAGCACACGTTGAATCTGCAACATATGGTTATAAAAGATGTAAATTTGTGTGCTAAACAGACTCTTCAGATGCACGCCGTACGTGTGATGTTTAAACCTTCCACCTTGCAGAATGAGGCACTCAGAACATGCTGTACCTTCCAGGAGACATACGATTTGGAGTTTATTAGACCTTCTAAGTTTCTAATTTTTTAATTTATTTTTTTAGCCTAAAAGCATCTCTAGGTAATTCAACTCATTTTGAGAAAATCACTATGTGAGGAAGAAAGAAGCATTTTCAGGACCATCCATGAGGGGGTTTTTAGATTTATTTCTTGTAAAACCAGCTTGGGGGTTTTGCCTATATGTTTTTCTCTCTACTTGTATTTAGGCACATGATTAAAAATCTTTTGGTGCCTTAAAAAAATGCTAGTTACTACAGCTTTATAGCTTTTCAGTTATATATTGTGGAATAGTATTCCCTCCAATCTTTCTGAATTGTAACTAAGGATTTGTGTTGACTGCTAGCTGGTCTTTATGCACTGGCTGATCCACAGATATAAATATTCATGTTTTAAGACATAAACCAAAAGACAATTCTGATACAAAAAGGAGAATAATTCTAATAAGCTTTGCAAAGGACAGGGACATTGCCATGCATCTGAGAAGCAAAGAAATAGAGCCCTTGCTGCTTCAAAGAAGCAGCAGATGCAGAGAAGAAAGCACCCATCTTTCAACCCTTCTATCTGCAGTAAAGTTACTCTCACTCATTACTTCACAGAAGAAACAGCACCTGTATTTTATATGTTATACATATAAAATATTATATACAATATATATGTGTATTTTCTATTTTATTTTATAGCCAAACCCACTCTCCTTCTAGAAGACTGTAGGTGCAAACCAAAGTCAGTCTTTACATCAATCTCAACGTATGATTAAATTACACGTTATTTTCTAAGCTACTTCTATTTGCATAATAACTATTTACAGAGCAATATTCTGCAATCACCTTGGAAAGAACTGCCATTTACCTTTACAGTCAAATTCATCAGAGTTGTCACCACAGTCATTTGCCCCGTCACACACTTTATTGCTGGGAACACAGCGGCGATTGGAACACGGCTTGAAACCCTTCCGGCAGCCCCTGTTTTCTGGAAAGTTAAATACAAGCCCATAATTTGATTGACATCTAATAAAAACAGCCTTATACTAAAACCCAAACAAGCATTTCAGAAAAGTATTTTAATTGATATTTTGAAGCTATCAGGAAAAACTCCAGAAATTGTTCCTTTATTACCCAGCAGAACTTGGACTGATAAAAGGATAAAGAGTAATAAATGAAAGCATGATGAGAAAGAATGAAAGACTGAGAGGAAAAGGAAAGCCTAATTCCCAGTTTTCATTATCTTGTGGTATAAAGAGCCCATGTGCTTTAAAGGCACATGTTTTGACACATCTTTTTTGGGACAATGTTTGCATATGTCATCAATAACATTTCATACAAAATGAAGCACACCAAATTCAGCCTAAGCCAAATTAGGAATAAATGGAGAGTAGAATAGCAACAAATAACAGCAGAAAAGTTTCTGGATTTCTGAACACCACCACCACCAGTGTTCTGCTCAAGAACATTATTGAAGAATGTATGAATTTTACGCATAATGATATGTTGGAAAATTCAGGACTGATTTACTAAAGCCCTAATCACTGCAGAAATTATGTCACAATAATAAATTATGTTCACTGCATTAGTTAATCAATAATAACGAGTCCAGCATCCCGTGATTTATCAGACTCAGAAAGCAACACTCTGTATATAACCTAAGGCATGACAGAACTCCAGTTCTTCCTGTTTTTCTTTTTCCAGTGTGTAGCAAAGAATTCAATACACTTGATTTAAATGAGGCAAATGGACACTGTCACACTGCAATTTAATAGAATGTCCTTCATAAAATCATGTGGCAAATCCATGGAAAGACAAATTGTTGGATCTCAGAATCACAGAATCCCAGAATGTGTTGGAAGGGACCTTAAAGACTGTCCCATTCCACCCCGTGCCATGGGCAGGGACACCTTCCACTACCCCAGGTTGCTCCAAGCCTCATCCAGCCTGGCCTTGAACACTTCCAGGGGTAGAGTATTCACAGCTTCTCTGGGTAACAAATCTTGTATTTATAAATCTATTTATAAATTTATAAACTAACATTTATATATTTTTCAGTATTGTAGAATAAAGTATCTTTCATCTCTTAAAAAAAAAGGAAAAACACAGCTAGTGCTTTTTTAGAGACAGAAATATGAGAACATTTGAGATGCTTTTTATTAAATACTTAAGACATGAAGTTTGCAAGAAAAAAATATTTTCAGGTAATCCTATCCATATCATGTCAGGGTTTTCTTAATGTGTGAGTTGGAGATTTCTTCCTGTGCATCTTGGTGAGCAATTGATAGGAATAAGTAGAAAAGTCCCAGAGGAACCAATCTAAGCATGAATAACACCAAAATTACAACAGGAAGGTGAAAGCTCTAGAAATACTTACCACAGTAGAAAAGTTTCTCATCAGACTTGTCCTTACAATGAGCAATTCCATCACAAGTCAGCTGATAATCAATGCATTCCCCATTTCCACATTCAAACTCTGAATAGATGTTGCAAGTAGAATTTTTAGCTAAAAATAAAACACATTGACACCTGATTTTTAAAAGCTTTGACAAGTACCAAAAATGAGAAAAAATGCTGGCTGCATTTAAAATATTACCTATATGGTTTTTGAAAACCTATGTACAAAACAATAAAACACACCATGGCATCAGAACTTAAAAGCTTCTACAGAGAGAACCTGAAAAAGAAAATACATTGACAAATATCCATGAAGGAACATGTGGTGAAACAACCCAGAGGCACGGATTCTGATAAGATAAGAACTTTGCAACTGCTGTGCTCAGCTACCTTCTACTCACCCATGCCTTTCCAACCCCCAGCTGGAATGATAAAGCCTAAAACCCAATGCCGAAAACCTGCTGCTTCCATTTTAATTATTTCTTTTATTCACAAAACACCTCACCTTCTCATCTAGTGAATGGTTTATCTATTAATTTAGAAGAGAACAAGGTGCACATTTAAAAGTTTTAGTCTTTTACTTAAGAAACGAAAACATATCACAAATTTGGTACAGAGCAATTTGGTCATGAACTTCATGATAGGTCGTACATCTCCTTCACAGGCGTGGTTCTAAACAAAATATCAAGGTGGAGAGAAAAGAGAAGTGTCTAGAACAACTCAAGAAGAAGAATGGGGAAAAGATACCTAATTCTTAAGTTTCTTTCTTGTTTCCATTATAATTACTTCAGCAGAAATTCAGGAAGAACTAATATCTGCTACATGCAATAGTCAAGCCAATATAAATTGAAAGCATGTCTTGATTTGATTCAAACATGAAGGAAAATATAAAGTGCTGAGAATATAGATTCTGGACAAGGTGAGATCTGATCTTGGATATGATTTATACAGTCCTTTAAATTTTAATTTAACTGTTTTTATCTCTTTTCCCTCCATTTTCTAGCATTGTAAGAAGTTAGATCCCAGGAAAAGTAATTCTCAATCACATCTGTAGTTCATCTAGTTCAGCATCTTAGACTGCAATCTTTAGAAAAAGGTGGGGAAAAAAAAAGGTATATATAGTATAATCTGCCCTCAGTTCAAATCTAACTGGACACCCTCACAGAGATTGCTTCAAACTCCATCTTGCAGAAACAAAGCATTTTAATGCCTTTCAAACTGTTTCTTTGATGAGAAGTAAGTAGTCGGAGCAGTCATTACCCATATAATCATCTCTCCCTCTCTGAATTTCACTGAAGCTTTGTCTCAAGGCTCTTGACTGGCAGTAAGTTATATAGCCTAATTACACTGTGAAAGGACAGTTAATTCCTTTTCTCAGCTGGAATTGCTAACTTTCAATTTTATTGAGTATCCCTTTCGACTGTGTTACGAAGAAAGAAACTTTTGATCTCACAGCTAAACTGAAGTGTGTTTTGTTTCCATCCTTCCTGTGCTAGACTTAAACATTAAATTTTAGGGGTGACTTCTTCTTCTTCTTTTTTTTTTTACTAATAGCTCCGGTCAACATTTCCTGGAAACATTCTACAGAATAATTTAGAAGATGAAATCTTGCATCATGTTCTAGATGACGATTTAAGCATGTTTTTACCTAAGAGCAATTTTTAAGAGTTGCAATGCATTTGGAAAACATAAATGCCATATAATTATTATAAAATAAATTATTAGGCACATAAATTTATCTGCTGAACCGCTTTCAATTCCACTGCTTGTCAATGCCTTGACAACATAAAGAAATAAGTGAGAAAAAGTGCTTTAATTAAGGTACAACTTCAGTAACTCATCCAATATAGACCAATGTAGATATATCCCAGCAGGAATTATGATAGATATGTAAAAACCCTAACTATTAATAAGAAAACAGTATCCCACTACCATAACAGGAATTTAAGGAGAGTATTACTGCTTTTTAACCCCTTAAAAGACTTAAAGAGTCTTATAAGGCAAAAGAGTTGAAAGCCTTGTTTGTGCTGAATTGTCAGATCAATTTTTACAGTATATAGAAGAAATAAAATTAATGGCTTGGGCCAACTGTCCTATGAAAGCCAAGTGCATCACACCACAGAAAAGCCTCGTGTCAGCTACCATTACTTACTCACACATCTGTTATCATCTATCAGCATCCTGTCCCCTCTACACGAGCAGTTCACGCGGCCATCAGGCGTCAGAAGGCACAAATCGTGGCAGCCTCCATTCATCTGTGCACAGGGAGATAGCTCACCTGAAAAACAAACAACAAGAGGTGAACTCTGTTTTATTGAATTTGCTTCAATGGCCAGCGTCTCTGAGAGAGCAAAGATCACCATATCTCAGATTCACGGGCGATTGACTCGGGTTTTATCAGTCAGATGGAAATGTCAGCTTGCCCCAGATGCTGGCACACTAAAGATAAACAAACTGGACTACCTGGAAAACAATAATTTTAAAAACCTACACCATTCAAAACTGCTGAAATCTGTCAGGAAAATGTTTAACTCCTTATCCATCGAGCTCAATGCCCACAGCAGAAAATGGTCCCTGAATATTTGTTTACTTGGGAAGAGGTTATACCCCACCTTTTCTTAGCAGTTCCTAGAACAAAAAGAATTTGTGAAACATCCTATAGTCTTTGAACTTGGTTGAAACTAAGTAAAATTCCTGAAATGAATGATATTGGAATTAAGAAAGCTGCTTTGTGACTTACAACTGTTGGTATCGTTGGCCACAGCAATGATTCCCATTGGCTGGTGCGGGATATCGGAACGGAGAACTTTGGTGTCCCCTCCCGTGTATTTACTGGAACGCAGAATGGCTCTCCTCACTCCATCTGACCAGAAAATGTACTCATCATACACAGCCAGGCTGAGGAAGGTGCCTGGGCCAGACTTGACTATTACCTAAAATGCAAAAGTGCAGAAGAGAAACGTAAGAGGAAATACTGTCGCTGAATAAGAAGTTTTAAAAGTGCAAACTCCCATCACTTTAAAATTTTAGACAAAACACTTAATCCTTTTATACTTACAGCACCTGGAAAAATGAGATAACAGCACTTAAAATGTGTTGAAAGGATGCTGCAAGCATCCAAATTTCAGAAAACCAGGCATCTGTTCCTTAATTAAAAAAATCGCAGTTTATCTAAATGTGCCTGTAAAAATACCTACTCAACACTCTACCTGCTTAATAGTCAAACAGAAAAGAGAAGAGGTTCTTTCAGCATGGCTGAAAGTCTAAAAATTCAGTCTTTATCAACCAAAGTGAGAAGCATGTCTCAAAAGTGAAGAGTGCTCATCACATGATCATGTTAGAAACTTGAACCCAAGAAAATAAATGTTTTCTGTTTTCCAATTTAGGAAAAAAATCTCACCATAGTAATAATGAGTTTAAAACCTAGAAATAAAAAATGAATTGCAGTTCACTATAAAGTTTGAAAGAAAACTGTAGAAATACAATGAATTTGATCACAGTCCAAATCACAGCTCCTGAACAATATTTTCATGTGTGGTTTTTCTTTCCATGCCTCAGAATTAAAAATTCTACATCAACAGTTTATTTTCTGAAGAATATGGGACATTTTAAATCGGTTTTCTGGTTTAAAATTTAATTTTGGCTGAACATAATTATTGGAAGGGGGTTAATATTTTTCCATTAGATAATGGAGATACAATATATTTATTGAATTATATTCCAGGTCTCTTTGGAAAAAAATAGTAAATTATGTATATTTATAAAGTGGGATCAGTTTCGGCCTAGGCTAGGAAAAAAAATTAAAATCCTATGCCACTTATCATAGGGAAATTGGGATAAACCCAGAAAAATAATATCTTTTAACATATCTCCACTTAGATCACCAAGGTTTTCCATCTACTTTGTGTCCTTTATCCCCTTTCCCAGAGGGTCTTTATAACAATGATAAGATTCCATGGAAATCTCCATGAGCCAGCACATCTGATGGACTCGAGCCCTTTGTGCTCATTGCACACACACACAGAGGGGCCTGTTCCCTCCCCAGCCTCCTTGCAAGGGGATGCTGTGTGCCAACCCTTTTAAAAATACTGGACTGAGAAAGAAGTGGTAATTGTCAATCTCATATTTAATAATTAAATAAGGAATTATGTGTGTGGGAATTCTTTCTCTTCATATAAATAATACACCTAATATACAGGACATCCACATTTCGTTTTGTGAAATAAAAGCCCCCATTAACTAATTCTAGTCCAGTCCACAGGAGCATTCCTGTCCATGTTTAAATTCACTTCTACAGACAGAATGTCAAAATTACTTACATTAATCAGATAATTATAACAGATTCTGCTTCACTATGTACATCACGTATTTCTGCATATTTTAAAGAAGGTTGGAGAGCAAATCTTTTTCTCCAGGAAAGATTTTTCCCAGTGATAAATGTCCCAAGAGGACTTCTTTCTAACCAATCTTTTTCCAAAACTAAAAGTATTAAAAGATAAATTGGAATGTATTAATGGCAAAAGATTTCTTCTCTAATTGTGCACATTTACAGTAAGACACTTTTCATAATACACTCTTAAAAGCCTGCACTATTCATATTCAGACATTTCAGGGGGGAAAAAAAAAATCATGTATGTTTCTGAAATATCTGTACAAAATCTGGCCATGCAGATTTTGCAACCCCATATTTTTCTCCGTGATCGTGTTAAACTCTCCCAGCTGGAAAGATTTTATTGTAACAACCAATGACAAAAAAGGCACTACTCTGTTCAGCTTTCTGTGTTTGGTAACACTGTCATAATTTCTCTCAGATTTTAACAACAGAATGTAAATTCATTGCAGAACTGCTCGTTGTTGTTCAGCCTTGGGAGAGATGAGACCCAAAAAGTGTCATAGAAACAAACATCCAAACCATTTGTTCACTAATGCTCATCGTATTTCATTTCCTGAAGTCTGTATTATGTAACAGACCTATCCAAGGACATTGATTTTATTCAAGCATCCAAAAGAAAGAGTTCATACTTCTATCAGCTTTGGGGCAACTTTACAGACCTTTTAACATTCTAATTTATAGAATAACACTGGAAGTTTATCTCTATTTTTTAAAGTCTAAATTTATACCAAAAATTGCAGCAACCCAAAAACAATTTAAAATTTTAAGGAAACATGAAAAGACATCCATAACATCCCTTCCACCTGAACCAGTGGAAGTCAGACACACCCAAGAGTACATCCCATATTTTAATACTAAATGTTACAGCAGATATTTCAAGCTTTGAGTAACACATGGAAAGTTTTCTCTGGTTCATGTAAAGAGATGAGGAGATTGGGGACTGGGAAGTGAGTGGGGGGATGTCAGAAGTTGCAGAACGATTTAATTTTAACTATTATCCTTTCTTTTTTAAATTCTGCTTTTTAAGTTGTCCAGAAAGCTTTTGGTTTAGCATATAGCAGCTTCAATTTGAGATCTGCGTAGCAGCTTCTCTAGAAAAAGATGACTGAGAAAGGAGAGGAGCCAGCCAGGTAGACATGTCAGGTAGACAAGAATTTCTGACAGAATACTATAATTTTGATGATTTATATAAAAAAAAAAATNGCAGCTTCAATTTGAGATCTGCGTAGCAGCTTCTCTAGAAAAAGATGACTGAGAAAGGAGAGGAGCCAGCCAGGTAGACATGTCAGGTAGACAAGAATTTCTGACAGAATACTGTAATTTTGATGATTTATATAAAACTCTTATTAGATTGTCAGTAAGAACTAGACTCAATGATTCTTACCATGACAACACTTAACTTTTAAAGAAATACTGGGGTTTTTTTTTAAGAGTGCATAAAGTTAATGCACCAGCTTAAAATATGATTTACTTTTTTTTTTAAGTAAGACTCCTGATCTAACACTGTTTCTTGATTGGTCTGAATGAAGATTCTATTTTCATCATAGCTTTGATGCATGAATTTTCCTTTCATTTATTTTATCTTTCACAATTACCTTTTAAATAACTTGAATTGCAGTCACACAGAAAAGGATACAATGGACAGACTAGAATTCTATGCTTACCAAGAATAGCAAGACCATGTTTCCATGGAATTTTCCAAGCACAATGTAACAAAATCAGAAGAGCTTCCTCTTCAACAATTCATTTTTGTTTCTCCACGTTAGCAATGAACATCTAAGACACTGAAACCCAAACTTCAATGCTGAATTTGCAGTGTTCCAGCTGCTGCTTAAATTGCAGTTCAGCTGAATGACAGACTAAGCAACTGCTTATAAAAGGCCTGTGCTTTTCAGTGCCATGGAAATGGAAAACACACAGCTCTGTAAACCACTATCATATTAACCAGGTTCTTTGAAGCTGCTTGCTTATTAATTCCGTGATAATTATTTTCAGCTTCATAAATGACAATGACAAACTTCATCTAATGTTACATTTACTTCAATCTCCTAGAATTTTGTGGGATTCTGAGGTATTATAAATAATCTTATTCTCCATAGCCATAGAGATTAGTTTTATCTGTTCATTAATTCCTTCTGTAAGTTAATTTCTGCCAGGCTACCAACACTGGACATCAAAATATTTCAGCAAACAGTCCCAAACTAAAAGAGTTGGATCTGTGTCAACCAGGTATCTACCTCCCAGGGATTAGAGGATTTTATTGCCTTTGGCTAGGGAATAGCTTTTAATAGCTTCAAGCTTAGCCTTACTTTACAGAACTACTCAAAGAGAGCAACTCATCAATGTCAGTGGAGTGAACTCCTTAGAAAAACAACTAACTAAGCATGGGGTGAGTATTTCACTCTCTCTGATGGTTTTGGGCTTCTTTAGATGAATTTTGAAGGGAAACATGGACATTTGAAAAGTTGTGAAACAAAGACTTGCGTTTGGTTTTTTTTATATTTGCTAGAGAAAAATCAAGAATGGATCATTCCTGCTACAACTACTATGTTTATAGTGCTGGACAGAGGAAATTAAAAAATCCCCAACTTCACTTCTAGTACCAGTAATTGCCAAGAATATCTATGCTATTCCAGCTGCTTTTCAAACACAGAAAGAAGAACTGATTAAAAAGCCCAGAACCCAACTCTTGTTACCCTAACTCTCATAATAGGGGGAAAAAGGAGAAGCAAACCACGATGAACGTAAATGTCTAGGTGGTAAATTGTACATATTGTGCTAACAACATCAATTTTTACTGGCCTTTCTTGTTTCTCTACTATTAGTGTTTCCGGTGCTGTTTAAAATAATTACCAAGAAGCACTAGAAACTAATGAAGTAATTTCTCTATGGAAAGTAGGCTCAATTGTATTTTTTCTTCTAGACAAATATCAAAACTTATTAAAATATCTGCCTTCCAGTTGACATTATTTTCCTTTAAGTTAGTGTTCATGTCTGATTATTTATTTGTATATCGAGAATACAGCAATGAGATTCAACCCAGAATCCCATTCAAATCCTGCATCTTTTTGTAACTGCTCATGTTCAGATCTTGGAGAGAACTTCTAATAATTTTTAGCACATTCTTATTTTAATGGTGTTAAACATTCTACATTTCAAATTGCTAATATTTTGTATACTTTCTCTCTGTTACAGCTGCCTTGGCTGATCTCACTTTTACCCTGCCTTAGTGAGTTATTGGGTCACCTCTCAAGGTAATGTTGATGTCATTGTGAATACATTCCCAGAACTGACCAAAATTATTCTGCTGTCCTCAATGACACTTGTGCTTCACATAGATATTACAACATGTATGAAAAGTAATTTTAGGGGTCAATCATAACCTCAAGTTTTTCATAAACGCACAGCCAAACCTAAAGCTTTCACTTCTCCTGTAGATTTAAGAAGATATCTGATAAAATGTTACTGAATAAAACAGAAGTTGAACGCCAACTGTGGAACTTGATTAATTGCTTTGATACAGAAATTCAACAGAAGAAAAACACACATCCTAGAAACTGAAAGTTGCAATCACTGGCAGGTTGAAATAACGTGAAGGTTATAATTATCAGAAACACCTCTAAACCCATATTGATTTTAACAATCAAACCTATAGGTCCTACAAAACTGTAACGGAGACCAAAACATTCCAACATGGATGTCAAGAAAAAAACTCTTTACAGGAAGTTAACTATAGTTCTAGTTTTTCACAAGTAAAATGTTACAAAATACTTAACATTGCAGCAGGAAAGGGAAAAAAAATAATCAAAGTTGCTCAAGATTTATTGGAAATAAGTTCAAAACATGAAATCAGCTTTATTTGCTGTTGGGTCAGGTTCTGTGTTCATGAAAAAAGTGTTATAATCAAAGCACTAAGCAGCTAAAACCAGCTGTAGCCACAATATTAAATCCAAGTAGCAAGGGCAGGAGCAAAAATGGAAAAAATGGGGAAGAATAGGAAAAAAATAATTGCCACTTCCACTTTTAAAACCAGAAGGTCTGACAGAACAGAACAAAAAATATTAAAAAACCAAAACACAACAAACAGTATCTTCTAAGTAATAAAAAGGAACAAAGGTAACAAAAAAATCTTCCAAAATTGAAAGAGTATTCCAGAAACCAAATACTAGTATTGAAAGATCAGCTCAACACATACACACACACACAAAAATCAATAAACTCTTACAATCCACTTTAAAGAGTCAATTCAATATTGCTAAATGATTTTCTACTAATTCATTGTACTAAATTATTTTGGTGAGTAGAATGAAGAAAGAAGCTGCTATCTGAAGGAAAATTCATTACATTGCCATCAGCCTTTCATGTTCTACTATCCAATTTCCACCTTTGTTAACCTAACTGAAACCAGAGAGCAATGAAGCAGAGATAGTGAGGAAAAGGGTGATCTGTTTAAACTATTTTTGACAGGTGGTTGATGACAGGAACACTCTGAAACACCCCAAAGGATCTGAGATCACCAGAACAGTGGAACAAATCACTACTTGCATTCTCCTAATGCCACAGAAAGCAGAGATCTCCTCCAGCTGCAGAGCACAAGAACAAAGTAAAACAACTGCCCTGGAAATATTACTTCATTAGATCAATAATACAATTACCAGGCTGGATACTGCCATTACTTGTATCAGTAAAAATGCACCTACAGGGTGATCAGCCACTCTGCTGAAATGCTGCTCCTAAGGCCAGTACAAGCAGCCTGCTGGGCTTTTTCTTCTGGTGTAACAATCCTCATCTAACTAATGCAGGAAAAGTGAGAACCCAGATCAGCAGTTTTGCCAATAGAATTAGCTGATTATTCCACAACAGGTATTGGTGTAGGACAACCAACAGTAATATAGCTTTGCATAGGTAACACACTAAAGCTCCCAAAAACTCTTTAAAAGAGCATGCTGGACTCAGCTTATTGCATTCAGGAGCTTTTTGTTGCTTACTGCAATGGGGAAGAAGAGTTAAAATGACAGAAAGCCAGACCAAGGGGCAATATACTTGGAAAGTCGGAAGTTTCAATGTCCAATTGCCGAGAAAAACGAGTGATTGTTTTTTGTCACTGATGCCAAGTGAAAGCCAGCGGTCTGATAAAAAAAGTGGGATTTTAGAAATGGTTTCCACAACTAAGTTGCAACATGTCCTGTTTCATCTTTGTGATGCCTATTTTGTTACATCCTGTGCAAAGACCAAGTTAAACTGTTTAATCATAACCTACTAATTACCTTGTACTTGTGTTTAGTTTTACTAAATATATAGTCAGAGACTGAAAACCTCAGAATTCACTTAGCTGGTTTGTCCAGTTTCTGATACAGTGACTTCATCTGAAACCATTAGTGAGCTCTGGTTAATTTATTCAAATGTAAACAAAAGGAAGAAAGAAAAGCACATGCCCAGCCATGCTGATTGGACTTCTGTTCTGCTCTTACAAGCTTGACTCTCCTATTATATTCTGATAACAAATTTTTGTCTAAAAAAAGTGGGGAGAACTTCTGGATAAGATTCCAGAAAAACATGTAATTTTCATTTAAGATGCAAAACTCCTTCAAAGCTTTTATACTGCATATGAAGCACTTTAAAAAAGTTAATAGATATCAAAGTGAGATGATGTGCACTATCTTGTAAAGCACAAGCCAGAACATGCCCTTCACTCATTTTATCCTGAACTTTGGGAGCTACAAAATCCCTGAAAGGAGGATTTCATGACATATGAGAAATGTAGTGCTAAACATGCAACAAATCCATAAGCACAGGATCAACTTCCCTCAGTATATCCCTTGTAAAAAGTCTGCTTGAGCTGAAACTAAAAGTGTTCAAGGACCAATATATATTATGATGAAAGAGTGATGGAGTGCAGTTCAATATTCGAAAATGTATAGCTAGAAAAGATTAGAAATAAGATTTCTTGAGTAATATTCAAGCATTACACAGAAGAAATTCTGAGCAAACAGAGCATTATTTGTAATTTAACAGTGTTGGGTTTTAAATCTTATATAAAACTAAGACTAGAAAAAATTTAGGCAATTAATGATCTTTCTGTTATAATTTCACTTTGAAGATGCCAACAAATGCAGACAAACATACAATGAGTACGTTCAGGATTTTTCTGTTACTTACATATCTTTGTGATCCATCGTATTCACACCTCTCGATTTTTCCCAAGCTGCCATCTGAAAAGTAAAGCTTCTCTGCCCTGTGATCAATGGTCAGTCCATTTGGTGTCAGGATATCTGTGCTAATGATAACCTGGGCATTTTTGCCTGACAGGGTAGATCTCATGATGCTTGGGAGCTGCTCATTCCAGTTAGTCCAAAACATTAAGCTGTATTAAAATCAAAATAACAAACAAAACCATAAGATACATTTTACAATTTAATTCTCTATGAAATGAGCAACAGAGAAAAAGAAATCGAATGCCTTCATAGACAATTCTGAACGGCATCTATAAGTAATTGTGATAATCAGTGGTGAATAAGAAAATGTAATAGCCTATAAATAAATTATATATATAAATCACAGCAGCTTCCTAGTTCATTAATTTGTACACGACTACAGATTTTTTTCTCTTACAGATCTGTTCAGCCCTGATCTTGTCTCTGTAGTAATATACCATTACAGAGCTGTTTAATGATATAAACTTAATTCTGCTAATGTGTGTATTAGTAATCTTTAACACCGAAATTAATCTGCAGCTTCTCCCATATTAGAACTGTGATACAGACCAAAGGACTGGTATGCAGAAAGTTGATAATGGGAAGAAAGTGACCTTAATGTGCTCTGCAGGAAGCTCAGTCAGCCCCCTTGCTACTGTTAAAAATGATGGACAAATGTTATGGACTGGGCTGTGGATGTAATTCACAGACTGATCAGAACCTGCCCATCCTCTCCTTGCCCTCTCCATCAGTGCTTAGGTGGTTCACTTATGATACATTGGTAATTACATTCTACAATACAGCACAAACTCTTAATTTGCATTAACAGGACATTAGGTCACACATGGAAATAACCTCCACTACCCATGCAACTTTGTACATTCAGCTACTACAAATTAAAAATAGAATTTAATAAGGCAGAAAAGTTCCCCAACCTCCCCAAAGGAGAGACAGTTACAACAAGCAAAAAAAGCAGGTTGCCTTTCTTCCAGAATTGACAGAGAAAATTTAAGTACCCTAAATGTGTAAGACACTGAAGTAAAAATATAAATCCTCTTACTAGGAAGCACAGTATTTTTGAGAGAGGTGCGAAGGGCACTAAATTAGACTTCTTTGCAGGACGTTGTCCATAAGTACCATAAATGTACATCTCTTTTTATATACTTTTATACAACACTGATTTCTAAGATAAACACATGGGCCTCTAATCTGCACACAAGGAACTCAGATCCTTTTTTGTAAGTGCTTAAACTAATTTTGCTTTTTATTTAAGCAATAACAGTTACATGTCTGACGAAAATCACTGAACAACCACTCAATAATTTGCATTTAGCTCACTCTTAGGAAAAGCAGCTTGAATTTTTTAACATTCCATGAAAATGTAATGATTATTTGGTCTTAAAACATATAAAGTGATAGATCTTAATTCTGCAACTCCTTTGTAAAAGCAAGATAATAAAAGATACTAACAATAAAATGTATTAACATTCGTCTGCTCAAAGGAGGAATCTAATCAGCCTTCATAGGGTTCAGCAGTATTAGCTGACTGTGAAACAAAAGTGTTGCTTGACACCAGGCAATGATCAGAACCTCTTGGGAGAGATATAACACATACTTTTGGCATTCATCCAGAGCCAGCACGTGGGGATGGTCGTCCTCAGCCATCGTGATCACGGCCTCGCGGTTGAAAGCCCCGCGGCGCCGCTGGTCGACCGTGTGCCTGGTGATGGAGGACGTGGTGGAGCTGGTCCAGTACAGGGTGTCCCAAGCTCTGTGATAGGCCAGCCCCTCCACCGAGCCAACATCTGGAAGACAGGATACAGACACAGCAAATAAAATTCCCGCTACAAGATGTTTGGTTTTGTTTTTCTGCGGAGTAGAAACCCCTGCAGACTCGCAGGGTTTGGCTATTTCAGCCAAATGACTCTGTCAAATCCTTTATCATTCTCCTGATTTTTTTATTAGAATCAAAATCTTATTATCTTACTGTTTTTCATAAATTTAAATAAAAACCCATATAGGCCAAGACCACTGCTAATAACCCTGTACTATATTGGTCAATTCTAACAATCATTAAACTAATATCTCTACTACAGTGCCCTCAGATAATACATTAGAAATAACAAACATTTATTCAGGACAACAATAATAATAATGTGATCATGTCTTCAAATATAATTTAAACCAAGTCTTGGGCATTTTTCTGCTAGTAATTTGTACTATTTAGCAATATCTTTCAACGTATTTTCTAACACTCACACATGTTACATTAACAGGTCAAAGTGTCCTGTGTTATTAACTGTATTGGCTTTTGTTAAACACCTGAAAAAATACTGAAAAAGTACCAACTCTGAAGGTCTCAGCATCAATATATAATTTAGATAAACCACACTCTTTCATTTAACATAAACTGTGAGCTAGAAACAAAAGAAAATATTAATAAGCAACTAAACCATAATTTAATGTCCTGAAAAGAGAAATTATATCTGATCCCAATACATAAAAATGACAGACTGAGAGAAATAGAAGCAATTATTTCCTACCATTATTTTTGAATTACTACAGAAATATATATGTTGATAACTTCACTTATTATTTTGCTAGAAACAAATATTTTTAGACCAGAAGGTTCACGCAGTTTATTAATGAGCTACAGAAGACAAAAATCTAGAAATATAATTAGGATTACATTATGTTGGCTATTACAATTTACATTGAGCTTGCTGAAAGATGTAATTTTTACCATGCATTTCATATACACAGATCAGAAAGTCCCAAAAAAGAGTTTCATCACATTGAAAGAGCAAACACTGAATCAAAACTTTGAGGAAAATAAATCAAAACTATGAGACAAGTAATTATTTATCAGTTTTTTGTATTTATCTTGTTAAAACATTTGGCCATCTTCTGAATACATTTTGTGACCTGTCTGTGGAGAAGTCTCAGGGACTTGTCTTCAAGAAGGAACTACAGAAAAAATAAATGAGATGACAATCCTTAAAGGGAGGTGAATATATGTAAAAATAGTTTGCCTAATTATGAAATAGAATTTATGAAAAAAAGCCCAACGAAGAAACAGGTATCTTCAGCTCATGTACAAGTAACTAAAAAAATGGAAATATAGTGGTTTTAGAAATCACCAGCTGAAATCAAAGATAATCAGTTCTTTGAAATATCATGACAGAGATGTCCAAACACCTACTGAAGTATTTTAAAGATGATTAGAACATGCCTGAATTCAGGGTTATCATTAAGTGTGGTTTATGCAGGTTCTGGAGATGTCTGTCTGTCCTATGAACCGACAATCTCAGTTGTTTCATTCTTGGGTCTTGCACCCCTGAGCACCCACACCAGGTGCGTGCTCTTTTTCCCAGGGAAACCTTTTTGAACGAAACAACTAATTCCTTCTAAAATGTAATCCATATGTTTTTCCAGCAAAAATTTCTTACTTTTTCTGAAAAAAAAAAAACAACACCCCTTTTGGGAGTATAAACAAGACCACATTAAGTTTTGCTCCTTTTGACTACAGAGACCTCCTGACTCCTGAAATCTCCACACCTCAAGCACAACTTAACTTGCTCAAACCAAGTTTCAGAACATACAAAAAATACATTTGACATCATAACATAGAAGTATCTCACTTAGGACTGACATACACACAATCGTTGGCAGTGAGAGCCAGAAGAAATGCTAAAAGTAATGACAATTTCTCAGAGCCAGAGGAACATAACACGGGACTCAGAGGAACCTTGGACTGCCCAAATCACCCCAGAACCATTCAAATACCTCAAACAGAAAAGTTCAGAGTAAAAAAATATGCTCTCAAAAAAAAAAGAAATCAGAGGAATTCAATTTTTTTGATACAAGACAAGTCAAAAATTTTAATTAAATAGAAAACGGTCTGCTCAAACACATACCAAGAGCATTTTCTTAGCTCCATCAAAAGTATTCATTCTGAAGGATTTACCAGGCACACTCTTTTATTTGCTAATAAACTTTTAGTTTTATCATGTTCTGTACTTATGGAATTGAGAACTCCACCAATATAGAAGAGACTAATTTAACAGTTTTAGAAATCTATAAATAAGGTGGTTTTAAAGTCAAGGGCATAAGATTTAGAGAGCAGATGCTAAAGCAATACAAGTTTTAGACAAATTCTTACAATGGATCATACAACTAATTTTGTTCTTCCTAGCATGTGGTGTGAGCTGGATGATGTGCCATGAGTGCACTATTCAGGAAAATCTTCAATATAATAATTTCTCACACTTAATACAGGGTTTTTTTGTTAGTTTATATGTTTCTAGGCTAAATATTTTTGTTGTTGTTATTTAGAGGCTATTAATGAATCCTCAGATTCCTGTAAATCACTTTAGTAATGATAAAATAGTGACCAAAGACAGAAATTATCCTAGAAATGGTTCTCCAGACTTACAGGCTTTTCCTCAAAACTAAAACGTTCCAGCAACTTCATATTGCTAAAGACAGGACAGTGGAGAAGATTCCTAAGCAACTGCATTTCAGTGTTATGTCATTACTTGTTTGCATAGATATTATTTTATATTCACTTATTTCATACTTGCTTAAAGAATATTCTAGAACACTTTTCTTTGTTGTCTTAAGGTTAATTTATCATTAGATATTCAGTTACTTTAAAACATATTAGAAATATTTACTCATCCTCTCTGGTGCTTCAGTTGGGGGATTAATCCAAAAACCCACTGAAAGGTTGAATATTAGCAATTTGTTTACTCTCAGCTTCATATTTTTGCAGCATCATGTAATGTTCTGAACTGGTAAAGCATAAAGAAACTGGAAATGAAAAGAATCACATTTGTTTCACTGATATATTGAATTAAAACACTGATGGCATTAGATGCCTACAGCACTGATTAAATTTATTCTAGCCATGAAGCAACAGTTTATGATTTTCACATGAATAGCATACTTAAATGAAAAGAACATTAATACAATATGATATTAATATACAAATACTCACATTATTCACCTGCCACTGACGTTCTGAATTAAATCAGTAATGGGGTGTATAACTGATTAAATATCTACACAAGAGAATGCAACAGCTTATGATTTACAAAGGCAATGCCAGAGCGATCACATCATTACGTTGCCAAATGCTATCTATCACTTTTACTGAAGTTAACGAAGATGGATTGCATCCCACAGATGAGATGCAGCCTATAAATATTGTCATGCTGATCTTCATCTGACTTTCTTGGGGAACAGACAAGCAACAAATCAATAACTGAAGAACTCAGAATACGCTCCCGTATTATTGCAACCAGAAAAGAAAAACACTAAAGGACAAAGTTTAAATTATTCAACAGTAGATGCCACTGATTTTGGTTATATATACATATATATAGTAGTTCTTCACTTCTTAGGTTTTCAGCTCTTATCTTCTTTTAAAATTATCTAGAAAGATTACAGTCAAAACTTTTCGAGTTGCACCACTTCAATTACCTTTTCCCTTTAATTTCATATTTTTACAAACTCCTTTTCTTTAATAATGTCGTAAAGCAAGAACAACTGTCAATATTATTATTTTTTTAATACTGAAAAGCCATCCAAGTAATAAAATTGAGCATAAACAGCACATTGATATCAGAACACTGGCTGGAGATGGCTTTAATGCTCAGCAGTGAAACACCTGCTGGATCTTTATTCATTCTCTGAGTCGGCTTTTGCAATTTCCCTTTCAGGACTGAGCCTGTGGATTGTTCCAGCAGACTGGTCACAGGAGGAGCTCCTGCTTTCTGTCAGTGTGTTTGTGTAAGACTATGGTGATGGGTAACAGGTGGCCACCATTTGATCTGAGGTAGAACAATGCCTCACCAGCAATAAAGCACCAGAGAAAAAGGGTTTATATTCACATCTCTCACTGACTGCACAATTAGAACTTGAAATAATTCTCACCTTCTACTTCGCTCTTTGAGTACCAGAAAGCCCTTTGCTAAACAAAGATTCTAATACATGGTAACTTTATGATAAACGGCAATAATTGTTCTATTTAGCCTGAGAATGTAATTTATTTCAGAGCAGATGTAAAGTTTGCTAAAATTATACCATAAATCAGCAAACACCTGTATGTTTTTTCTGTATCTTGAAAATATAAACCCATGCTATAAGATATTCCACATTAAAGATTTTTAAATGCCATAAGACAGCATAAACAAAGGCTTTGGGTTCTTCAAGGTAACAACTAGCTTGAGTCCAAAGCATTATAAACATCTCCATGGATGCAACCTTATTACTCCTTCAAACTTATTGAGGCAACACTGGAAAGAATGAACATTTGTTGGGAATAATATTAAGAAAAGTAAGACCATTTTAAAATCAGAAAAAACCACAAACTTTTGGGTTTTTTGTGGAAAGTGTAATACTGAAATATAGCAAAACATTTGGTGTCTTCCAAAATATGATAAATCTATGTCTACATCCAATTAATTTTTTCCATACAATGGATATAGCCCTTCCACAAATGTTCCCTGACCCCTTACCAAGGAAAATCACAATAGAAAATCTAAACCTGCAATACACTGTCCTTTATTGTCTGAGATATGACATTCCTTTATTAAATTTAGGGACTGTCTTAGGGTCAGCAGGGGATAATGTAGCAAAGGAAAAATGATACATCATATACTTAAAGAAATACAGGGAACTCAGCAATTTAGAAAACCTTTAGTATTTTGTATAACTAAACTGGAACCGTCCCAGTGTGGTTCAACAAATCATTACTAGTTAGTAAGTGTTATAATATCATAACTTCAATATAGTTAATGTGTCCAGGTAAAGGAGGTTTTAAAGGCAGAAAGGCTTCTAGAATGGAAAGCAAACCAATAGAGATGGAAGTGTTTTATTAGATTATTAAAACTCTCAACAATTGTCATGGAAGAAATTTTTTTCCTAATTACAGGACTCCATGGTATCTTTTTATGCATTACATGTAGACTCAAAAAAAAATACTGTTCACCCTTACCACCTTCAAAACAATACCATTAGAGTGATTATCCTAGTAAGCTTTCCAATAAATCTGTATAATCACACATTTCTATTATTACTGTTGAAAGAGAGCTATTAGAGACATTAACGACAGAATAGTTTAATAATCTAATAATATTTGCTGGATCACATTACTCTTTAGAAAAAAAAATAAAAAGAAATTCAAGAGACTTTCCCCTGCGTAGCTTTTCCCTGACAATTCACCAAGCACTGTTTTACATTTTGTGCAACTAAGTCACAGCTGCTGATGTAAAAATTTAGCAAATATTTACGTCAATAAGAATTTAAGGGAGATGTTTAAAGTTGAATCAATCATAAACTGTATTAATTCTTCACAAACAAATTCAATAGGCAGAAACACATTTCCTCAATACTGAGGCTGGGAACGTTCAGGACATACCGAACTAAAAGATGAGCTCCTGTCATGAATATATTTCAGAGTTTCACACCAGGAACACCTAAACAAAGCATGAAATGTGCAGGAATGCATATTTCTAGAATAAAAAATGCTTAATATAAAATTAGTAAACTTTATCCACCTATAACAGCAATTCATAGATTTTACCCACTAGTCTTAGTCTAGTGGAAGTTGTCCCTGACCTGACAGGGTGTTGGAATGAGATGGTCTCTAAGGTCCCTTCAAACCTAAACCATTCTGTGACTCTCTGGTTCTTTGATATGCAGCAACATACAGAAAAAAATAAATAAATTGATAAACCAGACACTTTATTTTCCTCTAACAAGGTTGGCATTATAACAATGAATATTATGTTTTACTATTTAAATATCCTAGACTTAACAAGAGCCTCTCACTTTCCCTCCTTTAAAAAGTGAAAATCACTAGATCCATATTTCAACATATACAGTTGTAATGAAGCCGATTCATGTATGAAATTAAAAGCAGCAATATTCCAGTATTTATTTTTAACACATTAAAAAGTTCCTTCCTGGAGAAGAAAGCTCCAAAACTAAAGGGAATTCATGCAATGTACAAAATGTAATGCTCTGTAAGAGAAATGGGAACATAAATGCCTTTTTGACAGTTAAATTGGACCCATTTAGTTAGGAAGAATAGTAGCACACATTGGAACACCTTTAAAAGATTCAGACTGTAAAAAGCCTTACAATACATCACAGGATCTGACACTTTATGTTAGCAGTGAAAAGATTTTTGTGTTCCATAGGCACGAGTGCCTCAGGTTCAAAACAAGAGCGGTTTTTTTTCACATAACATTTCCTTTTGTGCTGTGAAAGACACTACACTGGCAAAATGTCTCAGTGCCATTGCTTACACAGGCAGGAGAAAAAACAGCTCACTGAGCGTATCTCATCTTAATACTTTTTCCTTTTTCTCATCTGTTTTTTGTTTGTTTTGCCTTGCCTCCACCCTTTTCCTTTAGTTTTTAACTTGTCCATTGTTCTTCTGTCTATTGTTGTACCACTGTATTAAACCTATTTGAACATTGCATTGTTTTTCTACAGATATATTTAGGCTTTGGTTAATGAATATGTTACCTCAAACTTCTGCCTATGATATATAAACAAAAAAACCCACTATTAGCCTAGAAACTGAAACTTAGGGGTTTCTTTTTAAAAGGCTTTTTTGTATAAACATAAGTTTTGCAACAATTTAGATCAGCCAAATGAATATTTGTGGGAAATCACAGGTAAGAACAAGGTAAATTTTTAAAGACTGGAAATAAGAAAGATTAACCTGATAAAATTACTTTAAAAAAGTAAGAAAGTAAAAGCCTCAGCTAACTGACCAAAGCAGGTATTGCTCATTTCATCAGAAGAGTTCAGAGATATAAAAGAATCCCTTCCAAAAAACCTAAGCTGCACTAAAAAGAAAGGTGTTAGGGCATGGCATCCTGTGCACATCCTGGAATGGTTTATTGCTGTCATTGTCTCTTCCTGCTGAAGACAGAATCCCACCAGGTACAGGATTCTTGGTGAGTTTTGAATCTGTTTTTAGTGAACTGTAACAAGTTAGATAAAGTTGTTTATATGCCGTAAATCTACTTTCCCTGAGCCGAAAATGTGTTAGCTAATGGGTTGTTTATGAGTTGCAAATCTGTTCAGTGAGGTGAAAATTTGTCAGATAATGGGTTGTTTATGAATTCTAAATCAATATTCAGTGAGTCGGAACTATGTCAGATAATAGCTTGCGTATGGGTCGTAAATCTGTTTCCAGTGAACTGGAAACATGTTAGATAATGGGTTGTTTCTGGGTAGTAAATCTGCTCTCAGTGAGCTAAAAACATGTTAGATAATGGGTTGCTCGTGAGTTGTAAATCTGTTTTTAGTGAACTGGAAACCTGCTTAACGAAGAGCTCTACGTGTCTTAAGCGTTTTTAGCGCGCGGAAAAAGTTCACGGATCTGTTAGAGTTGAGTGGCACGTCTGGTTTCAGGGAGGTGGAAATCCACCAGGTAATAGATCCTTTACGAGCAGATTTACATTCAGCCACCTAAAAAACTGGGACAACGGCATCTCGAATGTAACATACCCTATTTTCTCTATTAAAGTCAAATACTGAGTAAAGATTTGCATTGTTTGTAGACTTCGACTTAATGAGGTAGAAAAAGTTGTAGAACTGATATAACCACACCGGGTATTTCCAATGTGGTTTGGAATCTCTTCCTAATTTGGAGGAAAAAGACAGCAAAATTAATGTCAAAGATGTTGTTTTTCAATCCTGAAATGAAGCATTATTACTAAAATCTCTCAGCTGGGTTCTGTTTAATAATTCCTGTGTAATCACAGATTCTTAGCATGGAAATGAGAAAGTTTTAGAATTTTACGTCTTCCTGGTGTCAACTTGGTGAAATTGCTGATGTCAACCAATCTTACCACTGCTTTTCTCTTTTTAGGTGTAGGTCAGTCACATACTTCCACTGTATCACGTGGAAGTACAATAAGTATGTATCAATAAGCACATTATCCAGAAGAACTTCTTCAAAATGCCACAGTTCACATCTACATCCCAAGCATGTACAGCGAATGTTTTTGCAAGGGTACAGAATTTCATCTGACATTCAATTATTCAGAGTGCTGACTCTGCTAATGAAAAATGAAATCTGGCATATTAAGTTACAAGTAGAAACACTTTCTAACAGTTTCTTAAAAGTATAATTCTCGGCTATGCTTTATGGAATGTCTTTAGCTCTTGTAGAGCAACCTATTATGAAGTAATGAGGAATACTTTATTGTTCTTTTAAAAACCAGTTTCTATCTGCATTGGTGCTTCACGAGTATTTATTTCTCCTCTTTGTCTGTTTTAAATGTTGAAAATTCCAGTGGCTTTTCATATAATACTTTTACTCTCTTCTTATAACCCCAGAGTTAGAATTGTGCTTGTATGACACCACTGCACTATGAGCTGTGCCTCTTGTGCAGATAACCTCAAGTCTGAATCCTTAGGTTTAATGCTTTCCTGGGAGTAATGGGAACATTCTGACAGCATTTCTTAGTTTATCTTTAACATATTCTAATATAGACATCATTAATTCCTCTAAAATATGCACACATAGGAATTCAAAGGAAAAAAGCCAAACACCTTTTATCATATATAATCACAGTATGGTTTGGTTTGGAAGAGACCTTAAAGCTCATCTCATTCCAACCCCCTGCCATGGGCAGCGACACCTTCTACTAGACCAGGTTGCTCCAAGCCCTGTCCAACCTGGCCTTGAACACTTCCAGGGATGGAGCTGCCACAACTTCTCTGGGCAACCTGTGCCAGGGTCTCAACAGGATCATAGTGAAGAATTTCTTCCTTAAATCTTATCTAAATCCACACTCTTTCAGTTTAAAAATATTTGAAAAATGCTTTTCCATGTATTAGTGCCAACTGTTTTCATAAGCACAAGCACCTTCCCAGAACCACAGTGAGGATATAGAACATACAATAACTATCCAATGTCAGTTGTGGAACAATATTTTGTCAGTTTGCAGCTGTTTAGCTTTTTCTTTACTAAAATATATTCCAAATAACATGGAACAGCAAAAGGTGATACATCAAACCTACCTCCATTTTTCCTCAGCACTTTTCTTTGGTCTTGTTATTAAAGTGACCCAAACAAATAGCTAAATGTAGGCAACATAGCATAAAACAGTAGAAATTCATATGAGATTTCTCCACAGCTCAAGGAGCAGACATACAGCACTTCAGACACTTTGGAAAACAATTCATGAAATAAATTGCAGCCTTAAAAAACCAGACAATACTGAAAAAGGACAAGTAAGAGAATAAACAAAGTATCTGTATCTGATGACTACAGATGAATGTGGTTTGTTGCATATTTTAGAACAATTTAAGTGGAACAGAAATAAAAGACAGCAGAAGTTTTTAGAATTAACACTTTTGTCACACAGATTTATGGAAGTTTAGCATTAAGGATATATGCATTATGTATTCACATTCAGATTATCCTTGAATTCAAATTTTTCCATGACAAACCCCGATAACTTTTTGCATACACCTTATATTAAAGTTATGTTAGACTTTATTGATAATGATTTTATTGCCAGATACTCAGATTTTATTGCGACCTCAGCTGCAAAATACGGTTTGTCTTATCCTGAAGACTTTGGTGAAGATGCTGGCAGCAATTTCTTCATAGCAGTGCCAAGCTACAGGTGTTCAAAGGATAAAAAGATGTCAAGTTTCATATAATTCCTCCTACTACTGTAGTAAATGAAGACACAGTTAACATGAGGAGTAAATAAGTACATTACCAAGTAAGCCTTTATTAAAACCAAACAATTTTGTGGGTTGGGATTTGCCTCTGATTACTGCTAAGCACAAGTTCCTTTCTTGGGCTTCACTATGAGAAGGGTGAGTCAACTGGACACATTGATCAGGATCCTAATATTCTATACTGAGAAATACCTATGTAAGCAGAGGTATTTTACAGTACTTCACCCTCACTAAGTAGGAAAATAAACAATCAAATAGTTCAATTTCCAAGCAATGCACAACGAGGTTTTTTTCAACAGAGAAAAGCTCCTTAAAATCACAGTAATATAAATTAAGCTTTGCCATTATCACTTCTGTTTTCTAGTAATATGCTTCACACATCATAAGCCTGTTTTAAGACAAATTATTTTGAAGTTGTTAATGTTGAAATGTGTCTTATAGGGATAAAACACAAAAATCAAATAGGGTAAAACTTCATTGAGTATTTTACTATACAAAGCGAAGTGCTCACCGAATTTTCACTCAAAGCTTATTGAAAGAAAATACGCATTTTGGGAAATAATTTATTTATTTTTTTTATTTTACTTACTTTCAATTAGCACTTTTCTGCCCGCCCAGTTGTCTTTAATCACTTGGATGTTTCCATAGTGGGCGTCGCTGAAGAATATGCGGTTGGTGCCCCTTCCCTTCAGGCTGTAGTCAAAGGCCAGGGCGATCACGTTTTTGAAGTACTCTGGGTTTTCGTACGGCCTCACCGGAGAATTCAGGTTGGTTTCATCTGAGAGGTGTATGCTTTTCAGTATTGTCCTCCCTGAGTACAGCAGGTAACCCTCGTGTCTCAGGCAGCTGATCCCGTCCTCTGCCAGATA
Source organism: Ptilonorhynchus violaceus (assembly GCA_013397565.1). Classification (NCBI taxonomy): domain Eukaryota; kingdom Metazoa; phylum Chordata; class Aves; order Passeriformes; family Ptilonorhynchidae; genus Ptilonorhynchus; species Ptilonorhynchus violaceus. The sequence continues at coordinate 2,425,520 of VZRJ01001411.1, read as the reverse complement.
TCCATGAGCACAAGCACAGGTTCTCCGAGCGTTCCCGCGGGAAAGGCAGAGCTGGTGGCACCCGCCGTTATTCTTGGCACAAACGTTGGTACCTGGAAAAAAACATAGTGAAATCTCTCTTTTATAAATAAAAATATACTTAGCTAACCGAAATAAAAATGAAATTTTACGTGTTCTAAGAGTTCTCCTCCTACAAATTATTTGTACTGTATTCACGAGGAAAATGAAGGGTAAAATAGTAAAGAATGTAACTTTAACCGCAATGTAAATATAATTTTAAAGGATATAATTCATGAGCAAATACAATTAATGTCCTTTTCAATTCACAACAGTATATATTTTATTAATAGGAAAAGATAAAATGGGTTATTCCTCCATAACCAGCTAAAGACTTAGAAACTCTTTCAAGTGCTTTGAGTTTCAATTTTTTTTTAAACACCTGTTACTGGCAAAAAGTCAAATTTAAATACCATCAGAATACAGTAGTGATTTTAGACATTTTCTATCAAATTGAATACATATGTATTGACCAGTAAAAAACCTGTGTGAATCCAGCTCCCTGTTTTTAACGAAAACATTTCCTAACATATTGTTCTAATTTAAAACCTGACTGCAAAAACTTACTCCCTGACAATTGCGCACCATTAAGAAATCATTGTCAAATTAGTAACTACACTTCTTGGAAACAACATTTAAAATAACAGTAATAGTCAATAATTAGGAGCTATTTGTCTTTTTTATTTTGGACTATATATGAATTACTATTACAGTTAGGATAATTTAGTTTCTGTTTCTGACAGCACTTTCCATGTAACAACTCAGTATAGTCATTTTCCCATTTCTGAAAGTTTTCCACATAATGAAGGTGAATAAAACATTTTAATAGATTTTTTTCAGGTACAAAACCATAATTGCTGGGGAATATGCAGTGTCTGAAAGTACTGTTGATTGAATTTTTTTAACTGCTACATTTAATCTGAAAATACTTTTAAAAAAATCATTGGGAATGAGAGGTAACTTGCTCTTAAAGTAGAAACATCGAATTTTGTGTTCCTAGGAAAAATTCCATGAGACATAGTCCTCTGGAATGATGCAAAACATGTGGAGATTCAGCTATACACATTTTTACATGCAGTTTGCTTTAAAGATTCTTTACAAGTTTCATTAGGCTAGAAAAGTTAATATCTGTTTGGAAGGATGAGAGGTTGAGAAGAAAAAAGAAAATATATGAAAAAGATCCTCAAGCTTCTGAAATCTCTTTGAAAACTTCAATGCTTCCATGGTTCACAGGCTGCAAATATCTTTAAAAATGGCCAACTCTGAAGCCAGGGCACTCAGGACACGTCCTTGCACACGTGTAAAACAGCACTGAAGGATGGGAATGTGTTTGCAAGTAGCATTGCAGGACTGGCTCATCGTAAAACTGGTGTTTGAAAAAAAGCAATAATCACAATCAGCACAGGCGGTTGGGGTGTTTTTTGGTTTAGGGTTCTTCTCTGTTTGCTTGGGGGTTGCTTGTTTTAATAACAGAAGGTCTGGAAACTGGCTAATTGCATTGGATTTCTAAACAGTGTTAACTACTTCTAGTTCAATGAACTTAAAAAAAAAGAAGAAATATATATATATAAAATAGTGTGATACACAAAAACATTCCAAAAACATTTTTCACCTGTTTTTTCCCTTTTGTCCTTCTGGCTCACTGACATCCCCTCCCAATGACATTAACCATTTGTACCCTAGTAAAATTTGAAAAATGTATTAAAAACTCATTCAGTTATGTTTTTCAAACTAACATCAGTAGATTTTCAGCCTCAGCAACCACTTCTCCCATTCCTAATGTGATCAAGTCTATAAAGCTATCAATAAAAATTACACATAAAGAAGCATTGTTTTACCCCAATGTTCTATTTTCCTAATTCTATAATATACAGCCCTTCCAAGCAAGCAGACATTAACAATTTCTAGCCTAGTTGAAAGAAATGTTTTTTGGTGTGGAATTTAATTTTATCCACAAAATATGATGTTCACAGTCCTCTGAAATTGCATGCAGAAATCTTTAGTAAAATTAATATGCATATATGTTTGCAAATTAAGTTTTCAAAAAAACTTTAGAAAGGTTTTTCTTATTCATAAATATGTTTTCTTTCAAAGTGCAGATTTATTTAACATGTCATATTTAATGCAGTTATTTAGGAAAGATGTATGTAGAAGAAACAGAATCTTTGGATATATAATGCTGTGATTACAGTAAATTTTGAATGCTACCAACACCAAAAATATATTTGTATTAAAAAAAACTTGTATTGTATTGGGGTAACTTTTTCTCTCTTTTTGAATATATTTCTAGAAAATTTTGTCTGGATTGCCTGGTAGCAGTTTTTCCTGAGGAAATCATCATAATTTTTGGTAGACATCTAACCAATTTTTCTCCCTGAAACAAGTTTTTCAAGGTCTTGTCAAAACCAGAATTTTAGAATTAAAAAGACAGTTAAAGTAAGATTATTTTTAGGTAGTGAGGAATAAAATTTAACCATTGGTACCATAAATCACAGTGAGTCTATAATAACTTTTGTCTCTTGAGTTTGCTAAACTAATTGAATATAAAGGAAATCTGATTATTTTCAAGGTCTCTTAACACAGAAGGAAAAAAAAAAAATACTCAAATCCAAATAATTTCAGCAAATAAATATTGGAGGCACAGAGGCTGGGAATTTCTAATAAGAAAAAAGTTCTGGTTTGCTTTCCAGTAGAAACATGAAACTGCCTGAGATTAAAGCACAGTTCAAAGTCTCTTAATCCTAAAACTGTTTTTTCTTTTTAAGAAAAACAAAACAAAAACCATCAAACCTGGAATGACAGGAAGTGTTTTGGCTTTAGGTTCTCTCTTTAAAACACTCAGAAGAATCTTAGTATGATTTGTACTATATGTTTTCTTTAGTACATTAATTTTAGTTTAAAAAAATACTTCAAGAGTAAAAAGTGGAGATAAAGTCATTGATTACCTAATTTTTGGTATGCTTTAATATACAGAAAAAGCAGCAGGTGATATTAAAACAATTAATAGCATCCTTAAGAACAGCCAACCTTTCTCTCGTGCTCTATTAAAGACTTTCACTTCCTTCAGGTTTATTCCAAGGCCAGTCCTCATGGTCACAGCATCCGTGGCCTCATTCTTGTGGCCTCTTCTAATAGAGCCATTTGCATGTGCTCTGCCAAAAAAGTTGAAGATGTCTCATCAACAATCCTCAACTAATTCACACCGAACAAATGACTGAGGAGCAGTGGAGGGTTCACTTAAGAGGAGGTGTAGAACCCTGTTCTCATCTAGGACACTGAGGCACTTCAGCTTTCAGCATCGGCACGCCCTTTCCTTGGAAGCTGCACGGGATTCTGCGATCCCTTCCGTGACCTTGCTAAGGAATGGCTAATCCTACGGAGGTGAAGCACCTGGCACCGAAATAACATTTGGAGATTTAAAATACTTATGAAAAATAAATTACCTGTCAGACCAGTAGATGTAAGCTCCGAACACAGCAACTGAAAACATATCCACATTGCTCCCTGACAGCACAATCTCCCGACTCCCTCCACTCTCAAGGTCAATTCTCTCTATCTTGTCCGTACGAGCATCACACCAATACAATTTATTCTCCTAAAGATTAATTTCAAAGGAAACATCAACAGCCTTGTCCAAGTATTTAATTAAGAGTTATTAAGATTTACATCAAGGTGGAACACCAGCTGGCTTTAATGAAACATGACAAATACTGTACATTTTAAGGTACTGGAAGGCAGAGGAACCAACCTCATAATCGATGGAAATCCCATTAGGCCACGCAATCCCCAGGCTCACAAGGACAACCTTCTCAGACCCATCCAAGTGTGCTCTGCCTATGCAAGGGGTCTGTCCCCATTCTGTCCAAAACAAATACCTAGAATGTTGTAGAAATCACCAATTAAATTTAGCATCAAAACAGGAGTTGAAAAGGTGTCATAGCCTATTTCACTTACAAACAAAATCCAGTATTACCATCAAATGGGCACTTAAAAAACACGAGGCTCATGTCTCTAAGTAATCTCAAGTATCATAATACTTTTTTAACAGAACACTTTGTTATCATTTTCAAATGATATATATGAAGAAATTCTTAAAACTGTATTCTATTAGTCAATAAGCAATTTTATTCCTTAAAGAATTCTGCTTTGTGCTTGGAAAAATAAAAGCAAATTTTAAAAAAAAATAAATTACTGGAACAGAAGCTTTTGCATCTAATCACTAGCAAATGTTGTGATAACACGAGAGATGTCTAACTTAAAAATGTTTTAATTATAAAGCAGTGAGCAGCACTGTGGAAAACTGTAGAGCAAAGGGACCTTATTTGAGAAGAAAATATTTTTCAAATTCTGCCAAATGCTCATGGGAACAGTCTGTATCTTACTTATCTAATCTCATGTTCCTGGATACTTACTGGCACAGTCACATCACTAATTTGGGATAAGATGCTAGGTCAAACTTCTGCCTTGACAGACTTTTCCATCTGTTGCTTCAGGTGTAGCAAAATGAGGCCAGTTAAACTACACAGAGCACTTCCTTTGCTGAACAGAAACCTACGGAATAGCTTTATGGAAATATCCATGTGTCTACAAATATAAATGCATGTATGTATATCTGTGTTAAGATATAAACACACACACAGAAGGAAGACATATTCTGAGAAAGAAATCTCTAAGATAATGTAATTGAGGCCTAGAATATTACTAATTGCCTTAAGAGAAGGATTTTCATAGCAAATATTCACAGAAAACACACTAAAACCTTGTTCATTAATATGCTGGACACAAAGTGAACGGAACATAGAAAATTATCCATTGCTTTCCTCTGTGTGGAATGTGTGTGTTGGTGGTTTTTTAAAGACTACAGAAGTCTTCTGGCATTACTAAACAGTTCTCTCCCTTTGCTGACATCATTACACCAATCTGTTGTTAAGCAGCTGTAACTGACTAGATGAGTGCAGATATGTGAAATAACGAGGGAAAATAATGTGATAAAGGAGAAAAAAAAAATGAATCCTGTAATTTGCTCATCAAATTTAGCTTCTGAAACAACCTACTTTGGCTCTCATTGTAGAGCTTTCTGACTCTAAGAAAAACAAGTCTGTTCTCACACTTCTTCACATAACAAACAATAACATTGATACTGACTATAAAACTCATACACATTCGGAAATTGAACGGAAACAATACTTAAATTAAAAACATGTTGAAGGGTGTTAAAATAGGCAGTAATAATCAGGTGGATATTAACAGTCACTATGTAAATTTAATACATCTTTAACCAGATTGTTAACAGCACCTCTAAACAGAACTGAACTTCCTTTCAGGCACCTGTCAGAGGTACTTTCTTAACACAGGATATGATCTAAATGTTGACCACAGAAAAGAAGACATTCAACATACTCAAACTTTCCATGATTTTTCCTTAGACTACTTACTCTGATGGAAAAAAAAAAAACCAAAACAACCCAAAACCATAATTAGCAGGTTAAATGAATCTAAAATCCTGCAAAGAAAATCATGAATAGCTGCCAAAACATGTTATATGAATAAGTGTACCTGATGAGGGACAAAGACACCCTTTTGTAAGGCTACGCATTCCTCACTTTTTCCTCAGTAACCATAAATAACGTCACCCAGCAGCTGAACGCTGCCTGCTTCATATCTTGGCATAACTGGCAGATTCAATGAGATTTAATAACTGCTATTTTCTTCTCTATTCTTATAGCTGTCAACTCAAGCCTCCAGAGAAATGCAGAATGTGAAGTCAGGGGAAGGGGAGGGAAGAATACCTTTGAAAGTTTTGCCCCATAAAGGGGAAAAGACATAATAATAATGCAAAGGGTAAAAAGGCCTTAATCTTCCCACAGAAGGGCAAACCTGTACAAAACATTGCTATGCTCCTCCTGAAGAAACTTTGGAGACATCTCAAGTTATCATTTTGGGGCACAATATCAGAAAATAGATGAAAGTTACCTTCCTTCACAGAAGATACGCTGCTCTACCAGGCATGTGAAATAATTAGTAATATGTGGTCCTCTTATCCACCTGAAGTATCCTGAACACTCCCCCTGCCATGGGCAGGGACCCTTTCCACTAGACCAGGCTACTCAGAGCCCCATCCAGCCTGGCCTCGAACAACCCCAGGGGTGGGGAGCCCACAACCAGTTCTGGAGCTGGAAGGGGCAGTACATTCCCAATTTCTGCTGATTTTAGTAGCCACTCTGTCCAGTTATTCTGCTCAGTGTAGTTCCCATCCTCAACAATCAGTTGGGTGAATACAGATGCCAGTTTTGCCAGCCCTTACTCTCCCATCCACACACTTCATCTCATGGGACTTTCAGCTACGCTGGGCAGTCTCCTTGGTTGTTGTACTGGGATATTACATGACTCTGGAGGTTATAACTACCAGGGATTTCACTGTTCTGTGATGTCATCATGACACGAGGTCCTTCATGAGCCCATGTGGCTTCCTCGGATTTGCTGGGAACTTCAGAACAGATTTAAGCGCGCTTCCAAGCAACGTCTAAACTGCAGCTGATTTCCTTAGAAAGTTAAAGCTATTTTGCTGAGAAATTACAGCATGTTGTGAATAAAGAGAGCAAGGAGAATCCTGTGTGTATGTGAAGAAGAACATGTTACCCTTTTTCTGGGTGTACCGCGATAGAGCGGGGCTGGTCCAGCCCCTGGGAGATGACGACGTATCGGAAGGAGCCGTTCAGCCTGGCCACCTCTATCAAGTTGAAGCCATGATCTGTCCAGTATATGTTACCTAGGAAAAACACCTGGAGGTTACTGCAGCAAGAAAACACTGCTGGAGAAGTGTTTAAATCTTAAGTAAGTTAGGACCAGACTAACTGCTGGATTTTCATTTATATCTGTCTTATATTTGTAATTTATAGTCCTGCTCAGGCTTTTTAGAGCATAAACTTGTATTCAAACTGCTCATCTAAGAAGTGCCATCCAAGATATATAAATAATTTCCAGACATTTGCAATACTAAAAATTAGAGCTGAAAGGAAACCAATTTATTTAGTCTTGGGCTGAAGATGAGAGAGTGCACTCTCAGAAACGATGATGAGCCCCGGAGCAGGCTCAGACCCACCTGCTATCCAGTCCACTGCAATGCCTTCAACTCTTCCCAAGCCATTGGTAACAATGTCTTCTTTCCAGGTTTGGTCTCGCTTAGCTCTGCTAATTTTGTTGAAACCCATGTCTGTCCAATAGATTGTATCATTCCCTATAAAACATACGCCAATGACTCTTAGATTAATTCATTTACTTTAGTCCAAGTGTCTGCATTGGTAACTGTAAAAATTGCCAGTTATACCTTTATTAATATATATTGGAGTAAGCAGAACTATCAAAATTATCAGTTTGAATTCCTCATTCCTTTTCCTTTTCTTAAATTTTATTTTAAATAATTCTGTCAGAATTCTAGGTTTTCTAACGATTGTTTAGTGCTGCACATGTAGCACAACAGGGCTATGACAACAGATGGAAGCTACTACCTGTGTTAAAAATCACAATAAATACGTTGTCTCCTTTTTTTTCCTAATGGAATAAATGTTTGAAAAACATACTGTTCTGTTTATCACCATTCCGAAACATTTAGGAGTCTGAAAAGGTGCAGTGTAAAACTGCTTATAGAGTCTTTTCCTTCAGTAATCAGACACACTGAAGTTTGACAGTATATATATATTAAAAAAAATTAACTAGGGAAATAAAAAGTGACATTTGAGAGTGATATGCTGACAAAAGAATAAAAAAATATATATTCTATCCACAATTCAGCTTTAATTTTAAACGTCCTGACAAGCTTTCACTAATAGTTTTTTTTTTTTGTATTTCAAGGCATCTCAGCTGTCTTCCCAGCCATTCTGCTGCAGTGGTTGCCCATAAGGTGGAAAAAAGGGACCACTTTGACCATTTAAACTGAACAGCCAGGCTGAAAATTCGAAATGGCCCAAGCACAGACAGACACCCTCCTCTGTTACACATAATAACCTCAATAAGGAGATGGAGCAAACAAAGTGAGATCAGTGCTCAAGCAGAATTGTCTGTATTTCCACTGAGAGAGCTCTGAGCCATCAATGTAGATATGCTGCAACCAACATTCTCCTTGCAAAATAATCAGCTGATGACCTCCTGAGTGAGATGTTTTCTTTGGGAAAGATATTGCTCAGAGATATTAAATAATATTTGTTCCGTCTTCATTGTTTCATACTTTGTGTATCTGCTTTTAATTCCATAAAAGTGTGCATATTTATAGACCATATATATTTCTATGAGCAACACAGAACTATTACCTATATAAATAGATATAAATCTTTTATATCTATATCTACATATCTATATACATGTAAATATTTCAGTAGATAGATAAATTTATAAAATAAGAGAGTTATTTGAGACCAAACCAGATTGGTATGCTCAAGAATCTTACCATACCACAAATTAAACAAATGACAAAGTCTGACTTCAAGTAATCAAAACATATATGAGAGTCATGCATTTTGCTACTTATTTGCTAATTAGAATTCAGAAGTATCAAAACACAGGGAGAAAAAAGGTGTATGTACCTTCTAGCTCATTCATGTCTGCAAGATATTGCAATTAGCCTTTTAACTATGATACCACTAGCGTATGTTAATGTATTTTATCCACTTTGCATGCCTAAACATTACTGAGAAAACTTCAAAATTTGGGAATCCTTCCCGATTAAGAATGAAAAGCCAGCAAAACTCACTAAGTGTAAAATAAAAAAAAAAACAACAAGATGAAATCTGAAATTATCTCCACTTGCCTTCTGAATCATATTTGATGTAAGTAGGTTTTAGGAGTGAATTTACAAAATTCAGGGTAAAGTACCAAAATGAGGAAAATAGCTGGTATTTTTAAAGCTGAAATGCAGTTGAAAGCTGTACTGTAACTTTTTTATAAGACACTATCCCCTTGTGATTTCAGTGCTGCACACTTTTATTTACATTTATCTTTCACAATGCATTTGTCACTGCCAATTGCACTCATGTTCCCTGTGCTGTAACTGATCATCAGGCAAGTTGGAGAACCCCACTCAATTCTATCCTGCCTCAAATCTCATTTTTTCCAAAAAGCCAAAAATCTTACTCTTGCAAAGCATTCATTTGATATTTATTAGCTAAGCCCAAAAAAGCCCAGGAGGGCCTAGCATAACTTATAAGTAGACTATGCTAAAAAAAAAAAATAATCCCAAAAGAGACCAAATGCAAAATAGCCACTAAAATCCTAGTATTGGTATTTTAGAATGAAAAGGTCAAATTTCAGTCTTCTGTTATTAGACATCATAATTCTGTAAAGTTTGCATAACTTAAATTAAAAAAAGAAAAAAACTAAATTAAGTATGTTATAATAAAAAAAATTATAATCTCTGGAAAACCCAATGGCTTTGTCTCTGTCATCAACATGTGTAGTTACCACTTCTCTCTCCTCCTGTATCTTTCCAGGAAAAGATTAAATCTCTATGTCAGAGTCTTTCCCACCTCAGATGTGTGCACAAAGGCACTGGCTTTTAAGTGATTTTTATGTCTCTGGAGACTATAACTGAACTATACCTATGATACAACAAAAGCTCTGAACATCAGCTGCCACTGATTTGAAAGCAAAATATACAAGTATGAGGGCACTGTAAAACGTTGAGTGAACTTGAAATTTTGCTAGGCAGAGATACAAGAGCATCAGTGAAAAAACAGGCCAAAAGAAGAGAAGGCTTAATGAATTTAACTTCTAACCTGAGAACAAAAGATTAGTGATATTTGTGTGATGCAGTAGTCCAACAGCACAAGAAAAAGGTCAGATTTTAATACAAAGGCATACATTAACATAAACTTAAGCAAAAAAATTAGGATCTCTCAATGCTGAATTTCCAGGCAGAATTTATTTCAAAATGAAAAACAATGGACTGTGACAAAACAATTGTATGTTTCAAGAAGCCAATGTCTGTGTTTATATAACATAGGTAACTTAAGATTTTATTTCCAGGCTGTTAGTTTGTAAACTCAATGGGTAACAAAATGAGTCTAGAAGGAAGGCTGGACAAAGAGCTGACAGATTAAATATATAGAGACACAAGACGTTTTCAGGTCACTACTTGGCCATAGATTTCTTATTTTTTAGAATTTGTAAAAAATTCCCAACATGTTTGAAGGTATCCAGACACCTTATTATACCAGTGGGAGATGCATCCAATTACTTTTCACAGTCTGATCCTTAATTCTTTCCATATTCTATCACATGCATGCAAAAATGAAACCTCCTAATTTCCTAGTAAATTTGTGAGGCTGTATGGACTAAAAACTTTGTGTGTGCAGAGTGCAGTGGAAAGGCACGTAGGAATTTCCCAGGTGGAATCCCATTTTTTCTTCAGGCTGTCAGAGCAGCTGCTTCCAGGAGGAAGAAACAGACCCAGAGTTGGCCTGTGCCTGGCAGGGAAGTGGCTGAGCTGTGCTGGCCAGGGAGAAAACCGTCCCACTCACCTGTCAAAGCCACCTGCTAGGTACAACACATGCAAAATTCCATGGAAAAACTGTCATAGCAGGAACAAGCCGCCTTCTGGGAAAAAGGAACTAATGAAACCTTCTTTCCTGCAGAGTGATGAACACTTTCTGTAAAACCACCAGTTTCCTGCTCAAGTTCTCATTGATGACTCCAATGAAAAAGAGCAGCTGCTGCTGCCAGAACAATCTACATATGCACAATAAGGGTTTTCCTATTTACTGTAAATATTAAAGGTAGAGGTTAACACTGTAACATAATTGATTTCCAATTCCTTTAAATGCAGTTGTAATTACTTAGAAGGTTTGAAAATGGGGTTATTTAATTTATGAGAAGAGTATACAATTTTTACCATACGTACAATAAACTATACATAACATTTACCTGCATGGAAGTCTATGCCCACAGCAAATGACGTCCCAGATATAGGCATTAAAGCATCCATTTTATCATTTGGATCAAGAGGAATTCCTCTAATTCCCTCATGGACAGAATACATAAGAAATGACTCGATACCTACAGGAAAGATAAAGTAGTCAATGAGAGCAAAGTGGAAACTTTCCCAATTAACAAGATTTGAGGAGCTAACATGCACTGGACACAGTACTCCAGCACTGCTCCACAGTTTTCCAGAGTGACAACTCCACCTGTTTGGAAAAGCATCCACGAGTTTTTATGGTGTATTTCTAATTAAATTGTAAGTGTGGTTCTATAAAGAGAAGGGAATCACTCTCCATTTCAAACACCACCTTCTAGTTAGGTAACTAGCAGTAATGAAAATTAAAATTTAAGAAGAAAACAGTTTTGAATTATGAGAAGTTTAAGAATATTTTCAGTGCACATCTTCACTTTGTGTACATATTCAGCAAGAGATAATTGTAAAGAACTTGTGGAAAGCAAGACTAATTTGTCTTTTGAGGCATGGGATTCATCTCATCTTAGTTATGGACATTTCTTTCACAGTCAGGAGAGAGAAATACACGGTTTTAGTGATCAATGCAGTTGACGCATTTTAACATTAGTTAGATTAATCACACTCCAAATGCACCTATTTCTATTAAGTGGGAATAAATTTTGCTGTGTAGAGCTTTTGTTATGTAGTAATTCTCAGGAATTACTTAGTCCTAATTAATAGTAATAAATAAAATTAAATACATAAAAATATAAGGCACCTTGACCATAAGGCTGTTTTGTATGATTCAGGCAAAGAGTAAGACTTTGGCTGTAAGTTACATTTTAATTTTTTGGCAGCTCAAATAGAAAAAGATTTAAGAAACAAAAAATATATATAAGGCTTTATTTTATATTAAGAGCAATACAATAGGATGAGATAGCCAACCATTCAGATACTTGTAACCTATAATTTAAAGATAAGGTTACCTTGAACAAATATTTACTGCTATCAACAATGGTTCAGATGGTCTGCTTTTTTGCCTGAATTTAAAAAAAACCAAAAATTCCTCAGTTTCCACAAAAATCTATGTAGTACTGAATAAAGAAATTAAAAGCTAAATTTGATTCTGTCCTAACCACAATAGACATTTCTCTCTTACTGCTTCAATCAAGCATAGTAATTATAGTATAGTTATTTAACTTAAAATTAATAGAATAAGTTTATTTACTCATTGCAGTGTTCCCCTAGAACTTAAGCTGGTTAAAATGAACACTGAAAGCCACCTTACCTTTGCAGGCCATGCGGTTTTTTTGAAGGTTGTAGCCCACCGTGCACACACAAGTTCTGGTGGTTTCTGATGTTGGCAAACAAAGCTGGGAGCATCCCCCATTGTTTAACTGACAGGAATTGCTGCCTATAACAGCAGAAGAGACAAGGGAAAGCAAAACTTGAACAGTGCAACCCCAGATAAAAATCAGTGTTGTCATCGAGATATTAATATTACCAAATCCAAATTTTGCTCAACTAACTTCTTAAAAAAATTGATATGAATAAAATATTTGATTTATTCATATAGCCTTCCATGCTTCACTCCAGCAGCATTTTAGCCACACATTTTCCTTCAGAATATAAATAATTCAGTTTTCTGAAAAATCTGCCTATTTTAAAGAAAAAGCATGTGAAAAACCCGAAAATTCTACATTGAGTTAATGATGAAATCTCACTGACATTAGTGTATGTTATTCTAGACCATGAGCAAGTCATTGATTATATCATATCCATGCATCAAATGTTATATGAACCTGGCTATCTTCATGAACCAGATTTTAGTATATTTAAGACATACTTGAAAGTCGTCTCACAAATTCATGCTACTAACTGCTTCATTAATACAATATTTACTTTTAAGTAATAGATAAACATATTTTAATAAGTTTTATAATAAACATTATGCCCAGTAAACTAAACACAGCTCAGAAATTTGAAGCTTCATGACGAAACATTTAAATCTACTTAGACACTCCAGGAATTAGTTGATTTCAAGTTACCATGCCCACAAAAATCAGAGTGCTACTTATTGCATATATTTTTTCATTTTTAATTTTGAAGTAGAACGCATTTTTTCACCTAAAATCTTAGACATCTCTTAATGATGCAGCAGACACCAGATACTGCCAAGGTTTGGGGACTCAGGAGGAGACCTTATGTCTCCATGGTAAGGAGTTAAAGCATTTTAAAATGATAGAAGCTTTAATGAATGCCTAAATTTCTGTTACTGTTCCACCACACTTAAAATTAAGGGCCAGGCTGGCCAAGCACCTTTGGTGTTTCCTAAGTTTGATAAATGGAGGTGTTCCCAGAGGTGCTCAACATGGAACTGATTTAATGTGCTCCATACAAAGACTGCTTATTGCAGAAACCATCCCGTGTTCTCTTGGAAGTTTCTCCACAAAATCATCAAATCCCAGAACGGTTTTGGTGGGAAGGGGCCTTAAAGATCAACTGGTTCCACACCCCTGCCATGTGCAGGGACATTTTCCACTGTCCCAGGTTACTCCAAGCCCCGTCCAGCCTGGCCTTGGACACTTCCAGGGCTGGAGACTCCACAGTGAAATGAAAAAATTTGTTTCATGTAGGTCCCATCCTCATCACTTTTTGTAACTGCAATCTGAAATAAACTCCTTCTAAAGAAACTCACAAATATTTTCAACACGAATCTCCAAATTCATAAAACTGTGTGCATGACCCCAAATTACACCTTTTTTTCATATTATCTTAGCTCTCATTTTGCCAACTAACTTTTGGCAGCATTAGCAATATCCCCCCATTTTTCTCCTGCCTCACTTTTGATTCATACCACTGTCACTTCTGTCAACTTAGATGAATTAAACTGTGTTTTAAAATAGATAATGAAGAATACTAACTAATTCTCTCATAATACTTCACTTAAAATTGCAATAATTTGACATGAGGTTCACATGCTGAGACTTTCTTTTACTAAAAATTTTAAACTCCTTAAAAGAACTTCAAACTTCATTTTAGCGTAAACATCTGATAAATTAAAATATATCAGGCAGATATGCTAAATCAATTATCCTCTTATATTCACTAATTTATTCAAAAATAAAGCACTTTTATCAACACAATGTATTTTATCAGTGAATTACAATAAAATACGTATTATTCTCTTCACATTTGGAGAACAAATAATGAGAGAAAAAGTACTATGAACTCTAAAAGTTGGTTAAACATACTTAAAAATGTGACTTACCTTGCTGTGCTGCTTTATCATACACTTTCATATGAACAACACCCGAAGTTTTATTCCTCAGGACAGTTGGGTTTCTTCCATCTTTTTTATTACAGGTGCCTATCTGAGCTAAGTTCTGGTCTGCCCACCAAAGCTTTTTATCTGTAAAAATTCCAAGTTTTAAAAATTAAGAGGATCACTATCAAATTGTAGATAGTTGAAATCTAAGGGTGGGGAAAGATTTGAGGTTAATTCTCAGGCCAATTTTAATGGAAAATTGCTTAAAGAGATTATAGAGAGAATCTGAAAAAAAAGGTGTTATTAAGATTCTGCAGACATGAAAACAGTTTTCACCATTTTCACTTTTGCTGTGACAACTGCTGATTTAAGGCTACCTCCATAGAAAAATGTCTCATTTTTCAGGTATATATGGAAATTCTAGTGTTACCCTAGGGAAGAAATTCATTTTCACAAGTGAACAAAATTGCTTGAAATGTTAAATCACATTTCATTTAAAAAAAAAATACAATCTGTAACTAAGAAACAATGGAAAAAATAAAAAGCAGGCACTGCCTCCCAATGATCCAGAATTAAAATTTGAACAGCTTTGGTATCAAGGTCAAACTTCAGTGAATTAATGGCCGAACACTGACACACAAACTGCAGCCAATCTTCTGATTGTCCTTATCACAGGAGTCCTCACTCCCAGAATCCACACAGATGTGTGATGAGGTGGTCTCAGGGTTCCTCATTTCAGACAGAAAAGGTTATTCCTGTAGATGAAGCAAAGTAAAACCCTAAACTGAAAACCTTTAAACTTTGGGAACACTGCCTTTCCTACCAATATTGTGTATTAATCCGACTTTTACTTAATTTTCAGTTAAGTGAATTTTTGCCTATGCTGCAGTTTTAATATGTAAATAACTAATTTATAGAGTCACACAGTTGAGTGTTTCATGACAAACTGCAGATCTGAAAAATAATTTCCACTGCAGCAACTGTAAAAAAGTTACAGCACAAAAGAAAATAGAAAAACCACACACTCTACAGGTATATAAGACCAGAATCTGCAGAATGAAAAATATTCTGAATATGAATATTTGGAGACACAAATGGAACTTTCTATTTAAATTTGGGTAAAATTTAAAGAAAATGTATAATCCTATGCATGCAAAAATATTAGAATTGACTGATTCAAAACATCACCCTGCAATAACAATCGATTAACAGTAGCTTGCATCTGATGACTCCTTTATCAAAAAATCCTTAGAGCAAAAATTACCTGTGCTCAATTTTGATTGTGTCAATTATAACAAAAAGGCAGCTGAAAGCTAAGATTAGAAAAGTGGCTACGTTCTATAATCCATATATGAAATAATGGGAACTGGACAGTTTTTGATTTTTTTTTCTTATTAGATAATGACCCACAATCCTAAAGGTTTAGGTTAACTCTCTCAATTAAATGTTCTGCATGCGAAGACAAGTTTATTTCTTTTCATTCTTCACATTTTCTATTTGACCACAATCCAGAACAGGCAATTAAATAATTTTAGTAGTGACCTGTGTCTTTTGCATAGTAACAAGAACTTACTGTTTTACATATCCAAACCCATCTATAAACTATTATTTGTTTTGTAAGACTGGAGTACAGGAAGGAAGCAAAACAAATATGGTTTTGGTGTTTTCATCCTTTGCTTCGAAGGGGTGATCAAACTCTTTTAGGCATTTCTTTAATATTTTGTGCAAAACCCCAACTTTGGCCATGGTTTCAACAGCCTCCCAAACCTGCCCTTGGCTGACTTGACTGCCTAACTGGGGAAAGGAAAGAAACAAAAACCCCAAGAAACCAACCTGTCATATTATTTAACCAAGAGATGAAGGCATGGCATGTGCTTAATCAAGAAGTTCAATTACCAGTAATTATCTACACCTCAAATAGTTTCATTTCTCCCTTTTTGGTGTTAGTACAGAGCCAAACCCATTTCTGAATGTTCCACCAGGTACCTCTTTTGTTTACTGAGCTACTCAACGAGACCACATCTGCTCTCATGTACAGTCAACAGTACCTAAACAATTTCCATCAGTGGTGTCAGACATGTCAGATCATACAGCTGATCCTTTCATGACAGAAGAAACAGCACTGAATAAACTCATTACAAGTCCTTGAGGTACTTGACTGTGACTACAGAGGTTGAGGAGTCTCCTACGCCCCCTACACCGGTAAAAAGGACAAATCACAACAAGTGAAGACTCAAAATACTCTTCAAAGTAATTATTTTGTCTTCCTCTTCCATCCTTGTTAACATGAAACGTGGCTAAACCTTTAAATAAAAATGTAACTTACAAAATCTTACTGAACTCGTGTTTATTCTTCTCTTACACAGAATGGTGCACTACGATTTTTAGGAGGAGACAAGAATAGAGTAAGCGGAGTTTTGTATGAGAAAGCTCATGCAAACCCTGACATTTCAATTATAGATAAAAAAAAAAATAAACACACAAAGAAAAATTTAAGAAAAAAGGTAAAAAATATCATTAAACCAAAACCCCACCAACCTAAAAAACCAAATGAAACCAAAACCTCTCAACAACCAACAAATTCTGAAGAACAGGCATCTTGAGGTCAAACCTCTTATGACTACTTGCCAAAAAACTGGCCAGTTATGCCCTAAGACTTAAAAAATAAAAGGTTTAATTCTTCAGAAACTGCTAGGCGACCAACATACACCACAAAAGTCTCAAACCAAAAAAATCCCAACCCGATGCATTACACAGCTATTTTTGACCATAATTCTAATCAAAATTTGGACTATTTCTCTCTGCATTACTGATGCATTCTGTGTTACTGATAACTCATCTGTGATCTTGCGTATTCGGGATGAACTAATTATTTCTATATTACTTTTAAAATATAGTAGATGATTTTACAAAAAACACTTTAGCATAAAGACAACTTGCTTTCATACACTAGGGAAGAAATAACACTATTTTGAACCTTTAAACATCAAATGAAGTGATTTATTTGCTTGATTATGCTAACAAGAGTGTTGCTTGATCGCTAATTACAATCTTGTTGCTGAAACTGGGTTATAATATATAATAAAATTGTTGTATTTATCCATTCTGTTGGGTAATTAGCATTAAGCACAGTAACATATTGGGAAACAGCAATTTCAAATGCCAAAAATTGCTACCCTAGCATTGTGGACAGTCCTTTGGAGATTTCAAGTAGTACTCTGAATGCAAATTTTGATGGGCCATTAGTTTTCATTAATGGTGGTTTGAGTATTTATGGAAGACAACTATGTACTGCACTTAGAACTGGGCAAATTGCCTAGATATATTTCATATATTAATGCTAATGTAATGAATGGTGCTACGGCAATTAGAAGACTGATGACTTGGAAAATTAAGGTGTGTGTGTGTTTGAAGTTTCCTGATCTAAGCAGCCCCTTTCACTTTGCTATTGCATCCAGCAAAGTCACAGCTCCACTATTTTTTTTTTGAAACTTTATTTAGGATGAAACAAAAATCAAATAGCCAATATATCATGCATTATGAAAGTAAACGGCAGCATGAATATATGTTGGTAATATTAACCCACATTTTCTATCTAAAATGAAATACTGTAATTGTTACTTTCTGTTTTGATTGCTTGATAATGCAACTTGATGTCTATATTTATACACAGTTTTTGTTCAAAAGACATTCCTCTAATATCTGCATGCCCATTGAAAAGCCATTATGTATATCTGATTTTGTTGCACAGCTGATTGAATTTTTTTAATATGAATTTCAAGAGAAATAGCACTTACACAAAATCATTCACTAGGTGAAGTTGCTCTATTTTATAGATTATATTGCTCTATAGTTGCTGTATTTTTTTTTTCTTCTAAAAGAAGACCAACACACAACAAATTATATCCTCATTATACAATCTACACAATCTACATTATATTCCTATTTTGTAGAGACATGAGCTGAATTTTGCAGTTTTGTGTAAATCGTATTTCTGTGAGGACCTGGTACAAAATGCAATCAAATGCCTCCACCAAAACTGCTGACAGAAGCCTTCAACATCCTTTTCTTCTCAGCTACAAACTTACAGTAACTAATCAATACCTTTCTAGCAGTGCTCAGTTTCTCATTCGGAGCCATATATCATTCCAGAAAGAACACACCAGTCTGGAGGCACATCAGATATTGCTGCCAGTTCCTTTGCAATTCAAATCTTGTCAAATAACGACTCTGCTCACCAATCCAGAAGTACAGCTCTCACCACAAAGGTAAATTTCCAACCAGTTTCAATTACAGTCAAGGAACTGTTTTCACACCTAACTTGGAAGGCAGGAAATGAGACTTCATGGCCAAATCCCAATACATCTTTATAATTTGATCCCACTCAAGACACCGGCTACCAGGAAAACTACTAAAATCAGGTATCGAATGATGTATTAAACTCAGACCTTAAGACAAGTATAGGGAGAATTTCCTTATTGTTGAAAAGAGTTTTGCTCCGTTGCGTAAGAAATTCAGAGATTCTCTCACATGGAACATCCTGAATTCCAAACAAGTGGATACATTTGATATCAACTTGTAAATGGTGTCAGCAGCAGGTGTTGAAAATGATTCAGGGCATAGGGTGTTGTGATTCCCATAAACTTCTAAAAGACTAAATAAACTGAATAAACTTCAGCGGTCTTTGAAGAAAACAATATGTAAAGATAACACAGTTACAGAAGAAAATCACTGTTGACCAAATGCAAGACAACAAACAGTAGGAGTTACTAAGCATTCACATGTGATTTTGAATGATGAACTAAAAATGGCTGATGTTGCATGCACTGACTTCTCACATAGTGAATATGTATTTGAAGAAAAAGTGGGCAGAGTAGAAAAGCAAGTATGACTTCATAGATTTACAGCAACTTCTTTGTAATACAGAATGGCAACAACAAAAATCACTCTTTGTATGCTTTAAGGCATGGAAAAATAGTAATTTTGTACATATTGAAATCCTTTACTTTCAAATGAAATATAATTTTCATCCCATCTACATCATGCTCAAAAAGATGTAGCAAAAGCAGGCACCAAAAGACTAGGAATTTTGCTCAGCATATTGAAAGAGAAAGATGACTGACACTACTGAGTAGAAAACCAATAAATGAAAGAACAAAAATATAGGAAGATGTGAATTATATATTGCTTCCATTTCCCTCAAGGATAAACCTGACAGTTACTCTGGCACCCACTTGTTTGCTAACATCATTTTTTATGTCTTATCATTACCTTCTATAACCTCCCACTAAGGAATGCAATAGGAGGAAAATGTTAAACAGCGCCTGGAAAGGACTAAACAACAGCAAACATCTGAAACAGAGGTGATAACTTCCAGATGGTTTCCAACAGCTAAACTGCAATGCTAAAATAGAGGAATTGAAAGCAATAAAAACAATGGGGAGATTGAGGGGTCCTACTAAAGGAGAATTGTCACTGCTGGTGAAGCTCTGGCCACTCCATAAGTTATATTACAACACAACCCAAAACTTTACTGACTTCACCAGCAGTATCTATTGAGTTCATGGCACAGAATACAACCATGGAGTGCCGAACTGCTTTTCTTTTCCACTTTTGAAACTAACAAAATCAAAGATCAAGAAACTAGAGATATCACAACAGCACAGAGATTACCAAGGCAAACAAAGCAAATCTTGGGCCAAGCCTCTCCCAAGTCATTACTTTTTTCATAGTTCTGAAAAATCTTCTGGAACATGAAGTATAAGATATAGCAAAGGCCACTGGAAACTGTCAGAAGATCTGTGAGTTTTCTGTGTCCAGACAAGGAATGGAAGGCATCAGCTTTTGACGCAGCCTGTGGGGTTCTCCTCGGGTGTCTCTGTGAGCTCATGCTTTCTGACAAGGAGACTGATGGCTGGGGAAGATGCTTCACAAAGAGGTAAAAAAAAATTCAGAAGCAACAACTGAGATGCTCAGGGAGACATCACTCATATGTGTAAGTAAATTTATTAGAAATTCAGCGATTTTTCTGGAAATTCTTTCTCCTTCTGTGCACCTACCCCTGGATGGGAAGGGGGCATGGTTGAGCAGGGCTCCCTCAGATCACATTACCCATTCCCTCAATCCACTGAGGTTCTCTCCACCATTTCCTTGTTTTAGCTCTTCAGTCCAATAAAGGTTTTGGTGATCAACAACAAGTGGCCAAATGTACAAAGGGAATCTCAAAACACAAAATTCTACCTCCTCTTTCTGCCTCGGTGGAAACATAACCCAAAAATATGACAAGATCATATACTAAAATAAAGAAACAAACAAAAATAAACTTTCCAAAATATCGCCTTTAGCTGAAGAGAAAATAAATGCAAAAGACAGAAAAATGCAAAAGAAAGCAGAAGACTACAAGACTCTGCAGCACCGAGTGGAACCCAAATTCTACAAAACAGTTAAGAGTTCGGAAACAGGTTTCATATCTGCTTTCTTTTCAGTCACTGATGAACTCAAATGGTAAAAAAAAAAAAAAGATAGTATATTCACATAGAAGAAACATTCCATTCATATTGCTTTATTGTGTTTACTCTGTTTTCAGATAAAAGCAGTCAGGAAAATTTAGGAAATGGAGCAAAAACCGTGCAATAAACACTGCAATTACTGTGATTCACCTGCTAAAACCTCCTATCAAACCTGTAGGCAAAGATCAGCAGGGCTAGTAAATTTTCACACACTATCATGATAAATCTTACATTAGAACAAATTAGTCATTCTTCTTTATTTATATATTATTAGTTATGACCATTTATCAATTACAGATCTCTCATCTTGCTTCATGTGGCATCGGATTTTCTATTCTGACCCACTTTACATGCACAAAAGCCTGCCTGTAAGAATCTGATGTACAGCCAGTAGCTCTTCAGAAAAATAAATAGTATTTATATTGCCACAGTATGTTCCACAGTACGAAAACTTACAGGAGAAATGAATGCAGAAAATTTCCATGTTTTTCAATCAGCACATACAATACTGCTGATAAAACTGAATGCACTTCTATTTTTCTCCAGCAGATTTATATACAGAATCCCACAGCAATATCATGCTGCAATTCAGCACAACTATGACTCCAAAACCCCAAAGTAAAACAAACAGAAACCCCCAAACGCATTTACCATTTTTAGTAGGAAGGATTGTCATCACCCATAAAAACAAAGCATCCTAACTAAGAATATTAGAGGTACATATGTGTAAAAAAATACACAACAGGAATTCTTCCACCTCCAGATGTGCAAAAATTCAACCACTTTCACCCTTTTTTTTTTTTTTGACATGATAGCTACAAACTCTTTATTCCATATCCCAGATGTGTCATCCCTGTTGTAGCTTCTGTGAATCAGAGATGAAGACTTGACAACTGCAACATCTCAGTGGCAGTATGAACAAACACTCTTTACATCTCCTATTAAAGACTTCCAGCAGCTCCCCAGAGTAAAGGTCATTTATTCAATCTATTTCTAGTCACAATCCAATCAATGAAAGACAATTTGTCCAAATTAACATTCATGACTCTTTCTGACACCAAACCCGCTTGTGTTTATGAACACACATATAAAAGCATCCCATCTCTAGAAGATACTGACAGCATTTAGAGTTCAATACTGGCCAAATGTGTGTATAATAAATCTAATTTACTAATTACTACTTTAAAATATGACATAATTTACACTGTGTACATAAAAATTTTTGGATTTTATTAAACTTTCACTAGCAGACCAACGTATGTAATTTTTAGATAATTAATCAATCAAATAAAATAGTTCATAAAAAGACTGGCAGTTGATGAGTCACTTATGCCAACAAATTTCTGTTTATCAATTGAACTTTTTTTTTAACCAGAGCAAAGGTCAGAAATTTGCAGGAAATATGGAAAGCTCTAAAGTGATCTCTAGAATAACAGAAATGCAAACATAAATTCTGAGTCAGCTGGAATTCCTTACCATACTTTGTTCCAGCTACAGCAAGGGCCAAGAGCTGAAGGTGCATATGAGAAAAAGTCAATTTGAAGCAATATTTTTATACTATACAGTAACCAGTTGACTTTTTTTTAGGAAATTTTCCTTCTGTTACTGGGTTTTTTTAGATTTTTTTGATAGATTTTTTGAACATTCTGAACATTTCTTATTTGCAAAGTGTAACAAACAGAATTTTTTTTTTTTCAACGAATTTAATACATGGAATATTAACAGACATCTGAAAATCCAAATCATCAATTATCAACTCAAAACCCAAAGAAGTCTTCACAAAGTGCCAGGCAATCCAACAAACTTGAGGTATTCTGAACTATGACAGTAGGAAGAATTGAGCAGCAGAGGAAACAAGTAATGGATAATTCTGTGTAATAAAGAGCATAGCACAGCTCCTCTCCTTCCAACATGCTTTGCATGTGATTATAGTAAAGATAAACCATCAATCTGTTACCTTCACCCCATGTGTATATATGTATATGTTAGACTATATTTAGAGATACTTTTAATACAGATTGCAAACTGTCTGTTCAGTTAAACATAAAGAACTTTTTTCACAGACAATACAGTCTCACTAGTGAATGTACCTTGTGTAATATCTACATAAATTCAAAAATAGCTTCCCTAAGCTTTTTGTATTTCATTATTAACTAGCTTTGAATAATTTAAAAAAAAAATTATTGTCGCTGGACTTACCCATAATGGTTAAAGCTGTGGCTTTTGTTAAGTCTTCTTTCATTGATTCAATTATTTCAAGATTACCGCCATCCAAATTGCATCTATTTATGGTTCCATTTCCTGAACTGATCCAGTAAAGCTTGTTCTCCCCATAATCTATTGATAAACCTGTAATTAATGCATACAACTTTAACTGTGGCTGTAGATAACATGCATTTAGTGTTAAGCTGTTTTCATAATAAAAGTGTATTTAATAAATATATACACAATTATGTTATCTATCCACTCATCCACTTACACTGAAAAAAAAAAAAAAAAGAAAAACCTAACTTGGTCATTTACAATGAAAAAAACCCCAGGGTTTAGAAGGATTTGTGCCTTTATTTCTCCCAGCATCTACAGAAATCTGTGACTGACTGATGAAAGGGCATTATCTGGCAATGAAGAATTACTTGAATAAGCTGAGTTCCTAAGCAAGGTCATTAACAACTCCTAAGTGCAAACCAGAAGCCATCATTTAGATTCTAAAGTTATGAATACACAAAGACTTAGAAAACAAGGTACTTTTTGTGATTCAGAACTGTAATAAGTCTGTTCTCTCCCTGCATGCACAGCCCTCTGCTTAGGATGCTGAAATACCAAAATCTAATCCAAATTCTTAATAAATCGGTAGTATTAAATTTTCATTTTGCTTCATAGTGAACTGACCTCATAATCAGTTCTTTGGAGTTAGAAGCAAGAGATCTGTCAAAATAAAGATACTTGCAAAATAACCTACTAAACGAATAAAGTATACAGTTTTCTGAAAGGAAGAGCAAAGAACTAGGAGATAATGTATTTCAGACTCCTATAATCCTTGAAAAATGTTCAAGAAGTGGTAGCAGGAGATTTTCCACAGTGAAATATTCTTGGCATGGTAACAATACATGCCGTAACAATTTGCTCTGGTACTCCAGCTTTCCCAGAACTCATGTTAAGTACCCGGCAGCAAGTTGCCAAAAAATACTGTATTTCCCTGCGTAGGTCAACCTGTAGATATTGTACTGTAGTCTTTTTCATCCTGTAAACTGCTTCCCTGCGGAAAGCTCTTTTGGAAACCCTGACGGGGGAAAGCAGTGCCGTGTGCCGCAGCGTTCGCAGCTGCCACCGTGTCGCTACTTCTTTCCGCACATTTGACACAGCAGGCCAAAAGGCGTCTGCTTTCTGAGCTTGTGAAAAACAGCTTTCCAGTCCCTTTACAGGTACTGATACTGCCTTCCCCCTCTCTGCAAGTGTTTTACCCAGGAGGAAACAACACACGCTCAAGAGAGGATCCGGATCCGGAGTGGTGCCTTTGGGAGGGACTCATCTCGCAGCGTCTCGGCGCACAGGTTTTCCTGCTTGTACAGCAAACCTTGCTCAGAGCAGAAAGTGCCACGGATCTGGGAGACAAGCAGCACTTGCAGTATTTAGCCTAGCACAGGGAACTTTCCTGGGAATATCGAAGAACCTCTCTCGTGGGTGAAAAGGGAATACACAAGAAGGTTTCCCTGCAGCATTTGGTATTCGCTGTACCTTCTGACCACTCCCTGCTGCTCACTGATTGCACCTAGATGGGATCTATTTATGGGGTGCTGTCAACACAAACTATGCAGCAATTACAGTCCTATCTTGTCAAGTTTTATATTTCAGACATTAAGCTGCTGTTTCTACACACAGGTATTCCAATTACACAGCAGCAACTGACAAAAAACACATTCGTATCTCCTTCCACACAAGTCTACAACATTATTCTTCCACAAGTACTTTCCATCTATTACCAAACTGTGTGAAAACATATTATTTCCAATGTAGACAGAGCATGTTTGTTTAGATTTTTTTCAGGAATTGTCCTTTTCTTACAAATGGGAACAGGTGACTTATTAGCCATAAGCATCAGAGATACTCATGATGCATGCTAATGTGGGGGACTGGCTTAAACCTTCTAACCTACCTGCTAAAGTGAATGTGAACATGAGGATTGTACAATATTGGTCTCAGGGAATTCCAAGGAGCCAATGATTTGTCCAACAAAGTAAAAAAAAAAGCATTAATTCTGAATTCCTAATACATTTCAATGGTATTCCAATGACCAGTTCCTTTATCAACCAATACATGTGTTAGCACTGGAGGCTTTTAGAACTGCAGAATGGACTAGCAAGCCATGTCTAGTATGTACTAGTTAAGATAAAAATAAAAGACACCATCTGTCATCCTAAGAGTACCAGTTCCCAAAATTTCCAAACTACATATACTCTTGGTGATAGTAAAAAATATTGTAATAGAAAAAAATGTCTCCTTTTGATAGAACTCAAAAAGGAAAAAATACAACCAAACAAAAAAACCCAACCAAAACCATCAGCTTACTTCAGGTCACAGATTGGAAAACTCCCTCAGTTTTCACATTCTGAAATTATGTATCAAGAAAATGAAACACCCCATCAATTATCAAGATATCGAACTTGAATAAGCCAGATATTTGTCTTTTTCAGAAATCTGCCTGAGAACTCCCCAAACACTCAAAATTAGCACTGCATGAACTAGAGTTTCACTTATGGGAAAAGACAGTTTCTCAGTTAGAGATAAAATATTAAATTAAGGGTTTAAGACTGCTATTTTCTGGCTTTTCAGCATGGTTTTCTTGTTCTTAGCATGGGGATTTCTTATGCTAATTGTAAACATAATTTGAACTATTGAAACTGGCATTTTGCATATATTTTAACTTAGAGTTTGGTGTTGGAAACGCAATACTTGCTTGATCTATTGTGTAAACCAATCAATCATTTTGCCTCAGACATGCAACTATTTTCATGTCCATCCTAACTGACAGAAAAACCTGATTCAGGATGTCTCCCAATTAAAAGTTTTCCAGCAACAGACAGATGCAAACCTTATTTTCCCTTTACGTACATACATACATACACCTTCTTTAAAAAGCTACATATTCTACACTTCACTTATATGTAACATATCTCATTTTGATGTAATAAGAACCCTCCACCTGGAATATGACCTATTTCAAGTATTTATTATCAGATCTCAAAGGTTTTACAAATTAATCCGATACTACAGAAAGAAAACAAATTGTTTGACTTGCCCACATGGATCTGCAAACGCAGCCTTTGAGTTTGGTTCAGTGCTTTCACTGCCCCTCAGAGCAAACTCAATACAGAAACCCTAAAGATTGCAACTTAGGACCTTGTGACCTGTGATCACAAGATATTACGTGCAAAATGTTGCACACCACCATCCTTCTTAATATTTTCTAATATTATTAAAAGTGCTTGTTCGTCACCTTTAGATCAGTGTGTTTACCATTCTTTTTTTCTCCAGATAAAAAGGTAATTGTCTCTTCCACTGGATAGACAGATAATCACATCAACAGTAAAACAGTTATCAAGTAATTTCTACAAAATTTACTGAACTTAGGGTGTAAAATGCATGTCATATTGCTCATGTCGAATTTATTGAATTCTTTAAATCACTTTTGCTTCTGCTTGCTTAATGTATTCAGTTATAAATGCTTTAGAACATAATCACTTTATTGATGGGCCATTAACAAAGCATCAACAATTGACACAAATACTTTAACTCTCTAAAAAATGAAATTATCTACCTAAAGAGACTTGAACAAAACAAAAAAATACACATAGAAAGAGATTCCTTTTTTTCTTTTTTTTTTGAGTGCCATAATTTATCATCAACCATATAAATTCTCAAATACTAAAGCTGAGGCTAAGTCATTAAATGAAATGGATGTTTCAACTATTGCTTTTTTCTCTATGTGAAAAGTTAAGAGCCAATTTATCTTTTGATCATGCAGCTGAGATTCTGTGAGGAAGGATCTACATTTGCAGTCAAAGCATCCTCTCACATAAATCCATAACTTACTAAAACCCTAATTTCCACTTTCTTTTTAACCATGATATAAAGATTGAGAAATACAGATGGGTTCTCCTCCAGCCTACTGTAATCCTAGAAGTTAACAATACTCCACTAACTCTACAGCAGATTTCAGTTAGAAAGGGCAAAAATATATTAAAGTTTGAAACACAAAAGTACGAGTGCTGTTCATGTCTTCCTGCCTGTTCTTATCACTGTTACACTGCAGATGAAAAACATCATTGCACACTTAAACAGCAGTTCAAGGTAATGTCCATAATAAATCACTATCAGTTCAAAAAGAAACAGGTAGAAAGGTATTTACCAACAGGATCTTTTTGATTCTGAAAGAGTATTTTGCTGTTGCTGCCATCCATGTTGGCCATGTTGATTGTGTTACCATCCGTCCAGTACAGCTTACTGAAAAAGGAAATAAACATATCTGAAATGTTGCCTGGTGTGCACTGTTTAGAAGGATACAAAATTTACAACTAATGATTACATGATTTAATCAGCAGTTTTCTATGGGAAGAATTACACAATTAACATATTTTCAGCAAAATCTTTTAAATTCATGCTCTTGAATTCTGAAAGAAAACAGAATGGGCAAACTTAAAATAGGAATGAAGAAACACCTTCTGATGAGCTTTACTGCAGCTTATTTATTACAACCATGGATATCTTACCCTTTTACTGGATGAACTGCAAGACACTGGGGTTTATCGATTCCATGGATGATTGAGGTTTTCAGGGAACCATCTAAATGTGCCACATTAATTTGTGTTTCATCAAATTCTGAGCTAATCCAATATAAATTACGAGATATCCAATCCACTGCAAGACCTCTGATACTCTGAATATCTGCAAAAATAGAAAACAGTTCTTTTGATTTTCTTTCTGGACTATCATCAGTCTTGGGGGAAAAAAATAACAGGTTTTTTCTGTAATGCACTACTCTATTCAGATGTACTTATTAATTAGTTGCCAAAAATTAATAATCTTTCTTTTTCTTCCTGGGCCTTATACACTTACAATAAGAACATGAAAATCACACTGAATATTCACAGCTAAAACCTATTGTGCAAAAATAATAAACCAGACAGATGCTGAACTTTTGCATTGTATTTTTCTACTTCAGAAAGCATTTGTTACTCAGTGGCTTTCTAAACCAATGCTATGCTGAAATTTAAAAGCCACCTTCCTTCTTCAGCACCAGGAAGGCCCAGTACAGAGGATGGGAATTAAAACCACTGGTCTGTAGCACAGTTGTGTAGCTCTTGAGTAGCTCTATCACTGAAGCAGTTTTCTGGTTCCATTTTTGAAGGCTTTGAAGACCCCAAGTTACTCCCCTGCCTTCTTGGCTATGGCTAAACATCTGTCAGCCAATGGGAAGCAGGGAATGAATTCCTTATTTTGCTTTGCTGGTGCACATAGCTTTTACTTTTCCTATTTCATTGTTTTTATCAAATCCCGTGACTTTTCTCACTTTTACCCTTCTGATTCTCTTCCCCATCCCCCTGTGGGAAGTGAATGAGCAGCTGTGGGGGGCTGAGGGTTAACCCACAGCATCATTATTACCAGAGGCAGCAAAACAGGAGTATGATGTGATTAATTTGGTAAATTCAGAGAGTCTTTGCACGTGATGGTTTTCCCTAGCAAAGTATTAAAAGAAATGTCAATATATGTTATTATCTGCCTGAAATACCGGGTGTAAAGTCACTGCTCAAGCTCTAGATACCAACATGCCTTGAGACAGAACTGGTTCAAATTGGCTGGCATCTTTCTAGACAAGGAGATAGGCCAAGGGTGATTTAATGATTTCATTACAGTTCAGTGTTTATACACATCTTTTGTCAACTTAACGTGGTAATTTCCACTGACAGAATTATTGTCCTTGACAAACTGACGTG
This sequence comes from Ptilonorhynchus violaceus, assembly GCA_013397565.1. Lineage (NCBI taxonomy): Eukaryota > Metazoa > Chordata > Aves > Passeriformes > Ptilonorhynchidae > Ptilonorhynchus > Ptilonorhynchus violaceus. The sequence goes on along the minus strand of VZRJ01001411.1, from coordinate 2,396,771 downwards.
GAGGTGGCTGTGGACTGGTTTGCATGTCCGTAAGGTTCAGCAGTGATTGGGCATTAGGAAGTTTGCCAGCTTCACAGAATGCAACAGAGGACATCAAACACATAGTCCTTGACCCATTTTAAACTGATCCCCTGCCCTTCTGGGTTTTTTTTTTGGGTTGGAGGGACTAGAAAATAAAGCATTTCATACTCTTTAAAAGATTAAAGAATGACTTGGCATCTTTTTGACATTGGCATAAGGCTTCACCCAATGAGAATTCCAGCAGCACTTGCTTACAAAGCTTCTTATGTTCTTAGAAGAAGTATAAAAATATAACTGTAAGCAAATGAGATCGTTTACACATAATAAATAGTCCCTACAATGTTTTGATGTGCCAGAACATTGTAATTTTCTCAAACTTTTATATTATAAGTTACATCTGGAACAACAACAAAAAAAAACCCATACACAAAAAACTCCACCAGATAAGCTACCATGATAAAAGGAATATGAGAGAATGCCAATAAACACTCCCTCATCGATGGTTTCTTTAGGTTTCATTAAGTTCCTTAACAAGTTCTGTGATTTTATTTTCTAAAATAAACAATATTTTTATTCTACTACCATTCAAAAAAAACCAAGCAGCAAGTCTCTCTGTTGGGCACCTGAATACCTGATTTAAAGAGCTCTAGGAGGCATTCCAAACCTTGTTCTCATTATTGGGACTGAAAAATATATCTAATTGTTAATAAAAAGGTCTCTGAGATAGCAGGGGAAGAAAGATAGCCACACAAAATAAATGAATTCAACAATCTACACAGCCAAATGGGGATATTGCCATAGTTGTCCAAACATTTCCCAAAACTTGTGAATACAGAACTAATTGCTTCTAAAGTGACACAAGGAGCAGAGCTTTAATTGCTTATTTTCTCAAATCCCCAGATAATCAACTATTTGATTCGTTACTTCTCAAAATCAGAAAAGGTCTGGTCTTACACGACTGAGCTATTTCTTTTCTCCTCTTCCCTTTCAAACATTCATTTAATAGTTGGGGAACCAGAGTGCACAAAATTTGCTTTCACATAGTCAATTTTTCCTATTTTCAAGCAGGTAGGTACATTACAAAGTAGGAGAACAACATGTGCTGCCAGGAGAGGCAGTGGCTGGAAACATAAATGCTACCAAGAACAACAAATGGTTTTCACTTCAATACCAGAGCTACTGAAATAGGGTTGAGGCAATTAGATATAGACTTTATATTCTTTAAGTTTCTGTACTTATGTACATATTTTGTACAGAAAAAATGTGCTACACCAGTATCACCAAAATTACAGAGGTACCATGTCCCGTGTTTCACCAATGGTGCCAAAGCTGAAAGACCTGCATGGACTGGAAAGAACAAATAATTTCTTTGCTAAAAAATTTCTTTGATAATAAATTTCTTTGATAAGCCAACACAGGTAGCCAAAGGACACAGAAAGTCCAAAAGACATAGGAAATTCTTCACTGCAAAGTTATGTCAGGATACTGTGCTCGTCCTGCCTTTTATTTTTATTCTTCCCACCTTCCCCTGAAGACATCATTTCCCTTTTTAACTACGCATTTCAATCTTGTATAAAATCAATGTCAAATTACATCCCAATTTGTTTACACAAAATTGAATTATGAATCAATAAAATGAACTAGGATCCTAAAGAAAATTCTGCTGGCCCATTATTTAGATCAATTATCCAATACCAGCGCAACGTACACACATCAAGAACTCGGATGCTCGTATTTTATCACACTTCTAACACACATTTACCTAGAATGAATTACTTTTACTTCAAAGTTATGCTATTTACCTCTTGAAATAATGGTTTCTAAGCCAGTCCCGTTGATGAAGGCACGTTTGATGGTCTGTGTTTTCACATCAGTCCAGTACAAACGTTCCTCAACAGCATCAAAATCTATGACTGTCACATCATCAATGTCAGGAACAGTGAAGGCTGTGATGAAGTTGAAGTATGGGTTCTCTATGTCCACCCCTCTTATTTCTGAGCGCCTTGCATAAAGAAGAAACTTCTTTCTTTCTGTTGGAAAAAGGGAAAACATCATTCCTCGTCCTCTTCACAACATCTCTACAAGAAATCAAAGTCATCCATTTAAGATCGCTTTACAAATGTGTAAATAACATTTGTATGAGTGATTAAACATCTCCAGAAAACCTGCAGCCTGGTGACACTTGAGAAATAATGTAACAGAGCACAAAAATCACAGGAAAACATAAGAATTCTGCATTCTAGACATTGTTATCACACTGCTAAATCACTATGTTCTTATGTATGTGTAAGAAAAAAACGTTGAAAATGTTATTTTAAAAATTCTACCCTGCTTAGTCCACTCAAAAAAATCCTGTTTCACCCGCACATCACAACAGATATTAACGTTTGGTATCTCAGGGTGACAGAGATTCACTGTAACAGGGAAGTTTTGCAAGCAGCAAATGTGTGCGTAAGCAGCGAAAGGCAAGCAGATGGAACAAAAAGAGCAAACTGATTGTTCTAATTTACACCTCCACCAGTGAAAAAGGGTGATACTTTAAAGGCAAAGCAGAGCTCTCTCTTTAATCTCAAAGGTCTAAATTATTGAAGCAAACGTCTGTGAATGAACAGTGCAAGTAACTTTTTTTCTTTGCAATATCCTTGACGTGACAAAATATTATTCTCTATTTCCTGACTATTATTAATCAACATTGAAAAGAGTAATTCAGTACAAGGTTTTATGGATAATACACACAATTATTTGACATTTCGAGAGCTTTTACAGCTTAAAAGCGTGTATTGCCATTTTTTTATAAAACTCCCCTGCAAGGGTGCACTTCTAATATTTACTCCTTGTTTTTTAATCCTTGAAAATGAAACTAAGACAGCTCTAGAGCAGGTATAGATTTAAGCTATTAAGCACCTTTTTGTTATTCAGCTTACCCGAGTCAGAATTTTGGGGTGACGCACATTTCAGTGTAAAATGAATATATTCATTTCTGTTTTGCAGAGATAAATTTTATGAACATATCACACACACAGGCAGCATAAAGAAACGGCTGTGGCAGCAAATATCAAAGCACCACAGACCTCAACTATCAGAATAAGCCATCGATTCTCAAAAAAGCAGATGCTCCTTTAAAATACATCATTAAAAAGCACTGTAGAGATCTATTTTTTTTTTTTTTTAAGATGAATTTGTCCATTGATTCTAAAATCGATGCAATTGGCAGGCTGTGGGAGGAAGACTTACCATAGCAAGTTTTTTTGTCTGAAGCCAGTTTCATCAGGTGTGGACAGGCACAGGCAGCACTTCTGTTGTGATTGATCAGGCACATGTGAGAACAGGGCCCTCTGCCCTCGTTAGCAGCACAGGGGTTGGAAGCTAAAATTGAATAGTTGCAACACATAAAATGTAAAACCAAAACTTTTTAGGATTAAGGTTTGTCAAACTGGAATAAGCTACAGATGTGAGAAAGTGGTAAAAATTCTGTCTGAAGACAAACCCAGTGATCAACTGAGCTTCTGCTCTAATGACTTTTTCCAGGCTAATATTCAACTCTAGTCCAAGAATATATACTTTTAATTTTTTTTTTTTGGTTAATATAGCCACAAAATTTATCATTGTAACTTCATGAAGCCACTGGATATAATTTTCCCAGGGAGATATTAATTTTGCAGCTTGTTCATAAGATTTAAATGTGTAGAATTTTACGCTCCCAACCAGGACACAGGGGATTAAATCAATATTAATACGATGAGGACCTGAAAAACAGATTTAATTTTGTGAAAGCATAGTCAGAGCTCAGATTATGAGACAAACTTTGGCAAATTCAATGTTCCCTCTCAATTAGATCTACCTACGAGAATATTAGTTGGAAATTGAACACGCAAAGATAATTTGAAAGAAGAAATCCACAGAAAAGTATTTCTACTTTTTTCAAAGAAAAACCCCTCCTAAGTGTGGGTTTTCACAAGTAGTTTCCTGTAGCTCCGTGATTGAATAAGATGTGCTAAAATTGCTTTAAAGAGCAAGAAGAAAGCTGACCAGAAAAGATCTCTTAGTCTTACAAAACCTGGAAATAATTCTTATTATCTTCATTCCTTATTATAAACCCTCAATTCCAGACACTGCTGAAGTGACATTTCAAGCATGAACAGAAAGTAATGTTGATTCTTCCTTCTTTGAGAAAAACAAAACCCTTTTAAAATTAACACTGATGAGAAGGGAAGTGGGAATGACTGACTCAAAGACAAACTTATAATTAACAAAACCAATTAGTGTAGAATATATTCCTCTAACGTTGTGCTAGGCTGCAATACAAGTAATTAGATAACTAGAGCAATCTGATGTATGAATTTATTTTCAAAACAAATTTAGCTCAAACTGAAGCACTAAAATTTGAAGACAAACTCAAAGTTTGCTTCCTTGAACCATTTCTTTTCCATCAGTACATGCTCCCTTAAATTTATCCACCAGTTCCTGAATCCCTTAACTCTTATTTTTTTAACCAGTACTATGTGAAGAATAAAGCTTTCAAAACCTTGCATAAATAGGTTAGTCAAAATTGTAGCCACCATTCTATCAAAAAAAAAAAAAAAAAAAAGAAAAAAGTCACAGGCTTTTACTATTTTCTATAAAGTCATCCCATTTGCCCCTTTTAAGAACTGGAGGCAATTCAGCCTTTCCCAAAAATGACAAGAGAGAAATGTTTATTTAACATCACTTTTCTTGTATCTATAACAACAACGTGAGAAAATCTGAAGTGACTTCTTTTAATAAGCTCACAACTTCACGAGGAAGACAAAAAATGTGAAGTTGAAGAAGACACTGAAGTTATTTAGGTTCAAGGAGTCTTTCCAGGCGATAATTATTAATGCACTATTAGTAAATATAAGCCATCTATCCCTATGAACTGTACATCTGAAAGGAAACACAAGTTAGAGTTTTGACAATATTGTGAAGGAGATCACAGAATCATTTATGTTGTAAGGGACCTCAGGAGACCATCTAGTGATTCAAGCTCCTGCAATTTTTTTGGCGTTTTTTTCATTGCTGCCGTGAGATGTGAAATTTGGTAATATGTTTTATAAAACAGCATTTCCTTTCATTTGTTTCCCAACCCAAAGCAGTAATTTCAGTACAACCCTCTGTGACACGGATCTAACCCAGGTCTAAGAACAATAATCCCCATCTTGTTTTTCTGTGTAAGAAGTGCTTTATGTTCTTCTCCATCAAAGTTTCTGTTTGAGTATGGAATTTAAAAAGAACAACAGACAGAAAAAAAATAAAAGGCATGCTGGTTAATGACTATTTTTAAGCAAGTGTTGTGGTTCATGTGTGCTCCACAAAGAGGAGTCATTGCAATTTGTGTACTCTCTGATCATATCACAATTCCCTTCATACAGCACAGAGCACAAAATTGGTGGAAAAAGAAGTGTTATAAAGCAGACGTGTTTGTTTCCACATGAATGCACAACTCCAGGAGCAAAGTGCCATAATCTAAACATTACTTCTAGCAGCACGTATTTATATATTCCTTTCATATTCATACTGCTTTCACTGAATAACAGTTAAGCCTGCTCTTTATTTTCTAATAAAAACTAATTCTCCTGAAGGCACATAGATATGTTATTGCTCTGACTCTCAAAAATTTGCCTTTTTTATTTCCTTGTGCTCATTCCAACACTTCTTTCTATTTCTATTGTGAATAACCTCATAAGCATTTGTTACTCACCTCCTCCATGCCATTTATGATTTCACAGCCTGCCATCATGCAGAAGCCTGTCTATAAGTTGTATTTCAAGCAGCATCAGCCCACCCCTCCTCAGACCAAAACCTTTCCCCTCCTCTTGATCAGCCTGTCAAGCTTTCCTGATGTGCTCTATATGATCTGTATACAGCATTCAAGATGTGGGAGTGATATGGATTTATACAGCATCACAGTTACTACAGGTGCTACTTTATTCCTTTCCTAATCATTTCCACCAATCTGTTTTCCTTTTGATCACAGCAACCCACAGAACTGGCATTTTCCCCGACTGGACAGCCTTTTTCATTATTTAATTGATTTCCACTGCTGATTGCTTGTCAATCTATTTCTCTCACAGTGCTGTGCACAGATGCACACATGTCACTGTCATCACTTTACCTCTTGACTGCTCTCTAAAACTTTATTTAAACAAAATGCTTATTTTTCTTGACCAGTAACCCTTAAAAAAACCCTTCAGACATTCCATCACCAGCTGACAAATGAACACTTCCTCTGACAACCTCTCAAGATGCATTTCCTATGGCCAACTTATCCCCTGTATTAACTTCATACTGAACTTGTCCCTTTGTGGCACCAGATCTTAGCGAGACAATGCTTGATCTTTTACTTTAATGGTGCACAGCATTTTTAAATTCTGCCTACACCTTCAAATATCTGCACTACAGTTCCATCAGGTGCTTTCAAACTGCTGACAATCGATTCCCACTCGTATTTAAAACCAGTTGTAAATCTAATCCTCTGCTCACTGTCAATACTTTCAATAGAATTGCTTTTCATAAGGCCAGAGTAATCAGCCAAGTTAAAATCTTTATACTTCCTGATTATATTTGATTATTTTAGCACTAATCTTTGTAATTTGGAGGTTAGGACTGATCAGATGTATTAGTTCTAAAATAAATATTTATTTTCTCTAATCACTATGTCTGTTTCAGTTTTTAATCATTCACTTCAAGAATTAGTCAGTATACTATCTAATAAAAACTTACATATTCACCATGAAACTAAATAAACAAGAATATTATTAGGGCAAAGTTATCACAATTCTTCATGAAACTCAGAAATATTGTATATATTTTGTGTGATTTATAATACATATACCAAACTTTCAGCTAGTTTTGAAATAAAAAGAATGTATACAAGGTTGAGATAAAATCTCAAACTAATAAATTTTTTTTTAATCTCCCCATCTTAAGCTACATTTCTGTAAAAAAAATTATTTCTTTTAAACAGTTGGCAATCTGGGCCTCAGTAGAATATTGCAACAAAACAGTGTTCTGAAGTCAAATATTTTTCATTTTTTAATTACAAAAGAGCCCAGTGGTACCAGTATACTTTATATTCAACAGTTATTGTACTGTTTGTCCTGATTTTAAAATAAAAATTTCATCTGCAAAAAGAAAAACAATGCATGTTTGCTTTTTAATTTTAATTCAAAGTAACACCTTTGAGAAATGCAAAAAAAAAAAAAATGGGGAATGTGTGAGAAATTCACAGCTTTCTAAGTGTTTTCAAGCTGTGATCATTCCAATGCACTATATTTACCCCTCTTATCACTATCCTCAGTAGTACACTGTCCTCCTGGAACAACTTCTGGGGACTAAAAGAGAAGACCTTGTTCTTTGCAGCAAGTGAATTTTTAAAATAGAATGGTAGTTGGAAAAAAAAAAGAAAAAAATTCTTCCTTGAAACCCTTTGTTTGCCATCTTAACAGCATTCCTGACACACAGCTTTGATTCTGTGAAGATGAGTGGGCCTCAAGCTGATATTGCTAAGAATATTCTGCATTAGGTAAAAAGCCTTCCCCAATCCCCTGTGGTTTACTGACAGATGAACTTATCATCCATACGAATATCTCACTATAACTTCACTGCCTTAAATTAACATCTGCCCCAGATTGACTGAAATACTCTTGCTTTAGGCTACAACAATTTATTTAGCTCTGCTCTACTTTATCTCAATCAAAATTACTTGCACGATAGATATTAAAAGCTAATCAACTTTCACCTACATAGGTGACCCAGATGTAGATCTGTGGAGATGAAACTACAAAATGTTCACCCTTTAGTGCTGTATTTATACCGACATCTTGCAGTGTAAATCGACTAATAATTTTATTTTGGGATTCTAACCTGCTTATCTTGTTCATTTACTGCAAAATAGCTACAAACTCAAAAGAAAAAGTAACCTGCTTATCTTGTTCATTTACTGCAAAATAGCTACAAACTCAAAAGAAAAATTAACAAGTAATCAGGCAGCATCACCATTTTTCTCTAGCTCCAATAAAGAAAGGTACTGGAGATTTGGAGGAAGAAATTGCTTCCACTGGAAGACAATAATTTAGAGCAAACCCAGAAGGCCAATCATAAATCAGAATCCTCTGTTTTCTACTTCAAAAAATAAAAGTTGCAATTACACAACTTAAATGTTTGAACTTCTTGATTTTGGCAAAAAAAAAAACCCAACTGAACACTCTTTACAGCTTTTACTTGCCTCGAGGCCAAGGTGTCTGTGACTGTGGAACACTGATGTCTCCCTAGGCTATAGAATCCTCCAAAGATGCTGTCTGGCCCCAGTCCAAACAGAAGAGAGTTGTTCTTTTTCTGACAGCAAGAAAAGGCAAATAGGAACTCTACTCTGCAAACACCAAATAGGGGACACAGTTCCTCAAATCCCAAACTTCAGGAGCTGACCGACTAAAAGAAAATGACCAAAAACCCCACAACCAAACACCCAAAACCCCAAACCAAAATAAAAATAAAAAGCAAAAGACATTATTTAAAAGGCATGTGCAGAGATGTATATTTAATCCACACTTATTTTAAGAGCCTGGGTGAACATACTGTCTTGAGGAGAAGTCAGACAGCTTTTTTAGAATGGTACCCTGCCCTAAAAAGTAAATTATTAAGAATAAGAGGAATAGGAGGCTTATTTCAGAAAGTGATGAAGTCCGAGGAACTAGACATTAACTGAAAAACAGTAACATTCTTCTTCAATATACATTCCTTATTATTTTAAAATAAAACCATCAGAAAAATGCACCCTGACAATATCTGTCACATATGGCGAGGCAGATGAGGAGGTCACAGTTGCCATCGCACTTGGAAGCACAAACTAGCAGTGAGTTGTATTCATTGCTTTCCATTTTTCCATGTGCTATTAGAGAGCATTCTTCAAATCTTTTGATTACCAGTGTGCAGGGAAAAATTTACTTGCTGGTACTCATTTACATCAGAGGTATATCCAGCATTTTCTATGTATAGCCAGTGCAGAACCGGGTTCCAGTTCATTTACAAAGTCATACAAAATTGTCAGCATTTCATGTTTGCAAATCAAGACTGCTCAGAACTTGCTAATATAAAAGTCTAAATAGCTTCCTGACTACTACAAACCCTGGATGAGAAGAAAAACAAAATATCATTTCTTAATATTAAAAAAAACAAAACAACAAACAAAACCAAATATATATGAGATGAATTTTAAAGTAGTTACTATCAACATCAACTTCTTTGCAGAAGAATTGAAATTTATCCAGACAACATGGAACATTCTGTAACTAATTGGTGGTCATCCTCCGGTGGCAATTTTTTACTTTCCTATATTTAGGTACAAAATAATCACTGTCTTTCATTATATCCCACAATAAAAACACATATTGATTTTTTTTTTTTCTGCATTGCTGTTTTGTGGGGTACATCCTAAGCTATATAAATATATATATATACACACACACTTCATTAAAACTTCTGCCACATGGGTTGAGTGCACCTGACTTCATCTAGTGCTGAATACAACAGTTCAACGTAAATTAATATGCAGATATTTATATATAGAAAGAATACAGATTCCCCCCTCAGAGGAACAATAATTAATTATTCTACAATTAATACAGATATTTAAATATTAAAAAAAATATGGATTTCCTCCCTCAGAGGAATAATAGTTAATTATTCCATAAATATTCACCTTGTGGTTGCCGACTTGGATGATATATCTGCAGATCAAATGGCTGAGCACTTGTTTTTTGTATTACACTGACATTTTGGCCAGTCCATTTATTGGCTTTTGCGAGGGTGTTGGTCCTCCAATCTGTCCAATATACTTCACTCCCATACAAAGAAACAGCAAAAGGGTGAGAAAGATATTCGTGACCCCGTATAATCTCTATCATGCTGGTTCCATCATACAATGCAGAATAAATGGCATCCGATCTACAAGACAACCCCAAATTTAAGATTATGTAGAAATGAAATAAAAATCACACAACCATTATGACATTGGGCAAAATGTGTAAAAAAACTTACTCTTACAGGGTGGTAAGACCAAAGAATGTTTGCAGTGCAATCATTAACTTCAGAGATGATTTAGTTAGTATTTTTAATTTAACTAGACTAACAATATGGAATACTGGCTTGCTCATATAATGCTTTAATTTACCTCCATGCTGTGAAAAATACAGCAGGAAATTCAGTTTCCTTTCAGAGGAACTTAAGAGAAAGAGTAGTGAACAAACTGGGGCCTTCCATGGATGAGTGTCAGGGAGGACATGTGGGAACTGCTCTCCAAGGCACAGGGAGCCAGGAGCCATGGATGATGCCAGAGCTGGCAGAGCCATCAAAGACATGAACACGCTGTCCATGTGCATGTCCAGGGCTCTTTCTGTCCATAATGTACATAACTACATTCCACTTACACTGCAGTTCCCATTTCTGCATGGAAGAATCAGGATTTATCCATGATAACAAGGATGCTGTCACCACTTTACCTGGCATCTGTCCACACTATCCTTTTCTCAAAGTGATCAACAGTCAGGCCGTTGGGCCAGGCTCCAGTATCCATATCCTTATATATGATCTTCCTTTCTGCTCCGCTCATGGAGGCGGATTCAATACGAGGAAAATTTGCATCCCAGTCCGTCCAAAACAGAATTCTGGCGAGAGGAAAAGGAAAATAAAAGGGACAGAAGAAAATATTAAAGCATGAAGAATAATCTGAAATTCTCTTATAAGACAACAGTTGGAAAACAGGTTCAAACATGGTTTAAATGACAGGACTAAACAAAGATCAATTTGGGAAACTATATAAATTCGTTTAAGTAATAGAGTATAATGGAGGAAATATATCATTATTAGTGTTAGAGCAATCACAAAAATAAAAAAGTTTTTTAAAAACTAGGAGTTTAATAGCAGTCCCTTTTTCATGTCCATTTATACAGTAGCAGCTTGTCTTGTCTTCCCTCTATAATTAGAAACCCAGCTCATTAAAAGGAATTATAATGAGAGTGTTTGAAAGCAATCCACAGATGAGAAGGATGGGGAGGGGAGAACGGGAAGAAAGGTGATTTGAGGTAGTAGGGATCAAGGAACAGGCTAAACCAGAGATTTTCATCTACTATTAGGAGTGTTCCAATGAAGACCTCTGGATTTTGGTATGTCACTAATGAATTTTATACAGATTAGACTTGCTAAGGAAACTTCTAAGATGTATTGTATGGTTGGCTCTCTCAGTTTTGTACCATCTCCAATGTTTTTTCCACGAAGGAGAACTTTTATCTGTATAACCAAAGAAGCATCTTTTTGTGACAGAACCAGCATCACCAAAAGGCCAGAAATACACTCTAGCTCTTCTTAGCTTATTGAATTTTCAACAAAATGCAAACTTTTCTTACTTGTTAAAGGAAAATAATGCCTTTGATAGGAAAACTTGTGGTTAGTTTTAAAGAGTTAATTGCAAAGAGCCAGACTGAAACAAAACTTTTGAGAAATGTTCATATTTCTCACTAAAAGCCCTTCAACCTTGACACACAGAGAGGTGAACAGGATGAGCCCAGTGGTGCTGTTTGCTTGTCTCAGTTCTCTGTGCAGACCTGGCAAAGTGTGTGTTTATCTATAGATATTTATTTTGAATACATCTGTACATGTGTGGACAGAGAACACCTGCTCAGCCTCACAGCCATGACAGCTTTGCCTCCACTGAGATACAGAATTTGTGCAGTCCCAACACAACCCTTTCCTTTGAATCAGTGTTTGGTTATTCATATTTATTTGTGAAAGGATTCAGGAGCTATTCCTGTCTATGTTTAAAGATTTTGCTCTTTCCTTACTTCTAACATAATGTAGCATCAATTGCTTCTAGCTTCTCAAAAGGCAGATTAAGCCTTCAGTTTCAGAAAGAATGGTGATTTGATTTTTTCTTTCCTCCCAAACATTTAATTCGAACAACTTCTCTGCCAATTTTTCTGCCAACGGGATGCCTCTTTTTAAAGATCTTTATAGATAAGCGATGCACTCTGTAAATAAGCTTTCCAGCATCTCAGTAGAGAGGGAGATATCTTTAATCATTAAAGCAGGTACATCCTAGTTCACAATTTAGGTCCCAGAATCTGGGGCCTTCATCAATTTTTATTTTTATCTTCACTGCTTTTCTCCTGAAACAAATATTCAGTGAAGACACAGGACAGATCATAGAAAGTTTCTAAACAAAATTAAATATCATAACTTTGCAAACTCATAATTAGTATTAACTTTGGCCACATTTAACCTGTGGTTGGTGGTTTGTTGCTTTTGTTGGTTTGTTTTTGGGGTTTTGTTTGTTTGTTTGTTTTGAGTTTCCCCCCTCCCCTCCCCAAATGAACAATAATTATGGGAAGAGAATGCAGCTATTGACTGTTATCTAATATCTGGTTTATAGAATATGCCTAATGAAAAGGCAGAAAAAATACTGACAGAAGCTGGCAAGCATTATCTCCACTTTAAAGATAATTTTTTATAACTCTTTTGACTCAGACAAAACACAGTAAGAGTAGATTGTTTATCACTCAAAATATACTTTCAAGAACTATTAAAATAACTTAGAAACTATAACTCAGCAAAAAAGGAGATGAAACAAGCCTCACACTTAAGGATCTGACTCTAAAATACTATACAACAAGAAAATGTAATGTTTTTATAATTACCCATATCTGGGATCCAAAGCAATAGCCCTTGGATGCTCCATAGCTCCAGCTATTAATGTTGTCCTCAAAGTGCCATCCAGTTTGGCTACTTCAATCTGGTCCAGATTGCTGTCTATCCAGTATATGTTTCCTGCAATCCAATCTACAGTGAGACCTTCAGGTGTGGCCAGGCCATGTTGTACTACAACCTCAATGGCACTAACACCTTAAAAAAAGAAGGAAGAAAACAAAGAAAACCAAAAAAAAAAAAAAAAACCAAAAGAAAAAGGAAAAAATATTCTTAAATACCTAATTTAGAGACTGGTATAGTGAACACAGACATACAAGTTTATCCTATGTTTTTGGAGTGAATTCTGGATTATTTCATGTCTAGTGGATGATAACACTTTGTTCCATGGGACATTTTTTTCTTTACAAGTGTGACAGGAAGCTGTAAATAAGTGCTTTTGGCAATTGTACAAATAAGCTTTGTTCCACAGTAATAGAATTTTTCAGCATCTCTGATGCTTTCGTAAGTCAAGGTCTGAAACTCTGAATAAAGGTCAGAGATCACATGCAGAGAGAGTAACAGGGAGAGACACACGTGTCCTAATTCCAGTGACCTCTTCTGCAGCTTGTGTGAAGGACATGCTCATGCTTTGCCCGCCAGGGTCAAGACATACACAACCAAACTCCTGCAGCTCTATTTCCCTCCTTTCTCAACCAGAAAAAGAGAAAACTGAAAGCCTGGAACCAGAAAGAGCCCTGTTTGGGGTTTGCCTTTCAGCTCGTGCAGGAATGAAAGCACTGGAACACACACTTCAACAAAGGACATTTCCTAGAAACTCTTTTGTATATATGGTGAGATTATATTGAGTTATAGGCCATCATTATGTCACCAGGGCAAAGAAAAAGTCTTTGTGCATGCCATAAAATTTTGAAGCAGAATCTTTCACCTAGTGAGAGGAGATAATTTATCAGACATCTGTGAAATTCTTATACTTTTTTAATAAGGTGAAGACAAACTGCAAAAAATGAAATAAATCAATATTGTACTCATTGCACTAGGAAGAAATATCAGCCCTTTGCATTTGCCATTTTCTTCCCCATATAGCCAATAGCAAAAGGAAACTTTTATTATCAAAGTCTTTTTCTGGCCTGACATCAAGTACAAACTAGAAATACACCTTTTCAAAAGCAGAATTCCACAATAAATTCTGTTTCTGTGAATGGCAGCTCAGTTACGACTGATCAGGTCTAACACCCTGTAACTGCAGTTGTCCTTACTGTTAAGAGAATAAAGATTAAACCCATACCTCCAGTATCAGAGAGCTTGCCTCTGTAAATTTTGTCCTCTACCACATCTGTCCAGTACAGCAAACTCTGACTGAAGTGAAAATCCAGGGCTATTGTGTTTCTCAAACCAGGAACTAAGAGGCTGTAGTCACGCTTGTGAAGATCAATTTTTCTGATCTCATGTCGAATAGAAAAAATTATGAAAGCCTCAAATGGATCTGGAAGCAGAAGATTATACATTTCAAAAGGATAATAAAAAAGATATTGTTACAAATTGATATAAATGACAAGAGGAAGGTGAGCAACAGAACACTTTATCTGGAGAAACAGCTGATTAAAACAATTCATCTTTTGATAAGGAGTCTTTCAATTACTTTTTCAGTCCAACAGACTTCTTAATTCTCCCTTCTAGCATTATCTTCGATCCCAAATAGAGATATTAAACACTGAATTTGGGAATATCAAACTCAACTATTGAACTGTATTTTGTAGCTCTAGCACAATGAGCTCCTAATTAGAGCTGTAAAAAGTCACATTATCAAATTTGAAATCTGCTTCTCAAAAGTGTCAGAAAAATTAAACCATTGTTTAATGGTTGTTTAATATTGTTTCAAAGGCCAATTAGCTGAAACAATTTACTAATATATAATGTACCTTTTGAATATACACTATACCTTGTGTTTTCAATTGAGGTGCTCAACCCCTCATGCCAAACTAACAAGCAAGAAAATGAACATTTTATGTGGTTATTGATACATGTCATCACAAATCCAGCTACCAATGACTTTCTCTTTCCTCTGTTAATCAATTAATGTAACATGATTTGTGCCAGGGAGTTTATATCAAATTATATATAAATATGTGTAAATACACTCTGCATTGCTCAACCATACTATGCAACTGATTTTTTTAATTACAGTTCTTACATGAATTAGGAAAGGTTTTTCAAGCAAGTAGCTGTGTTAATAAAACAAACAAGGAAGACAAAAATTGGACTCTACAAACTGTTGAATCAACTCAGTATATCCACTTTAATAAAGGTATTTTTTCACAGCAATCCTTTTTCGTAGGCAAATAGTTGATTTTTTTCCCCCCCATTTCTTCCTCCTAGAGTGAAACACAAATTATACTGGGAGGTTTGCTTTCCATACAGTTAAACATTTACATAAAAGACAGATTATTGGCAGTTTATGGCAATAGACAATATTCCTGCTTCTTCACTAAAATGAAGGTTCAAGGCTCCTGGGAAGGTCCAAGTCTCCCTCTTCGCGGGAGTGTCTGAAAATACTCAGTTTATCTCTTGCTCATTCACTGGAATACTACACAGCCTGTTCACTTCCTCCTGTAGCTCCTTCACGTGGGGACACAGCTCCTCTCCTCTTGATCCCCACTGCACACACAGCCCAAATGATCTGTGATGTTTGGAGCTCATCAGGTACCTCAGCAGAGCCGTGTTTCTGCTCTCGAAGCACTTGTTCCCAATCTGCCTTGAACTTTCCAAATCATCCTCCTATTTGTTAAAGCAACGAATGGCTTTCTGCAAAGCCAATTTTTCAAAGCTCTGCAGTGGCTAGATAATTTAATGCAGAACAGGATCAGTGACATTAGCAGCTATTTCACAAGTACCAGTTATCTGAACTTGAGAAACACTTTAATGGCACTTCCCAAATTCTGATAAATTGGCAGCTATTATGCATGAGACCACAGGCTACTGAGGTAGGTTTTTTTGGCAATTCCAGTGCATAAGAACTCAAGTCATGATCGTCACCAGCAGCTTCTTTTATATTTATCAGTAATTAACAGCACAATGGGAACAAAAAAGAAACCTAATAAATGTGTGCTGTGTTGGATGGGGTTTTTTCATTCAAAGTAGAGGAATTACAGCATAAGATAAATAACCTACGGTGCAAATTATCAAATACACTGATGAAAAGGATTAAAGCTCAATGGGATCTTGAAACAGGGTTTGTACTTGAAATAAATATGGCAAAATCCTTCCACTAGGCTTGGTTGACAACTGCCTACAATACTGTACCCTCCTCTGAACACAGCTCTTAAAAAGGAGTGAGAATTGATACAGAAATGCAAGAGGAAATGAGCAGGTGTTCCAAGAGGTCTGGAAAGCATGGCCCTGCCAGGGAAGAATGAACAATCTGGAACCGCTTAGTCTGACAGAATGGAATGAGATGATGAGTGGAAGCACACAAAATTCCCTAAAGACACAAAAGGCTTATGAATTAAAAATGGGAAAAATCCTGTTTGCTTTGTAAGTAACAAATAGGCCAAGGATTAAAGGCTTAAAATGGACCAGGAAGACTCAGAAAGGCCTGAAAAACAAAAATCTTGAGGAGAGTGAGGCAACAAAACATCTCACCCCTGGGAAACTTGGAGTTTAGCACTGAAGGTGTCTTGAAGGTCTTGGAAAGCAGATAAACCACAGCAGTATTAGCCAGCCTTTGATCTCCTTCCAACCTTACCATTCCATGGCTCTATAAAATGAGCTACATTATAACGAACTAGAATTTTCAGGCTCAATCAAATCCATTTAAAAAAAAAAAACAAACATGCTTCCATTACTGGATAAAACCAAAATTTGATGTCATTTTCCCATTTGGTTCCTTTTCTACAAACTGAGAGCAAATACTTTTTATTCTGCAAGCTGATTAAGAGTATTTTTGTAAAATCTCAAATCAATATGATGGTTATTGTTTACATTCATTACAGCTTTACGGAAAAGTAACTGTTAACAATTTATTAGAGAAAAATAATACATTTCTGTACTTTCTCATTTTATAAATTCATGAAAGTTTTTTACCATAAAGGTTAGTGTATAAAATATACATTACAAACAAAGTATGGACTACATGAAAAACTGTAAAAAAAAAACCCCCTCTGATAGAAGAAAACTGCCTAAACAATTCCATCAAAATGACTGCATATAAAGAATAATGCTTCACATTTTCCAGTGGGCTAAATTTAAAATTCTTTCTTGGGAAAAATTATAACTGAAGCCCATTTTTTGATTGAAGTTTACTTTAACAACGTCAGCACAGCAAGCAATCTACACTGTGCTTTCATGAAAATTACCTCAAAGAAAAACAATAACTTCATAAAGATTCTGAAAAAAAGCCTCCATTAAAAGTTTGACATTGCTCAGAGAGGATTGGACTATTCTCCCCTCCAGGTTAATATTGAAAGCTATCTGGAAATATTAACAAAATTAAATTTCAAACCAGGTAAAATTGATCAAACAGAGAGACACATCATCTTCTTTTCCAAATATATATACATATGAAGTGATACAACAGAGTTCCCAGAGCTTAGAAAAGGTTGACAGTCAATTTTAAACTACGCTAAATGTGTCTGAGTTCATCTAACATTTATTATACCAAATTCTGAAAGGTTGAATGTAAACATGAAATTTAAATATCTCTCAAGAACAGCATTTTTTTTTTTTTTTCTGAATGCTTATTATCATTTAAAAGAGCAAGTGCAATATATCAGCACAACTTATTTTGAAATGTGTTCCAAGAGAAACCAGGAACAAGAGTATGAAAACATATAATTTGTATTGACTTTCCATCTGAATAATGGAGCTCTGTAACATACTCTTAGTTCAATCAATACAAATTTAAATGTAAAAGAAACATTTAGTCTGTGGGAAGTCAGTAATGTAACAATGCCAGAACAGCAAAAAGCAAACGAGATGAAAACAAGAGACACGGAAAGTGAAGAAACTCTGAAGGAGAAAAAAACCCAACACTTAAAACCCTCAAAAAATGAAGACAACATAAGTAGAAATGAGAGACAACACGGGAAACTAAGAAAGGCATTGAAAGAGAAACCAGAAAGAAAAGAACTGCTCAATTCAAGCATTTTAGTTCTACATACTTATTAATCTGTAACTCACATTTTTCTGGCAGTTCATTAGATTCCTCTGACAAAAACTTTTTAATTCTTTTGTGCAATCAGGAAAAAAAAAAAGTCAAAATCACTTCCACTGCTTTTTCAGCATTCATGTTCCCATTCTAATGGACTCACAAATAAATGTTTTTACAATGTTCCGGGAATGTGCTGCACAGTAACTTTACATGTTACTGCTGTGTACTTGTGAAATGTTTGTCTATATATAGGAAGGTGCTATTTCAGACAGCAAAAAACCCCAATAGCTAAAGGGCAACGTTATCATTTTCTTCCTAGTAATTTTTTCTTCTTCTGGAAAACAGATTATTAGTTACTGTTCTAATAGAATACACACCTACTCCTGGTTCAGGGCATTTTAAATCACTATGGCTGTTCTAAGAATTACTTCATAACAACTGGTATTATTGAAATAGTAGTTTGGCATTTGGGGGACAGCTTATCATCATAAGGTCACTTTGACCTGTACTTGTAATAGAATTATATTAAAGTTTTTTTCTTTATTCTGAGTTTATTCAAGATCTTACGCCCAGAGACTTAAATGATATGGACATTTTGAGTCTCACAGATTCACAAATGGAACCAAAATTGTTCTCACTTTCCTAAAATGCCCTTCACACAGTCAACAACTGAACTATCAGAGGATCTCTCCTCCAGAGAACTTCTCGTGCCCTTTGAATTAAATAAACTGAGAAGGGCCAAGATGATTAGTGACTATAAAAGCACATGTCATATTTAATGTGGAAAAATTTTGTCACAGCTTTGATGGCATTAGGATAGTATGATTACAGTTTGTAAAGAAAGGTATCATTTTTCTTAATATCAGCTGACATCACGGGTCTCAGATCATATATTTAGTATTACATCCCTTGAAAAAATCTGGAAAAATCAATTTGTAACTTCAGATTCTCACCAACATCAGTAAACATTAAGCAGAAATATCTCATGGGCTTCAGAAAAACTGAGAAACTGTAGTATCACTTTTCTTATTTTAGAGCACAACTGACTGTATTTCACTTTTTTCCCCCCTTTAGTTTCCAAATATTAATCATTTCTTCTTGATTTAATTTAAAGTTAGTTTCAAGCTCTCCTCATATAAGTTACTAACACTATCTTAAATACTTTTCATCCTTTCATTTCTCTAACCCAGTAATAACGCACTTTTTAAAATTACTGAAAATGTCCATAATAAAGCAAATCATATTGATCAAAAATCATTGAAAACAAGACCAAAGCACTGTTATAAAGCAAGAACTCTAACATCAATCACCTGAGGAAATGGAGTGTAAGAATAAATAAAGAATATCTTAATCATATTTACTGAATTATGAAATACTAATAAGCAATAGACAAAGTAGAAGATATTTCTATTCAGAATTCCTACGACACTATCAAAGAATAAAGATAATATAGAATAAAATTATCAAAGAATCCTAAACTGAAATTACGAAAATGTAGACAGCAAAGTCAACACTATTTTTAAGTCTGTTCAGGGGAGGTAAAGATGTGATGACAGTTTATATTGCACACACACGTTTCTATTTTACACCCAACACTGCATTTGAAAAACACACCCCTAACATAGTTTCTAAATTGTGCTTCAGTACTTATCAATGGTGAACAACAAGGGGAACACACTCCCCTCTTCTCTTTTGGCTCATGTTGGTTTTCTTCTTGATTAGCGGGCTGAACAGGCTCTTACTGATGTCAAAAAACAAGTACCAGAATGTCTCAGGGGAAAACAAATAGCTTAAATCTTGAATGCTAACAGGCAGCATGTAATTTCTCATTCAAAATTAACCTTCTGGATCCTCAACCAATAGTGATCAATATCATGATGTCACAGATTGATCTATTTCTTAAAAATACATAGTAAATTTCACTATATTGCATGTGTGTGTCTGTGTGTATCCCATACATATCAAATACACATGAAAAACGATAAAACTTCAAATGGTATTAACATTCCTAGAAATATTTGTTATTAACATTTTTAGGTTATCAACAACCCAATATTTCAATACCCCTTTGTCCATCAAGAATAGGGACAGTTTTAATGACTTCTTAATTTTCCATCAGACCCACATTTGGATAATCCCAGTCTGTATTTCTTATATAGGAAAAAAAAAAAAAGTGAAATAAACTCTCAGTAAACGGCCATAACAGCTATTAACATCCTGAATACTGAACATACACCGAATTTCAACTCACCAGTACTGACACAACTTTCTCCATCCTTACTGAGCTTCCAGCCTTCGTAACACGAGCACTTGACAGTGTTTTTGTGCTGTTCACAAACTTGGCTACACTTCAGGTGCTTGGTACAGTAATCCATAATCTCACAGGTTTTGTTGTCTACACCAAGATTGAATCCTGCAGGGCAGGAGCACACAATTCTTCCTCCAGGAACCACAGAGCACTGATGGCTACATCCACCATTGTTAAGTGAACATTCATCTGAAATAACACGGAAATAAACATAATTAAGGGTTGCAAGGGCTGTCAGTTATATTGTGTATTCTTAAAGTCAATTTAAACACCTCGAAAGGCCTCCAAGAAGCACAAACAAAATTTTATATTTCTAAACCAGATTTCTATACTTATTTATAAAATTATCTGATGTGTAAACATTCATCAGGGTAGCTTTACTGCAACCTTTCAAGATTTGAGCGTGGCTCAGTGTCCAAGTGGTGATCCTAGGGAGCCAGTGCTGGGATTGCCACTGCTTGACACCTTTATCAGGGACATGGGCAGTGGGGTTGAGTGCACCCTCAGCAAGTTTGCTGATGAGACAGAGTCATGGGGTTGATGCAGCAGGGAAAAGATGCCATCCAGAGGGACCTTGACAGGCTTCAAAGGTGGGGCCTGTGTGAACCTCTATAAATTCAACAAGGACCTGCACTGGGTCAGGGCAATCCCAGGCACAAATACCGGAGAGGGACTTTGGACAAGTGTCTGGAGTGCCAGGACAAGGGGGAACGGCTTCAAATTGACAGAGGGCAGGGTTAGATTGAGATGATGAAGGACTTTTTTACTCTGAGGGTGGTGAGGCTCTGGCACAGGTTGCCCAGGAAAGTTGTGGATTCCCCGTCCCTGGAAGTGTCCAAAGCCATGTTGAATGGGGTTTGGAGCAATTTGGGATAGTGGAAGGTGTCCCTGCCCATGGTAGGGGGCTGGAATGACACGACCTTTAAGGTGCATTCCAACCCAAACCATTCTATGGTAAGAACTCAAGCTTTTGTAGCTGGAGAGAACTGCAAATGAGCTTAAATCCTTTCCTACATACCAATGCCTTCTAAATTGTTTACCTCAAGAAGTATTTTAAGGGGTTTAAAGATTAAAGACTTGCCTAAGGAACTAGGTTTTCCCTTATTTGAAGAAAACTAC
The DNA here is from genome assembly GCA_013397565.1 of Ptilonorhynchus violaceus. Taxonomy (NCBI): domain Eukaryota; kingdom Metazoa; phylum Chordata; class Aves; order Passeriformes; family Ptilonorhynchidae; genus Ptilonorhynchus; species Ptilonorhynchus violaceus. Next base: position 2,375,460 of record VZRJ01001411.1, on the reverse strand, counting down.
TACTTCAAGCATAAACTCATTATTTTAAATAAACAAAAATCCTCACATAGGCTATAGTGATAAAATTTCAGCACAATTAACACGAGAACCTTTTTTTATCCAACAGGAATTATTGCAACAGACAATGCCATGAATAACCAGAAAAATGTGACTAAAAGAAGTACCACAAAGATCGCCTTCATCAGATCCATCAGGACAATCTCTTCTCCCATTGCAGAGCTTCTCAGGCTGTAGGCAGATGGAGGTATCATTAGCACAAGGGTATTTTGGTGGTCCACACAAATAGCCCTCGCAATTATCCTCATCAGACTGATCCTCACAATCAATATCGCCATCACAAAGCCACGCTTTGCTAATGCATCTCCCTTGGGGAAAAGAGACAATAAACACAGGAAATCAGACTGGAAGCAAACTTTAGGAATAAAAAAAAAAAACCACCTTCAGTAACAACATATAGATTTTTTTCTCCTTTTTTTTTTATTATGCTTTTCTTTTAATAGTACTTTCCTCTTTGATAAGCAGAAAGAAACCAACTTGTACTTATACTCTGAAGCATCATCCACAACACTGTTGACAGTCTAATTTTCCAAACAACAGCACTCCTACTTGTTTCTGTGCTGAACAAAACTGCATACAGGCAGGACACATCCTCACAATCTGTTAAATATACCAAATGATACTAAAATGTTTTAATTATTTCTCATTTCCACTTTTCTTCATCCCTCTTCTTTTATCTTCTACTCCAACAGCCCTCCATAGGAGTAATGTTTCAATATATGACTTAATTAGGCTTTGAGAAGCAAAAATCTTTCTGGGAAGGATACAAAACACATTCCCCAGTTATGTCAGATAAATGATCAGCTTTTAGGAAAAATAACTACCTCAAGTGAAATGTCTTACATTATTTCAGTTTTGTCAAACCAGAGTTCAGATTACCTCTCAAAAACAGAAAAAAAATTGTGCTGACCATCAATGTTTAGAGATGCAAGACAGCCTCTTGATTAAAAAAAGGGGTTTTAATCTTTAAAAAACATACAGGTATTAAAATAGAATCAACAAAGCCAGGGATTTTAATACGTGAGAAAGAGCCAAGATTGTAAATGCTGCCACTTAGAGGTGTGTGTGCTCCTTTGCCAAGCTATTTTTCAGCTTTTAGGCATAAACTTGCTACCTACAACCAGGAGGGGCTACTTATAAATTTTGATAACACGTAGACTGAACAGAAATGTCATGTACTTTATTTTCCAGTTAACAAAGAGAGAACAGACAGAACCATGCATTATGAAGCTGATCTAGAACCACTTTTTTTGCCTATAAATTCATTAATGCAGAAAAAAATCAATTGGAATGGGAAAGAAGGTCCTGGAAACGTTTTGTTCCATTGACAGCAATTCTGGTGGATGCCCAGGGACTGACTAACAATGCCTGAAACTCATAAATTCAAACCTGCTCAGCATGAACTGATGTGACTCTCTGCCCACCCTTCCCAGTTTGTACAGTATCAGATTTCAATGTCCCTTAATGGAAATATTTGTTGAAGATTAGTTTCGTTTGACATTTTAGTCTTCTTTTGATGCAAAAAATGCAGATGTCCTCATAGAAAGTCAATGGGATAAAAGACAGTGAAACAATCACTGAATACTGAAAAAAAAAATGATTTGCAGCACTCATGAGGCAAATGTGAAACTTTTCACTTTTCGTGAAGAAAAGCAAGAAGTGAAACTTCAGGATCACACTACATTGACTGTGGGTTTAAACAACTGAACATCATTTCACCAGTGAAAAATCCCCCTGAAAACAAACAGGGAGGGGTGTCAATTAGAACAAAAAGGTTCCACCCTTTTCTTTAGTGGCCAAAGTCCCAAATATCCCCTACTGAAAAGACAGAATTGCACAGACACAAGGAAACAAAATTGTAACCATGATACGTACGCAGTTTATGATTACATGCAATCACAAGTGTTTCAAAAAAGTGTTCCTATTCTTTATTATCTTGAATGATCATTGATTTTATATATTATTGCAGCACAGCAGTAGAATGCAAGCTAATGGAAAATACCAACATCAACCAAACCAACCATAACCCAAAGTAAATTGAAGTTGCTTCCAGTAGAGCTCCTAATCTGTTATTTTAATCTTTTATGCATTCAAATGTTTACAGAGAAAATCAGTTTTCCTGCCTTTCTTGTACCTTAGTGAAGATATGTTTTATAATGAAAGATTCATCTTTCATTATGATAGATATGACATGTTCTTAAGTAGAATATACTTTCAAGGAATTAATCTTTGCCAAAAATTCTAAAGAGATGGCCTTAATGAAATATTATGACTGTCTTGAAATCATTACTTAAAATTCGCTGAAGTATTTTTGCTTTATTGCCCCTTAGTGAAACTCACATTTCTGGCTTCCAGGAACCTTTTTAGTAAAACTCCATCATAAATTAATTGCCTCAATGGATATATCTGCCCTTTTCCATAGCTCTTTTGTGTAACACAGAAGAAATATGTGTAACACAGTGGAACAGAAGGTCTGAAGCAACAAGTGTGTGGGAAAGCCTGATCCAAGTGCTACTCCAACATTTTTTATTTCCCACAAATATTATCAAGTGCGACAGATTAACTATTTATAAACCCAATCAGTCTTTGTGGGGATACTGAGCCCAGGAGGTTTTTAGACCAATTAAATATTGAACCATAGGAAAACTACTTTGGTGGAGTATTAATTGCACTGTTTCCTCTTACAGTTAATTCTTATTGCCTAGAGCTGTAATGCCTTCCTAACCTATAGAACAGACTCAATCTCATTCCCATCGACATAAAAAAATATTCCAATCTGACACATTTAACAAAATAATGTGATGATCAATGATCTCACTTGAACTGTAGAACACACCTGGGACTTAGACTGAACAGCATTGTTTCAAAAACATTGTCATTTCTCGTATTTAAAGCTTTTAGTAGAAAGCTTTATGTAGAAAGCAAATGTTTATAAATGACACCTGGATGAGACTGGAGAAACAAAAAAGGGCCTAAAGAAGATAGCTGTTACCACAGAAAACAATGGTACCCTGAACTGAGGATAAAAATACAGTATTGGAACCACACACACAACTTCCTAGTTTTCTGTGGTGGCTTCTTTTTATTTACATTTTTAATGTCAACTGAATCCACCCCTACAGACAGAAACATCATCATTCTGAACCATCATTGCATCAAAGAATACTGTACAGTAGTTGTACAAGACATACAGCTCTCAAGAGCTAAAAACATGAGGAGACAGAGCAGGCAGGAAACAAGTGGAAGCAACATTGGCAAAGCCACCTTATGATTGATTCCCTTTGAAGTCCTCCCCATCTCATTGTTATGTTCATACTAAATCTCCTCTTTCAAAACAACTTTCATGCTGTAACTCTCCACATAACCTCTTCTCCTCTTCAACCCTCAGAGGATCTGTAGGGCAGCCCTACCAATTTCCTCATCATGTTTATTCTTCCAGTATCGCTGTGAGGAGAAGATTTGATTTCGTCCATGCACATTCCTTGTCTTCCATTCCAAATAAATACTACTTCTTTCCTCATCTTTTTTCCCCCCTCTAATATATTATTAATATTAAAAAAAATGTATCAAATAATAGCCCCACAGGGTAGCATTAGAAATAGTAGGGTAACATTAATTACTATTTGAAAAAATATAAAGAAGAGTAAATATAACAAATAAACATCACTGTTCAGACCTACTGCTTTACTAAACTGAAGTATTCATGGCTCTTTTGCATTTGTCATCACAGAAGTACTTTATTATGATCATTTGAGTAATTAGATGACATTTTAAGTGAGATTGCACAGATTATGCTCTTGGTGTAGCACTACTAACTGAAAAGGAGGGAGATGGAATAAAAAGGATAGATTTATGTAGTACATAAAATGAGTTGAAGTACGTGTCTGTAATAATTTTTGGAGGACAGAATCAGAATTCAAAATAGAAAGTTGAATCTTAGTACAATTTTAATTAGTCTAGTCTAATTTAGAAGAAGCCTAATCTAATTTAAAAACAGAAAATAATTGGCTAGAAGCAGCCCAAGAGTAGTCAATCTCAATCAGGTAATCGTTGCATCTCATATCCTACTGCTGTGCAACCTCCAGTATATTTTTCATCACATATCACTACAACAACTATGGGATGGTTTTGAAAAAAATTTAAAAAACAATTCTGAAATCTGGTAGCTCAAATACCCTGCAGCTTTTGGGCTGACTTTGGATACAGCAGCTCAAGAACTGCCTGGGTCAGAGAGTTCCAGAGAGACCAACAAAAATACTAAAGGTGTAAAAACATAAAACAAAAATGGGAGACAGGCAAGGGGAGAAATAAAAGTATTTGTTTATTCAATAAATAATGTTGTTAAAGAGACATATGGCAGAGGTCATTCAATATCCAAAATAGTCAGATGACTTGTTAGAAAATAATGTTCAACTACCAGAGGCAAATTCCATCTACGTAAGTTATAGAATACCCTCTGCCATACATTCTTAACTGAATATTGGAGAAGGAGCTGGGCACAATGGGTTCTTGAGATTTAAGCAGAAAAATCCCTTTTGGCTGAATGCTGACAAATTCTGTTGTTGCAGCACGGCACTCATGCCTGTGGCATTGTGGCACATTAACCAAAGCCACAAAGGCCACAGTAAGGAAGGAGCTTGCAGCTACTATTTACAGACATAAAATGAAAAAAAAAAGGCAAAAAATGGGCAGTAACATCTCACTATTACTCTTCTCACCAACTGCCATTTCCCTCCCAAAGTATTGGCTGTTTCAGCTCCCTCCATCAATGTGTTCCTACACAGACCCACCACATTCTGTATCAGATTTCACCATCCAGCAACCACTAAGGGGAGAATTAGCCAATACCTTCTTATGTGAACAGCTGTCGTAAATGTGGGAGCCAGACAGCATTATTCCTTTAGAAAAATGCACAGAGAAAATTACATTTCTTCTGAAACATTACAATAACTATTTCTCATAAACCCATTATTACTCCTTTGTCCAAACCACATGGAACAAACTGAAAAGTAGCTGAACAAAAATTTGCCTTTGCTGCTTTCAGCTACAGGGCATTACCAATATGACTCCCCCACAACAGCAGTTTTGCTCCTTCCAGACTGATGGAAGGAAAATTGTGAAAGAAAAAAAAATTCTGACTGAAACTGTCACAGCTGATTGCTTGAGTGGTGTCTCCACACAACTAACAAGCACAACTGCATTGTCCTCCAAATCAAAGCCATATACCCTTGAATTTTTACAAATGTTTGCTGAAAATGCTTTTTTTTGGCTATTTCTATGAGGCAGCTAGAGACGTAATCCTTCACCCTGTAAAGCGAGATAGTGCCCTGCTTACACATGACTGCAAACATAGGGAAGTGTATAACCAGACAATGCAGTTTGGACTGTGGACTTGCAAAAGTGGTCCCAGCTCTCTTTTGAAAAGAGAAGTCATTCAGGCAATTATGCTGAAATTAAATACTTGCTATTTCCTGTTATTATGGCAGCTGTATTTGGAAAATTTTAACTTACCACCAGAAAAGGTTTTCCATTCTCTGCATCTAAAATCATTCAGGATAAGTAAGAAACCAAAGCCTGGCCTAACAAGCAAGTGTTCCCAAAAGATCATAAAGCCTAATAACTAAAATCCACATTCCATCTTGTATTCCACACTGCCTCTAACCTAGCTCTCTGCTTTCTCTTAACTAAAGTAGTAACATCTTATCAGCTTTCCAAAAGAAATGGATGAAAATAAACCTTATCTATTGAGATTTCACATTTCTTCCCTCTCATCACTCCACTTTAGCCACTTGGATTGGTATTACCTTTTCCCCATTTAGGCACTAGGAAAAAACACAGGATCAGGAAGAAGTGTAGTGCCTGTGCCAGGGTTTCTATCAGTCTGTTTCCAGAAACAGACCTCTTTGTTAGAAGTGAACAATTCCTTTTTACTTATAGAAACTATTTCATTTAACAGCTAATAACTCTACAGATTTTTGTGGAAACAGTAAGAGCACAACAGGAAATACTTTATTTATACACAATTCAGCATTTCATATTTATTTATCCAGACATTATGATTTCTATAACTTTAAAATCCAAGTAACAGCAAGCTGCTTTTGGAGAGAGATCACATAACTAATCTACAATATCTATCCTGTTTAGCTCTAACACAGGCATTAAAATGGGTTCTCCCCTCCTGTAGTAATTATAGTTGCCTAGTGGCAACAATATTACTACTTCTTATAGCCTTAATTAAATATTCCTGTGAAAGTTATTTCACCTGTAATATTTCATTAAGCTTTTATAAAAATTACAAAAAATTAAATACAATGCTGACATATACTAATTTCTTCCTTGACTTTCCCTTAAAATATGTTCCATCTAAACATTATTTTGCAAAATACTCTCATGTAATGATTGCCATATTCTTTTCACATCTTTCAGTGAAGTATAATTAGAGAAAAAAATTGATTTTAAACATTCTCAAAGGATGTACTTTTCTTCTCATACTGCACTTCAAATTTCTACTGGTGTAGTTCTAATTTTTTGAAGTGTCCTAGCTAATGACCATTTTATTGGTAATTACCATTTTATTCAACATACTTCTAGGGCCAAAAGTGGAAAATAGAAGAAAATACCTGAACTTTGGAGTACTGTTAAATGCTATATTTAAATATTTGGTTTGATGTACTATCATAGAGAATGGCTTCAGCTGCAAGTAATCTCTGAACTCATCCGTTTTATATTGCAAATCAGAAAACAGGGCATGTAAATTAATATTATTTTCCTGGTGTGAGCACAATAAGCAACCTCACCTCAATATTAAACATTAAAAGCATTAATTAAAGAGTAGATGGGTTATCAAACAACACGCACACCGAATAAATGAGAGGGAAGTGCATCTGCAGGCACATACCTGTACTCCTGCAGGAGAACTTTGTTTTCTCATCACACACTCGAATGGTTCCGTTGCAGCCTTTCTCATCGCTCCCGTCCTCGCAGTCCTTTTCCCCGTCACAGCGCCACAACTCAGGGACGCAGTTCCCGTCGGGACTGCACTGAAATTCCCGCCCGCTGCACCTTCCAGGAGAGGGAGTTTCTTAGAAAAATAAGAATTACATTGAAGAATTTGCTCACGTGAGTTTTTTTCCATTCCAAGTGTACACTGACTTAGAATCCTCTTCCTAACCAAAGCCAAAATCAGAGTACCCAGGTGTAACACTTAACCCACCCTATTCCATCCTAACTCATCACTCCAACACAAGCTTACTTTCTTATCCTGCTCACTTCCTTCACTCCCCCCTCCACCACAGGCTCAAGGAAAACAACGATTTTCTTTTATTTTTTCACATCTGTCAGACAGGAATGAGTTTGGAAATACAGGAAAGACCAAGGCTGATGAAGGTTTCCCAGTGCTTCACAACCTCTGTGCTTAATCCTCAAGCTGGTTTCCCTCTTCCTTCCTCATTCTCCTCTTTTACCCAAAAAGGTCCATCTCCCAGTTCACAACACCTGAAAGGTCACACCTTTGCTCTAATCCAGGCCCAACCTGCCTGGCTTGTGCTGTTACTGGCAGAGCAGTCGTAGCTGTTCCAAATTCCACAGCAAGGAGTTTTACTCAGTGCAGCTCTGGAATCAGTGCTGACTGCTTCAAAGAATAATTACTATGTGATTTTAATTATTCATCACATACATAGCTCTCTAAGTATTTTCTAGCTTATGACCTTTTCAATTTTATTCCTGCTTTTCTTTTCCCAAACTATTACCACTGTATTTTTATTATTTAATAACATACTAACAACAATAACATTAACTTTAAAGTAATGGCACACTTATACTTTCCTGCTTTCCTGCTTGTACCAAATAGCATTATTTGAATAAATTCTTATAGCACTGTTTATAAATATACATTTTATTTTATTTAACACTGCCATGTAGGGTTTTTATCTAAATAATCTACATTCTTGTATTCTATTGTAAAAAGTTAGAGTGAGGTTTTAAGATTCAAGATGGAAATGAACAGGGGTAATAGTGGGTGGTTCAGTTCCAGACCAATCATTTTGATAGAGTTAAATAAAAATAATTTTTGTGAATACATAAGAATTAAGGACTTCACTCATGCTGGCATTCTGATACTTCATCTGTTTGTACAAGGTCTGCAACTAGATTTAGAATATAAACTGATGAAAAGGGACAATAGCATTGTGTACAATTACTTTGTTGTAGAAAAATCATTATGAGAAAAATATGAAAGATATTCCCTCATTCTGATCTGATGATTCTTTACCCTTTGCTAAAAGCATCCTTTCCTTCTCTGTCCACCCAAATAAATACAAGGCATGGCATTTAAATGGGACTGTAGTTTGTTAAGATGCTTTTGTGTAAAAAACCTGACAAACTCAAAAACTTGAATCACACAAATATGAGAGTATTACTGTTCCACTGCATTAAAAAAAAAGAAAATATCAATAATAATTTAAGGAATGCTTCTTGCTGTCTCTTCACCTAGACAGCACACATCTCTGTAATAAGACAAACATCATATCTAGCATAATTCAGTAAAGTAAAACTGTAAAACTTATCTCAGTGTAATACCCATTCTGTTCTCAAATACATTCCTCTTCCATGATACAATTCTGTGTTATCATATTGCACTTGACATATTTCCCATTCCTTTACCAAGGTTAAAAGCATCTTCTCTTTTTCCATTGGCTGAAGGTCAGGTATTTATAACAAATTATTCTCTGTGTTTATAACTATTAAAAAGTGAGAAGGAAAAAAAAAAAAAAAATCTAACCTTCCCTGCTGCAGTTTGTTCTGGTTTCATCACTGAAATCTCCACAGTCATTGTCACCATCACATGCCCAGTGACTCGGGATACATCTGCCATTCTGACACCTGAATTGGTCAGCAGAACACGAGTGGATGCAGCCCAGCTCATCACTTCCATCACCACAGTCGTCATCTGCAAATGTTAATATTTTAAAATATTTTAAAATATAAAATATCTGAATAAAATAAGGAGGGGAAAATATTTCCAGAAAGGCATGAGAAAATAAAAAGTGTAGTAATAAAGTAGTATGTTTACTGCCCACAGGCATGTGGTCAAATTATTTCTAATGCAAGTCAGACCTTAAATCTTATTTACCAACAGCACTCAACTCCGTCATTGTGGATAGTCTAACCTCTTAGTTATTCAACCAGAGACACCAGTAAGCATGAGAAGGCTGTGGATTTTCCTAATTTCTTTAGCTGTGTGTAAGGCTACGCAGGCTTCCAAACATAGTGGGCTCACTTTATTCTCTGTGATAACTTAATAAAGTTAATCACAGACACAAACAGCTTCATATAAACCAAAATGAAAACCTGATGAATTTCTTTTCAATAGCATTAAACTTTGTTTCCATGTGTTTACAACAGGGCAAAGTGGAGAAAGCTCGTAAATAATCCTGGACTGAATCTCCTCATTACTCTAATGTTGTAGTCATTACAACAGTCTTAAGGCAATTCCCGTAATTTGATCGTGGTCATCAAGAGAGCAACAAGATAAATATGTTAGGGAAACTCTAAAGGGTCTCCAAACACAGAATTTCAGTCAGCACAGTGTGATAATTTCGGGAATTTGTCCATTTACAGCTACAAATTCCTGTCGGACAAATAAAATTATAGTAACCTCAAATGCTTTGGACCAACCCAATGTTATTAAGACTGGAGTGACATCACTCCCACACCACAAGCTCTGAGAGGAGATTCATTTTAACCTTCAAATATGTACTCTTTCAGCCAAAAGAACTAAATGCATTGTAAAGTCTTCCTGGCCTTCACTCTTGAGGGATGCTATTTATTTAATTGAACTTATCCAGAAACAACAAAAAATCAGACATATTGGTTGCTGGAACTATGTTGTTTTCTAAAAACAGAAAATAGTTATATAATAAATAATTTGCTTTTCTTTTTTTAATAATGAATCATCATACTTCATTCCACATAATATAGTATTTGTAACTATTACAATATCCAATATCTCATTCCTTATATGAAGCTTCAATGTTGCTGATTTTTAGGTCAGGTCAGTAATTTAAAAATGATTTATTTATTCTCTGACCACTTACGAGCCAAACTGACAATATGAGTCTCAGAAAAAAAGAGTATCAAAGCAATATTTATGTAATACCCCTCATATTCATTTCAGATAAAAAGGACTTGATACTTGCCTGAATCACAGAGCCATTTGCTGCTAATGCATCTCCCATTTCTGCAGATAAATTGAGTTAGTGGCTCACATGTTGGGAATTCTGTGAAAGTGTTCAAAAAGAAAAAAAACTATTAACATCCTCTTCAGTAATGTTCTTCCACCTTCCTATATGCATAAATTACACAAGTTTGTTGTATCAAACACTTGCATCTTCCAGGTGCTTAATCTGGAGAGGAGGAAAATATGAGAACCCAAAAAAAAGAGGATAAAAATGCTTTAAATTGTAAATACTAGCCCAAACATCCTATCCTTCCTCAACATGGATGACTAAAATACATCACTCTGTGAAAAATGGCGTGGTCCTATATTCCCATCAGAGCAGGGCTGTTTTTCCCAGTAACCATGCTAATATTGATGACTGATACAAACAGCATTTTCCATGAGCTTATTTACATAAGAGTTCTCCAGCTGCGATAGCGCTGCCAGCAAGAGACAGGAAACGGAGCACCACGAAAGGAGAAGGTTAACGACCACGATAAAGAACAGCCAAGAAATAAAGTTAAAAATAAACTCTACGCTGGCACAGTAAAATCCAAAATTAAAATGTCAGTCTTTACAAACAATTCCTCCAAGCATTCCGGTAAAGTAGCAGAAATCTGAGACAATATCATTCATAGAGAATCAGATGAACACAGATACTTGTTTTTATAACTATCAAATATGCTTCTGCATATAGTAACTTAAATATTGCCTGAATTTTTTCAGGCTTCTTTTTCTTCTAAAGCCATCGGCATAGGCAGGCGTGTGTGGTTGTTATTAACCTGCTAAACAGGATTTGGAAAATACTGGAGAGTTTTTCTAAATTTTTAAAACATGCCACATAAAAGTAAAGACAAATGAAGTTGCTTTTTGGTTTTTACTGAAGCTCGGATTGTTTTGTCTTAAAAAGAGTCATGCATGAAGCACTAAACCAAACCAGCTGCATCAAATAGTAAATTTAAAATAAAGTTAATTTTTATTTAAAAAATAAATAGAGATCACCAAGAACTTCATTGGACAGAGGTGATTATCCTGCTTCAAACCAAAAAAGGGTGGGAAGAAGAGTTACCATTGATAACTACATTTTGTTAATTACTCGTAGAAAGTTTTGGATTTTGCTTTTTTTTTTCCCCCCTCTCTTTGTTAAATAAACAAAAGCTGTTTTCCTTGGAGGAACACAGTGACAACAAAAATGTGTTCCAAGAAAAATAATGGAAGTGTGGAACTACAATAATGTTTAGCCACAAAATATATGCCTTATGTGCTTCAAGCAAAGCTGAAAGCAATTTTTAATTTTGCTTTCTCAAACAATTTTTGCACAAATTTAACTCGTGGAATAAATGTAATTTCCCCCTTTTCCATACATGAATGCCTCCATGAGTTCATTTTATATTCATCTGCCTACCCAAGACCTGTATAAAGGGACAGAAACTAATTAAAATCAATTGTGATCATCCTCAGCACCACTATCAGCCATTTCATGATTCCCAGCCCACCACAGCATTTTCAAGAATGCTTTGTGGCGTTTGCCTTCACCACCACCCACAGCTCCTGCTCTCATCCTAGAGGACACAACACATCCCCTCTTTGTCCCTAGCGTCTCTCCAGCACTCCTTTCTTTTCCTATTTTCCAGCAAAGAGATGCACATCCTGGAGCTGATCCACAGCCAGCCCAATCCTGACTGCCCTGAAGACAGAGAAACCAAGGCAGGTGACCCTTGAGCTCCCAGTGAAGTCCCTCCACAGTGCAGACACCAATCTCATTTCTCCCTGACATCCTTGCAGATAAAAGAATAATTTTAATCTGTTTCATAGAAGGAAGTGTATCCCACTACACAGAACAGGTAAATAAACGCCTTTAGGATGCCCATCAATGATCAAATTCTAAGGCAGAATGAAAAACGAAATATTTGACACATTTGAACGGCCCCAGTGCTCGAGGATGATGAAACAAGATTCTAAAACACGAAACATATGCAAAGTTTGGCTAAACAGGAAAACAGACAGTGAAATAAATCCTGATTAAAAGATCTGAAGAAATATTCCAGATTAGCTGAGAGATTAGTAAACAAAACCTATGGGAAGGAATTACAGAGGTGCCAGTAACATCTGTGTGTTGCTGACAGGCCTGAGAACACAAGGTACAGGCAGAGAAAGTGTTCTAGCACTGAGAGCCAATGCTGTGCCATCATGTCAAGTGTTAGAACTTTAGAGACTGTGAAATACAAGTCCACTGGGATCACTTATCCTACCTCTGTACACAACTAAACTTATTTGATTTGAAGCATGGTAATTAGTAGTCTACCTTAATAATATTATCAGTTTTACTCATGTAATGACTTTATTTTATGCTCCATCCCTGCAAGTGCTCAAAGCCAGGTTGGATGGAGCTCTGAGCAACCTGGTCTAGTGGGATTGGAACAAAATGGTCTTTAAGGTCCTTTCCAACCCAACCCATTCTGTGTATCTACATTGCAATACATCACACCCTGTGATTCTACATTTGCAGACAGCAATTGACCCTTGTGCTCTCAGACTCACAGCAGTTACCAGTGCCCTGCAAAACAAATGACTATTAAAATCCTTAATTGTTTGGAAGGAGCTGATTAGAGAGAGCACACCCCTCTCTGCAGTATCTCAGCGAAGCAGCAGTCAGCACAGCTGCTGATACTCTCTCACGATATAACCACGAAATAATTTCATTTTTTTTCTCTAAAAAATACAACATCAAAGTATCCTTCTGTTGAGGCTTGAAACAGGCTGGTTTTATTGACATCTAGAATATGCTGAGGGGGCCCACGTGGAGAGGAATGTGGCAGAGATAAAGAATAATTTTTGAGGGTGACGGCGTTTGATAACGGGCTGTAAATTAAGAAGTGTTGATTGATCTGCATATTTGGTATTGTAGTTAAAAACTCATTAATAGAAAATGCTGCATTTGCTTTGGGTTTATTTATTAATCAAATACATTCTATTTGCCATTTCAGAAATAATAATTTCAGTTTAGTTCACATGAAAAGAGGTCTTTATATGTTTTATTTTTCACAGAATAATTGTACTTTTTCACCCCAGAAAGAAAAATCTCCTTACCGCAGGATGTCATTTCGTCGGTCCCATCTCCACAATCATCCTCTCTGTCACACAGCCACGATGTTGGAATACAGCGTCCATTCCCACAAGAAAATTGATTAACCTGACAAGTTCTTGCTGTCAAGACAAAACACTCCACAAATACAAGGGAAATGGACTAAATCTGCCAGGTCTCTTGGTGCGTGTCTGGTTGTAGAAGCTGCACCCTTCCCCTGCTCTGACCAAACATAGTTCACCTCCTTTGATCTCAGAGAAAACTGAGGTCATCTGCAGGGCTGTGCTCGACCTCTGTTGTGTGGAATTCCTAATGGTTTCTTCCTCACAAAAAAAAAAACCCCATGAAGTTTTATATGTAATTTTGCAAAACTGGGTGGTAGAAGAACATTAATGTGGGGTAAAATAACACTAATGCTTGAAACGAACAAAAATCAGGGCATAAAAATGTCTACCAATTGAAATATTAACAAATTGTATTCCATAACATGAACAATGATCTTGTGAAATGCCTTTTTACACAGGAAAATGGCAATTAGCTTGTGTGTGATGTGCCTGGCCTCACTGCTCTTAGAATCTTTGCCTTTGCAAACACTTAACTGTAATCATCCATTAAAGGAATCAATGCATGTCTTTCTTCTGAAGAAATGAGGATCACTAAAAGAATTCATGCCATGTAACTCCATAAATTACTTTGAAAGCTGATGAATAGTAAAATTCTGCTAAAAAGCTAACAGACAAAGCTGTCATTACTTATAATTTTGTTTATTTAAAATGTGAACCCATAACGATGCAAATGATAGCAACACAGATTTTGATTCCAAATTTAAGCATTTAGAGTTCACCTGTATGTCGTTCCACACTTCAAAAAACGGCTGATATGTCAAAAGCCCCAAAAATCAAAAGAATTTTTCTTCGTTTGGTACTATCAACTACCAGTTTCCTTTTGCTTCATAGAAACAGCTCAAAATACAAGAGAAGAATATAAATTTAAAATATTTCAAAGAAGTAACTTTTTAAACATGAATAGTGTTTGTCACTGTGGGAATAAATGGAAAAACAAGAATACAAAATTCAATCCATAGCCAACTGACACAGGGATAAAAAAAAAATGGTTTTCAAATTAGAGTCTCATCCTACCAGCAAACAGTTGGATATCAAAGAATATGAAGACAATAAGCATTGGTCTGCATTTGTGCTAGAGTGCTTTTAGTCAAACTACACAAGTAACAATCAGTTATTACACATATGGAAACTTAAATCAAGTAAAATGAGTTCAGGGGATATTCTAATAGCCAATGTGTGCTGGCTTTCACTGCACTTCAGTTTGAAATAGTCATCAGCTTACTGATGACTGATATTTTGTGTATTCAAGATTTAATGCTTGTTTAGTGTACTCTGACAACAAGCACTAAACATCACTTCCACACAAGCAAAGGGCAGATTGGGACCTCCAGGACTGGCTACAGTGGAATCAGTAAACCATCTTGATCTTGGTATTTCCTTAGAAAACACTATCCAGTTAATAACTTACAAATGAACACGATTTCAAGGCACTGAGTGGAAACTGGATAACTAATTATGCATAAAATAAATCAGCATAATATAAAATTTACTAGTAACATGGCACTGATCACAGCACATCAACAAACAAAATTCCAACCACCAAAAAAGATTTGTACCTCGAAGTTTGTACCTGAGCATTGCTTTGACAGTCAAGCCATATGGAGAGATTAAGTGCTGAATTACTTTGGAAAGCACAGTCAAGCATATGGATTAAATAAATTATAATTTGTATTCCAGCCTTAGTGGCATCAAAGTCTGAATTCCTTTAAAATGTCAATGATTACATTGCTAGTAGCAGACTGGTTCAGTTAAGATCCTGAACTAATCATGGAACTGAAGTTAGAGAATCTGTTTGCACAATCAAGTAAAATTTTTACCTGCACAAGTTTTATTTGATTCATCTTCATTATTACCACAATCATTAGCTCCATCACAAAGCCACCTCTTGGGAATGCAGCGATTGTTTTGGCACTTAAACTGATCATCAGGACAACTGTGATTGACTGGGGAGAAAAAAAGAGAGGTGTTTTTTTTTTCCGTAAGAAAATAATCTGAGAAAAACAGCTGTGAAATCTGTGAAAAGAACACATTAAATGGTATTCCCTGTTGATGCAGTTAGTGTGGTTATCCCCTATATATAACCACCATGACATAAAAATTGTTCAGCAAACCAGTCAATTAGAAATATTGCAGTACTTCAATCATAAATTAAATAACACATAGTAAAGATGCCAGTATGGAGATCCTCTTCTATTAAGTGATAAAAGGTAGCAGCATTTTATAGTGTTGCTATTTCCTTAAAGAAACATGTCTTTGATCACATTTTAACAGTTTGATGAGGTTTGCAAACTAAAGTGCATCTAAACAAAGGAAAACACCAAAGGGAACAGATGCAACCTGCTAAGTGCAGATCCAAAATATTCTACCAGAGTGAGCAGGGATTTGGGCAGGTCATAAAATGCTTCTAAAACGATGCACATTACTGTCAATGGCCACACATAGATCTGCTGTTTACTCACCATGAAATTGTAGGTGTCAAAAAGTGAAATATGCAACACAGTGTTAAACTAACAGAAGAAAATCTGGTATTCCAGAGTGAACAAGGTATCTCTCAAACATGTTTTTGCTGGCTACCAGCTCTGATGGAAAGGAGGAAACTGAATGCACAGAAATTATGTAAATACTATTGGTCTGTACTTGCAACTGCAGTAAGTGTTTATGTTCTGCTCCTTTTATGCTAATAACATCTATTATTAGCAGATGCTACTAATCTCGATCTAGACAAGAGCAGTAAACTACACACAGTTTCAGAGGCTGTGTTAAAAATAATCTCGAGCTATTTTTCACCTACTCAGCCATCCACAATCTCTTTTTCAAAGTTTAACACACATCTGGAAACAAAGGGTATTTAAAATGAAAGGATGTCTTGCAAGCTTATCCTTGACATTTCAGTATCTTTCATCTCTGACCTTTCTGCCTATTCTTCCAATTGAAGATGACACAGAGCAAGGGTGATATCAATAGCACAGGAACCCTCCAGGAGTGGTTTGTGTGCAGGGTACAGAAGCACAGGAAGTAGAGATTAATTAATAATCTGAGCAGAAAAGCGTTCCAAATATAACACTTCTGAAGCAACCTAGTTTGCAGTGTGACTGGAGAACAGAACTCTAAGCATCCATGTAATAAAATATCAAGTTGAAGATTACTTTTTTTTGTAATTTCACTTTAATATTTGACATAGATACTGTTTAAAATGGTAGTCAAACTTTCGCTCATAAGTATTTAGTAACGTGTGTGTGTATTCTACTCACAATTGCAAATATTTCAGACTCATAAAGGACTATTGAAGTTACTATGGCAACTGCTGAGAAGAGATCAATGTTATCATATTGGCCATGTAAACTATAGATCACATACAGGTTTAAGACCAGGTTATGATTTCATTTATAACTGTATAAATCCTCAGAGAATTACAAGCTTTGACCAATTAACTGGTCATCCTTACACTAATTTAAAAGAGAATCAAGTCAAATCTGCCAAAAGATTTTCCTTCTCACTGTCTTTATTAGTTGAGCTCCTTAATTTAAGTGCAAGAAGCCCCAGCATTAAAACAAAATGGTAGTAAGCACTAAAATTCAGAGCTAGAAAAATATTTTGAAAAATATTACTGAAACCAGTAATGACTATAACATGGAGCCATCAAAATACATAAATGCTGGGGGGGGGGGGGGGGGGAAGAACCCCAACAC